>OY725353.1:1416186-2016186 GCA_963243735.1 Neocrepidodera transversa
ACAAATCGAAGGATATCGATAAAAAGAGCATAGAAAAATCGACAAATATTAACCAAAATCGACAAAAATCGATAAAAATCGACAAAAATCGACAAAAGCAACAAAAATCGACAAAAAGCAACCAAAACCGACAAAAATTGACAAAAACCGACAGAAAATAATACAAATCGAAGGATATCGATAAAAGAGCATAGAAAAATCGACAAATATTAACCAAAATCGACAAAAATCGATAAAAATCGACAAAAATCGACAAAAGCAACAAAAATCGACAAAAAAGCAACCAAAACCGACAAAAATTGACAAAAACCGACAGAAAATAATACAAATCGAAGGATATCGATAAAAGAGCATAGAAAAATCGACAAATATTAACCAAAATCGACAAAAATCGATAAAAATCGACAAAAAATCGACAAAAGCAACAAAAATCGACAAAAAGCAACCAAAACCGACAAAAATTGACAAAAACCGACAGAAAATAATACAAATCGAAGGATATCGATAAAAGAGCATAGAAAAATCGACAAATATTAACCAAAATCGACAAAAATCGATAAAAATCGACAAAAATCGACAAAAGCAACAAAAATCGACAAAAAGCAACCAAAACCGACAAAAATTGACAAAAACCGACAGAAAATAATACAAATCGAAGGATATCGATAAAAAGAGCATAGAAAAATCGACAAAAATTAACCAAAATCGACAAAAATCCACAAAAATCGACAGGAAACAACGAAAATCGAAGGAAAAACGAAATTCGACAGAAAATGTCAAAAAACGAACAAAATCTGTCTCTGTCTTTCTTTTATACATAAATGAAATTTTAATAAGAATAATAATAATTGTATTAAAAATCTGCGTTAATTTTTTTTATATTACTATAAATTAAATATTCTAAAATTAAAATTTTAATTTATGTTTTATATTTTTTTTTATAATTTTCATCCCAGAAAAATTTTAAATATTGTAAAAAATAAATACAATTTATATAATTCATGTGAAAAATTCCAATCTTATTTCGAATACCTCTCTGAATTCGCACAGCATCCGAATTTGGAAAAAAAAAAAAAAAAAATCCGAGTTCCTAGAAAAATAATTATCCCACCCCATAGAGTAAGTATAAGCAGCTTTACAAGGGTGCGGGTGAATATCTACCTGGATTAAACCGGGATTGAATTCCATATAATAGGGGTTAAAATACCTTCAAAATAGAAAAACAAATCTTCTACGTACCAGAATCCAAAATCCAAAATCCGTACCTCGAGTGATATAGTTTAGTACAGGTAATGAGGGTGAATATGTACATAGGCGTACATGTTTAATTTCATTAAAAATAAACAAATTTATTACTTAAAGAATTTAATTTCCTTCCTCTTCTTTTTTATTTTATGTCATATTTATTCGATTTTTTTCGATGTTATTCCATATTTTAATCGATTTTTATCGATTTGTTTCGATTTTTGTCTTTGTGGTTTTTTACCGATTTTTCTTGATAAGTTTCGGTTTTTCTCGATATCGTCCTTTTTTATTATCGTTTTGTCGATTTTTCTTGAGTTGTTTCGATTTTGTCAATTTTTTACGATTTTTGTCTATTCGATTTTTGTCTATATTTGATTTTTAGTGTTTTTTTTCCGGTTTACTAGATTTGTTTTTCGTTTTTTTTTTGTTTTGTCCAGTTTTCTCGTTTTTTTACTGATTTTTATCGATTTTTCTTGTTTTGTTTCAATTTTGGTCAATTTTGTCCGGTTTTATTATTTTTATCGTATTTTGCCGATTTTTTATTTCGATTTTTTTTCGGTTTCGTCGATTTTTTCATTTGTGTCATTTTTTTTTCAATTTGTTTTTAGTTTTTACGATTTTTATTGGTATGTTTCAATTTTTGACGATTTTTGTAGATTTTTTTCGGTTTTTCTCGATTTGTTTTCGTTTTTGTCATTTTTTTTTCTAATTGTTTTGATTTTTTTACAATTTTCGTGGATTTGTGTCGATTTGATTCAATTTGTTTCGGTTTTTTCGATTTTTGTCCGTTTGATTCGGTTTTGTGGATTTTTGTTGATTTTTTTTTCGTTTTTTTGTCGATTTTTGTCCTTTTTTGTCGATCTTTTGTCATTTTATGTCGAACTTTGTCTTTTTTTTGTCAATTTTTTGTCCATTTTTTTCTCTTTCGTCTTCATTTTGTCAATATTTGTCGCTTTTTGTAGATGTTTGTCGATTTTTGCCGATATTTGTCGATTTTTGCCGATATTTGTCGATTTTGATAATTTTTTTGTCGATCTTTTGTCTCTTTTTGTAAAATTTTGCCAATTTTTGTCGATTTTTGTCGGTTTCTGTCCAGTTTAGGTCAATCTTTTGTTTTTTTTTTTTGGAAAATTGTGCCAATTTTTGTCGAATATTGTCGGTTTTTGTCCATTTTTTTGTCGATCTTTTGTCTCTTTTTGTAAAATTTTGCCAATTTTTGTCGATTTTTGTCGGTTTCTGTCCAGTTTTTTGTCAATCTTTTGTTTTTCTTTTTTTGTAAAATTTTGCCAATTTTTGTCGAATATTGTCGGTTTTTGTCCATTTTTTGTCGATCTTTTGTCTCTTTTTGTAAAATTTTGCCAATTTTTGTCGATTTTTGTCGGTTTCAGTCCAGTTTTTGTCAATCTTTTGTTTTTTTTTTTTTGTAAAATTTTGCCAATTTTTGTCGAATATTGTCGGTTTTTGTCCATTTTTTGTCGATCTTTTGTCTCTTATTGTAAAATTTTGCCAATTTTTGTCGATTTTTGTCGGTTTCTGTCCAGTTTTTGTCAATCTTTTGTTTTTTTTTTTTTTGTAAAATTTTGCCAATTTTTGTCGAATATTGTCGGTTTTTGTCCAGTTTTGGTCAATCTTTTGTTTTTGTTTTTTGTAAAATTTTGCCAATTTTTGTCGAAAATTGTCGGTTTTTGTCCATTTTTTGTCGATCTTTTGTCTCTTTTTGTAAAATTTTGCCAATTTTTGTCGATTTTTTGTCGGTTTCTGTCCAGTTTTTGTCAATCTTTTGTTTTTTTTTTTTGTAAAATTTTGCCAATTTTTGTCGAATATTGTCGGTTTTTGTCCATTTTTTGTCGATCTTTTGTCTCTTTTTGTAAAATGTTGCCAATTTTTGTCGATTTTTGTCGGTTTCTGTCCAGTTTTTGTCAATCTTTTGTTTTTTTTTTTTTGTAAAATTTTGCCAATTTTTGTCGAAGATTGTCGGTTTTTGTCCATTTTTTGTTGATCTTTTGCCTTTTTTGTCAATTTTTGTTGATTTTTGTCGTTTATTGTCGGGTATTTCGCATTTTTTTGTCGATCTTTTGTTGTTTTTTTTATTTCTGTCGGTTTTTGTCCATATTTTGTCGATCTTTTGTCTCTTATTGTAAAATTTTGCCAATTTTTGTCGATTTTTGTCGGTTTCTGTCCAGTTTTTGTCAATCTTTTGTTTTTTTTTTTTTTTGTAAAATTTTGCCAATTTTTGTCGAATATTGTCGGTTTTTGTCCATTTTTTGTCGACCTTTTGTCTCTTTTTGTAAAATTTTGCCAATTTTTGTCAATTTTTGTCGATTTTGTGTATTTTTTTCGATATTTGTCTTTTTTGTCAATTTTTGTTGATTTTTGTCGTTTATTGTCGGGTATATCGCATTTTTTGTCGATCTTTTGTTGTTTTTTTTTATTACTGTCGGTTTTTGTCCATATTTTGTCGATCTTTTGTCTCTTATTGTAAAATTTTGCCAATTTTTGTCGAATATTGTCGGTTTTTGTCCATTTTTTGTCGACCTTTTGTCTCTTTTTGTAAAATTTTGCCAATTTTTGTCGATTTTTGTCGGTTTCTGTCCAGTTTTTGTCAATCTTTTGTTTTTTTTTTTTGTAAAATTTTGCCAATTTTTGTCGAATATTGTCGGTTTTTGTCCATTTTTTGTCGATCTTTTGTCTCTTTTTGTAAAATTTTGCCAATTTTTGTCGATTTTTGTCGGTTTCTGTCCAGTTTTTGTCAATCTTTTGTTTTTTTTTTTTTGTAAAATTTTGCCAATTTTTGTCGAATATTGTCGGTTTTTGTCCATTTTTTGTCGATCTTTTGTCTCTTTTTGTAAAATTTTGCCAATTTTTGTCGATTTTTGTCGGTTTCAGTCCAGTTTTTGTCAATCTTTTGTTTTTTTTTTTTGTAAAATTTTGCCAATTTTTGTCGAATATTGTCGGTTTTTGTCCATTTTTTGTCGATCTTTTGTCTCTTATTGTAAAATTTTGCCAATTTTTGTCGATTTTTGTCGGTTTTTTGTCCATTTTTTGTTGATCTTTTGCCTTTTTCGTCGAATTTTGTCAATTTCTGTTGATTTTCGTCGTTTACTGCCGGTTATTGGGCACTCTATGTCGATCTTTTGTTGTTTTTTTTTTTAAATTTTTTTGTCGATTCCTGTCGATATTTGCCCATTTCTTTTGTCGATCTTTTGTCTTTTTTGTTAAATGTTACCAATTTTTTGTCGATTTTTTTGTCGAATTTTGTCAATTTTTGTCGTTTATTATCAGTTATTGCGCATTTTTTTGTCGATCTTTTTTTCATTTTTGTCATTTTTTTATCAACTTTTGCCAATTTTTGCCGATTATTGTCAGTTTTTATCCATTTTTTGTCAACTTTTGTCAATTTTTGTCTATTTTATGTGTAGTTTTATCGATTTTTGCCCATTTTTTTGTCGGTATTTTGTATTTTTTGGTAATTTTTGTCGATTGTATGTCTTTATCGATTTTTGTGTGTCTTTATCAATTTTTGCCCATTTTTTGGTCGATCTTTCATCTTTTTGTTAATTTTTTTCGATTTTTGTCGATTTTTCTCGTTTTTTATTGATTTTTGTCGATTCTTGTCGATTTTTGTGTATTTTTGCCGATTTTTACCCATCTTTTTTGTCGATCTTTTGTCTTTTTTGTCTTTTTTGTCGATGTTTGTCGATTTTCAACTATTTTTTTTGTCCATTTTATATCAATGTTTTGTCTTTGTTGTAAATTTTTGTTAATTTTTGTCGATGTTTGTGTATCTTAATCGATTTTTGTCGTCAACTTTTGTCAGATTTGGTCCATTTTTGTCGATTTTTTTTCTTTTTGATTATTTTTTGTCCATTTTCTTTGATGTTTATCAATTTTTCTGTATTTTTATCGATTTTTGTCTTTTTTTTTATCAATTTTTGTCGATTATTGTCGGTTTTTATTGATTTTTTTCCATCCTTTGTCTTTTTTTGTAAATTTTTGTCAATTTTTGTTGTTTTTTGTCGATTTTTGTCAATTTTTGTCGATTTTTGTTGGTGAAGAAAAAAAATAATTTTCTTCATATATGGCACACAAAAAACAATATTATTTATAATTTACTTACATATACCAGAAATAACAAGCGATTTATTTATTTATTATTTTTACATAAAATTTAAATAAAAATTATCATTTAAATTTTTAGTTATGGAATATTAAAATTATATTTATTTCTCTAATTAAATTATTATTTCCATTTCAAACAACAATAATTAATAATAGAACATTCTTTATCATAAAATACAATAGCAGAACCCCATTTAATTCTAATGTATAGATAATAATTTTATAAAAGCATTAAAACCATTGTCCGTATGGATTGTGCACTTGATCCAAAGTGAGAAGAATAATAAAATTTAAACAGGTATATAGACCTCTCACTATTTCTCTGCTTTATTCTTATTATATTATCATTGCATATAATGCAAGGTGTTAGTATATATTGAGTCCTATACTATACATTCAATACAATGTTTAGGTTACTTTTTGTCATGTGAAAATTGCGCCTTTGTTAAAAAAAAAATGAATAAAAAGCGTGCTCGATTGTATCAAAAGTTTATTCAAAATTGTTTAAGTGGAATTAAATTAAATAAGAATCACTGATGATGTAAGTTATTACGGATAAAACGTTGGAATAATTAATATTTAAACAAAAAATTACTTGATGATGGTCGTTAAGATATGAAACGTTGTATGGATGATTTTTTATTACAATTTTGTAGTAAATTTGAAATACAATAAAATTTCTATTTTTTTTATAAATTAAAATTTTATGCGTATTTTTAGTTTACCCTGTATAATTCAAAAAGGACGAGAGTCCTTGTAGATTTTATTTAGACCAATAATTTTCTCCAAAATTTTTTCCCCAATTGGTAATGTCAAAAAATATAAAACATTTTTTTTAAATTTTTGTTAAATGAAAATAAGGACGAAGGATAAATCCTTGTTAATTTCTTATGGAAAAAATCTGAAACAATTAAAATTTATTACAATGTAATATTTTTGTATAAAAAAACAATTGGTAATGTCATAAATTATATATAAAAAAAATTAATTAAGTTATAAATAAAAATAAGGACGACTGATAGATCCTTGTTGATTTCTTATAGAAAAATTCCAAAAAAAATCTGAAACAATTGAAATTTATTACAATGTAATATTTTTGTATAAAAAAACAATTGGTAAAGTCATAAATTATATATAAAAAAATTAATTAAGTTATAAATGAAAATAAGGACGAATGATAGATCCTTGTTGATTTCTTATAGAAAAATTCCAAAAAAAATCTGAAACAATTGAAATTTGTTACAATGTGACATTTTTGTATAAAAAAACAATTGGTAAAGTCATAAAGTATAAATAAAAAAAATTAATTAAGTTATAAATAAAAATAAGGACGAATGATAGATCCTTGTTGATTTCTTATAGAAAAATTCCAAAAAAAAATCTGAAACAATTGAAATTTGTTAAAATGTAATATTTTTGTATAAAAAAACAATTGGTAAAGTCATAAATTATATATAAAAAAATTAATTAAGTTATAAATGAAAATAAGGACGAATGATAGATCCTTGTTGATTTCTTATAGAAAAATTCCAAAAAAAATCTGAAACAATTAAAATTTGTTACAATGTGACATTTTTGTATAAAAAAACAATTGGTAAAGTCATAAAGTATAAATAAAAAAAATTAATTAAGTTATAAATAAAAATAAGGACGAATGATAGATCCTTGTTGATTTCTTATAGAAAAATTCCAAATAAAAATCTGGAACAATTGAAATTTGTTAAAATGTAACATTTTTGTATAAAAAAACAATTGGTAATGTCATAAATTATATATAAAAAAAATTAATTAAGTTATAAATGAAAATAAGGACGAATGATAGATCCTTGTTGATTTCTTATAGAAAAATTCCAAAAAAAAATCTGAAACAATTGAAATTTGTTACAATGTAATATTTTTGTATAAAAAAACAATTGGTAAAGTCATAAATTATAAATAAAAAAAATTAATTAAGTTATAAATGAAAATAAGGACGAATGATAGATCCTTGTTGATTTCTTATAGAAAAATTCCAAAAAAAATCTGAAACAATTGAAATTTATTACAATGTAACATTTTTGTATAAAAAAACAATTGGTAAAGTCATAAATTATATATAAAAAAAATTAATTAAGTTATAAATGAAAATAAGGACGAATGATAGATCCTTGTTGATTTCTTATAGAAAAATTCCAAAAAAAATCTGAAACAATTGAAATTTATTACAATGTAACATTTTTGTATAAAAAAACAATTGGTAAAGTCATAAATTATATATAAAAAAAATTAATTAAGTTATAAATGAAAATAAGGACGAATGATAGATCCTTGTTGATTTCTTATAGAAAAATTCCAAAAAAAATCTGAAACAATTAAAATTTGTTACAATGTGACATTTTTGTATAAAAAAACAATTGGTAAAGTCATAAAGTATAAATAAAAAAAATTAATTAAGTTATAAATAAAAATAAGGACGAATGATAGATCCTTGTTGATTTCTTATAGAAAAATTCCAAATAAAAATCTGGAACAATTGAAATTTGTTAAAATGTAACATTTTTGTATAAAAAAACAATTGGTAATGTCATAAATTATATATAAAAAAAATTAATTAAGTTATAAATGAAAATAAGGACGAATGATAGATCCTTGTTGATTTCTTATAGAAAAATTCCAAAAAAAAATCTGAAACAATTGAAATTTGTTACAATGTAATATTTTTGTATAAAAAAACAATTGGTAAAGTCATAAATTATAAATAAAAAAAATTAATTAAGTTATAAATGAAAATAAGGACGAATGATAGATCCTTGTTGATTTCTTATAGAAAAATTCCAAAAAAAATCTGAAACAATTGAAATTTATTACAATGTAACATTTTTGTATAAAAAAACAATTGGTAAAGTCATAAATTATATATAAAAAAAATTAATTAAGTTATAAATGAAAATAAGGACGAATGATAGATCCTTGTTGATTTCTTATAGAAAAATTCCAAAAAAAATCTGAAACAATTGAAATTTATTACAATGTAACATTTTTGTATAAAAAAACAATTGGTAAAGTCATAAATTATATATAAAAAAAATTAATTAAGTTATAAATGAAAATAAGGACGAATGATAGATCCTTGTTGATTTCTTATAGAAAAATTCCAAAAAAAAATCTGAAACAATTGAAATTTGTTAAAATGTAACATTTTTGTATAAAAAAACAATTGGTAATGTCATAAATTATATATAAAAAAAATTAATTAAGTTAAAATAAGGACGAATGATAGATCCTTGTTGATTTCTTATAGAAAAATTCCAAAAAAAAATCTGAAACAATTGAAATTTGTTACAATGTAATATTTTTGTATAAAAAAACAATTGGTAAAGTCATAAATTATATATAAAAAAAATTAATTAAGTTATAAATGAAAATAAGGACGAATGATAGATCCTTGTTGATTTCTTATAGAAAAATTCCAAAAAAAATCTGAAACAATTGAAATTTATTACAATGTAATATTTTTGTATAAAAAAACAATTGGTAAAGTCATAAATTATATATAAAAAAAATTAATTAAGTTATAAATGAAAATAAGGACGAATGATAGATCCTTGTTGATTTCTTATAGAAAAATTCCAAAAAAAATCTGAAACAATTGAAATTTATTACAATGTAATATTTTTGTATAAAAAAACAATTGGTAAAGTCATAAATTATATATAAAAAAAATTAATTAATTTATAAATGAAAATAAGGACGAATGATAGATCCTTGTTGATTTCTTATAGAAAAATTCCAAAAAAAATCTGAAACAATTGAAATTTATTACAATGTAATATTTTCGTATAAAAAAACAATTGGTAAAGTCATAAATAATAAATAAAAAAAATTAATTAAGTTATAAATGAAATTAAGGACGAATGATAGATCCTTGTTGATTTCTTATAGAAAAATTCCAAAAAAAAATCTGAAACAATTGAAATTTGTTACAATGTAATATTTTTGTATAAAAAAACAATTGGTAATATCATAAATTATATATAAAAAAAATTAATTAAGTTATAAATGAAAATAAGGACGAATGATAGATCCTTGTTGATTTCTTATAGAAAAATTCCAAAAAAAATCTGAAACAATTGAAATTTATTACAATGTAATATTTTTGTATAAAAAAACAATTGGTAAAGTCATAAAGTATAAATAAAAAAAATTAATTAAGTTATAAATAAAAATAAGGACAAATGATAGATCCTTGTTGATTTCTTATAGAAAAATTCCAAAAAAAAATCTGAAACAATTGAAATTTGTTACAATGTAATATTTTTGTATAAAAAAACAATTGGTAATGTCATAAATTATATATAAAAAAATTAATTAAGTTATAAATGAAAATAAGGACGACTGATAGATCCTTGTTGATTTCTTATAGAAAAATTCCAAAAAAAATGTGAAACAATTGAAATTTATTAAAATGTAACATTTTTGTATAAAAAAACAATTGGTAAAGTCATAAATTATAAATAAAAAAAATTAATTAAGTTATAAATAAAAATAAGGACGAATGATAGATCCTTGTTGATTTCTTATAGAAAAATTCCAAAAAAAAATCTGAAACAATTGAAATTTGTTAAAATGTAATATTTTTGTATAAAAAAACAATTGGTAAAGTCATAAATTATATATAAAAAAATTAATTAAGTTATAAATGAAAATAAGGACGAATGATAGATCCTTGTTGATTTCTTATAGAAAAATTCCAAAAAAAATCTGAAACAATTGAAATTTGTTACAATGTGACATTTTTGTATAAAAAAACAATTGGTAAAGTCATAAAGTATAAATAAAAAAAATTAATTAAGTTATAAATAAAAATAAGGACGAATGATAGATCCTTGTTGATTTCTTATAGAAAAATTCCAAAAAAAAATCTGAAACAATTGAAATTTGTTACAATGTAATATTTTTGTATAAAAAAACAATTGGTAAAGTCATAAATTATAAATAAAAAAATTAATTAATTTATAAATGAAAATAAGGACGAATGATAGTTCCTTGTTGATTTCTTATAGAAAAATTCCAAAAAAAAATCTAAAACAATTGAAATTTATTACAATGTAATATTTTTGTATAAAAAAACAATTGGTAAAGTCATAAATTATAAATAAAAAAATTAATTAATTTATAAATGAAAATAAGGACGAATGATAGATCCTTGTTGATTTCTTATAGAAAAATTCCAAATAAAAATCTAAAACAATTGAAATTTATTACAATGTAATATTTTTGTATAAAAAAACAATTGGTAAAGTCATAAATTATACATAAAAAAAATTAATCAAGTTATAAATGAAAATAAGGACGTATGATAGATCCTTGTTGATTTCTTATAGAAAAATTCCAAAAAAAATCTGAAACAATTGAAATTTGTTACAATGTAACATTTTTGTATAAAAAAACAATTGGTAAAGTCATAAATTATAAATAAAAAAAAATTAATTAAGTTATAAATAAAAATAAGGACGAATGATAGATCCTTGTTGATTTCTTATAGAAAAATTCCAAAAAAAAATCCGAAACAATTGAAAATTGTTAAAATGTAACATTTTTGTATAAAAAAACAATTGGTAAAGTCATAAATTATATATAAAAAAAAATTATTAAGTTATAAATAAAAATAAGGACGAATGATAGATCCTTGTTGATTTCTTATAGAAAAATTCCAAAAAAAAATCTGAAACAATTGAAATTTGTTACAATGTAATATTTTTGTATAAAAAAACAATTGGTAAAGTCATAAATTATATATAAAAAAATTAATTAAGTCATAAATGAAAATAAGGACGAATGATAGATCCTTGTTGATTTCTTATAGAAAAATTTCAAAAAAAATTAGAAACAATTGAAATTTGTTACAATGTAATATTTCTGTATAAAAAAACAATTGGTAAAGTCATAAATTATAAATAAAAAAAATTAATTAAGTCATAAATGAAAATAAGGACGAATGATAGATCCTTGTTGATTTCTTATAGAAAAATTTCAAAAAAAATTAGAAACAATTGAAATTTGTTACAATGTAATATTTCTGTTTAAAAAAACAATTGGTAAAGTCATAAATTATAAATAAAAAAAATTAATTAAGTCATAAATGAAAATAAGGACGAATTATAGATCCTTGTTGATTTCTTATAGAAAAATTTCAAAAAAAATTAGAAACAATTGAAATTTGTTACAATGTAATATTTCTGTATAAAAAAACAATTGGTAAAGTCATAAATTATAAATAAAAAAAATTAATTAAGTCATAAATGAAAATAAGGACGAAAAATAAATCTTTATTTAAATAAATTATAAAGGACGAAACGTTTTAAAAATAACCCTAATTTTACCATAACACATACGCCCATGTCTATACATAAAAATTCCCTTACTCTTATACATCCCCCTAAGACACGAAGGATTTTTTTTTTATTCCCCTCCCTCCCTATCCCGTTCCGTCATACACAAAAGAAGCAGAATTTTCGGTCTGTCAAAGACTCGCCGAACTGTCAATCACGGGAGCCACCCCGCTGTCTAATATCGCCCTTTTCCGTCCCTCCCCTTCACCTCTTTAGCATGTAGGGTTCCTTGAACACCTGGTCTCAGCCACCGGTTTGTATGACCCTGTGTGTGTGTGTATGTGTGTTTTATGTCTATGTGCTTCTTTTTCTTCTAGATTTCTTCTTTTTTTTTTTTAAAGATTTTTGACGAGTACTAGTGCGGACTTTATTATAGCATAGGCGTAGCTAGATTAAAGTTTTCATTAATAAATTAAAATTTATAATTTTCATATTAAAAATATCAGGTCCGGCTTCTATAATATATATATTTAGAGTATTTTATAGTTTTATCAATTTTCCGGAAAAAATATGCATTTCCGAGAAAAATATAATGGAAAGGAATTTTTGATAATTAAATTCTCTACAGCTTTTGTATAATATTTTATTTCCAATTATGCATAGTTTAGCCGCTAGATGGCGTAAAAAGAATATATATGTAGGCTATTCGATTTTTTCTATATTTCCAGTACAAATAAAGGATTTTCGAAAAAAAAATTGTAAAGTAAAGTTGTATAGTATACAATTGTTTACAATTTTTGTATTTATTTTTTTTTTTAATTCAATATAGTTTGGCCGCTAGAGGGTGATAAAAAATTAACATATATTAACTTTTTGCCTTTCATTTTAATTTAAGAACAATCAATGCATTATACTGAAAAATGATTTAATATAAAGTTATAGAAATTACAATTTCCTATAACTTTTATTACAAACTTTTTCCGAAATTCCCAATAGTTTTGCCGCTAGAGGGCGCAAAACAACGCATGTAGGTTTTATTTAGTTTTCCAGACTTTGAAGACAAAAAATGCACTTTAGTGCAAAATGTTTTAATACAAAGATTTAGGACATTAAATTTCCTATAACTTTTGTTTAAAATTTTTTCCCGAATTCTCCGTAGTTTTGCCGCTAGAGGGCGCAAAATAATGTGTTTTCCTTACTTTCCAGATTTTCAGGGCAAACAATACAGTTAAGTGTAAAATGGTCCAGTAAAAAGTTGTAGAGTATTAAATTTGCTGTAATTTTTGTCTGAATCTTTTTCCAGAAGTCCCTGTAGTTTTGCCGCTAGAGGGCGCAATATGATGTGAATGAAAATATTGACTAAAAAATTGAATTTTTTGCTGAAATCTTGAAAATTTGACTAAAACTAAAATTTTTAAAATGTTGACCAAATAATTGAAGTTTCCATTAAATTCTTGAAATTTTGACCAAAATTCTTGAAATTCTGACTAAGATTCTTGAACTTGTGACTAAAATCTTGAAATTTGGCTTAAATCGGGAAATTTTGACTATTGACCGGAAATTTTGACTAAAATCTGAAAATTTTGACCAAAATCGTTGAAACATAGACTTAAATATGGAATTTAAATCAAAATTCATGAAATTTTGACCAAAATTATTGAAATTTTGGCTAAAATTCTTTTAATTTTCACTGAAATCTTGAAATTTTCATCTAAATTTTTGAGATTTTGACCAAACTCTTGTAATATTGACTAAAATTCTAAAATTATGAAAATCTTGAAATTCTGACTAAAATTTGGAAATTTTAACCAAAATTCTTGAAATTTTGACCAGAATTCTTGAAATTTTTACCTAAATTCTTGAAATTTTCAACAAAATTCTTGAAATTTTCAACAAAATTCTTGAAATTTTCAACACAATTCTTGAAATTTTGACCAAATATTTGAAGTTTTGACTAAATTTTCGAAATTTTGACTAAAATCATGACATTTCCACCAGAATTATTGAAATTTTGACCAAAAGTCATGAAATTTTTAACAAAATTCTTTAAAATTTGACTAAATATTTGATGTTTTGACTAAAATCTTGAAATTTTGACTAAATTTTGACCAAACAATTGAAATTTTGACTAAAATCCGAAAATTTTGAAAAAAATTCTTGAGATTTTGACTAAAATTCTTAAAATATTGACTAAAAAATTGAATTTTTTGCTGAAATCTTGAAAATTTGACTATAACTAAAATTTTTAATATTTTGACCAAATAATTGAAATTTTCATTAAATTCTTGAAATTTTGACCAAAATTCTTGTCATTCTGACTAAAATTCTTGAAATATTGACTAAAATGTTGAATTTTTTTCTGAAATCTTGAAATTTTGACTAATATTTTGACCAAATAATTGAAGTTTCGGTTAAAATCTTGAAATATTCACAAAAATTCTTGAAATTTTGACCAAAATCTAGAGATTTTGACTAAAATTCTTGAAATTCTGACTAAAATTCTTGAAATATTGAATTTTTTGCTGAAAACTTGAAATTTTGATTCAAATTTTTAATATTTTGACCAAATAATGGAAGTTTCGATTAAAATCATGAAATTTTGACCAAAATTCTTGAAATATTGACCAAAATCTAGAGATTTTGACTAAAATTCTTGAAATTCTGACTAAAATTCTTGAAATATTGAATTTTTTGCTGAAAACTTGAAATTTTGATTCAAATTTTTAATATTTTGACCAAATAATGGAAGTTTCGATTAAAATCATGAAATTTTGACCAAAATTCTTGAAATATTGACCAAAATCTAGAGATTTTGACTAAAATTCTTGAAATTCTGACTAAAATTCTTGAAATATTGAATTTTTTGCTGAAAACTTGAAATTTTGATTCAAATTTTTAATATTTTGACCAAATAATGGAAGTTTCGATTAAAATCATGAAATTTTGACCAAAATTCTTGAAATATTGACCAAACTTATTTTTATACTGCCCATTATAAAATTCATATCCAAGACACCGAAACCTTCAATTCAACCAGTGTCTCGATACCGTAGAAAAAATATCATTAAATCGGCATTTTTTTCATCTAATTTAAAAAAAAACTATACCACTGAACGTATTAAACGTTTGTAGTTTTTCTTGTAATCTGTAAAAATATTGGTGCTCGAAATTTCCTTGGAACCGTAATTTTATTAGAGAATTGGGGACATAAAAGTGTCTAATACCGAAATAAATGTGATTTACGAGCAAATTTTAAAACCCGATGGGTATAGGTGGAACCAATTGATGGTGTTAAAGTAAAAGAACCATAACACGGTTTAGGTTCCTGGAAGGGTACTTTTGGTACTTTCTATATAGCTTAGAATTTTAAAATCCTTAATAAAAATTTATGAAATATATATTAATATTTTTCGAGAAAATTAATTATTATTATTATTCATAATATTTAAGAATTTTTTTATTTTTTAAATTTGTCAAATAATGTATTATTTCCATTTTTTTTCCTCCTTATGTAAATTAATTTTTTACGAACCAAAACAACAAATGAAAAACAACGAATCAAGATAAAAACAAACGCGAAACGGATCCCATTTCGGTATCTTCGATCTGTCACTACGAATTTATCAAGAACCTATCAAAGCCCCGTAACCCGAGAATACAAAGAAAAACAAACGAATAAAAATAAAAAAAAAATAAGACGAAATGAAATTTCTCTCCCGCACAATTCCCACGGCCTACTTATGCCATGTAGGTACTATTCTTCTTTGCCCAGGTATATTCTAACTACGCGTTTTATTTTGAAATTAGGCTACGTTTACATAGTAAATTTGATACCTGAAATATTTGTTTCCCAATTTTCTGGGAAAAATATGCATTTTCGAGAAAAACGTTAAATAAGGAAATTTTAGATAATTAAATTCTCTACAACTTTTGTATTAAACTTTTTTTCGGATTATGCATAGTTTAACAGCTAGATGGCGTAAAAAACATACATTAAGACTATTCAGCAATTTTTCTAGATTTTCAATACAAATAATGCATTTTATAAGAAAATATTGTAAAGTAAATTTCTAGAGTACAAAAAATCCTACAACTTTTATATTTAACTTATTTTCGAATGCCACCTAGTTTCGCCGCAAGAGGGCGAAATAAATACACATAAGAGATTTGTTGCTTTTGTATGTGTATTTTTTTCGCCCTCTATCGGCAAATTATAAAAAAAAATTGATACTAAAATTATAAAGAATTTGATGTTCTACAACTTTTTACTAGAACTTTTTACACTAAAGTGCATTGTTTGTCCAGAAAATCTGGAAATGTAGGGAAAACCTACATGTATTGCCTCTAGCGGCAAAACTATGGGGAATTCTGGAAAAAGTTTTCCACAAAAGTTATAGGAAATTTAATGTTCTATAACTTTATCCTGGAACATTTGACACCAAAGTGCATTGTTTGTCCTGAAAATCTGGAAAAGTATGGAAAATCAACATGTATATTTTTGCGCCCTCTGGTGGCAAAACTACGGGGAATTCAGGAAAAAGTTTGCCACAAAAGTCATGGGAAATTCAGTTTTATACAACTTTATACTAGAACATTTTACTCTAAAGTGCATTGTTTGTCCTGAAAATCGGGAAATGTAGGGAAAAACCTACATTTATATTTTTTACGCCCTCTGGCGGAAAAACTACGAAGAATTTTGGAAAAAGTTTTATACAAAAGTCATAGGAAATTTAATGTTCTACAACTTTATACTGGAACATTTTACTCTAAAGTGCATTGTTTGTCCTGAAAATCTGGAAAAGTATGGAACACCTACATGTATATCTTTTACGCCCTCTAGCGGCAAAACTACGGAGAATTTTGGAAAGAGTTTTCTACAAAAGTTATAAGAAATTTAATGTTCTACAACTTTATACTAGAACATTTTACTCTAAAGTGCATTGTTTGTCCTGAAAATCTGGAAATGTAGGGAAAACCTATATGTATACTATTTTGCGCCCTCTAGCGGCCAAACTACGAAGAATTATGGAAAAAGTTTACTTTAAAAGATGAGGGAAATTTTATTCTCTACAAGTTTACACCTAACTATTTTGCACTAAAGTCAATTTTTTGTCCGTAAAATCTGGAAAAGAAGGAAAATTTACATTCACATTATTTTGCGCCCTCTAGGGGCAAAACTAGGGAGAATTCTGGAAAAATTATCAGACAAAAATTATAGCAAATTTGATATTCTACAACTTTGTACTCGAACCTTTTACACTAAAGTGTATTTTTTGTCCTTAAAATCTGGAAAATTAGGTAAAGCCTATATGTCTACTATTTTGCGCCCTCTAGCGACAAAACTACGAAGAGTTCTGGAAAAAGTTTACTACAAAAGTTGAAGAGCATTTTATTCTCTACGTCTTTGCATATAAACATTTTCCACTAAAGTCAATTGTTTGTCCGCAAATCTGTAAAAGTAAGGAAAATTTACACAACTTTAAGAATTTTGGTCAAAATTTCCAGGTTTTAGTCAAAATTTTCAAATTTTAGTCAAAATTTTTAGATTTTGGCAAAATTTCACTATTTTAGTTAAAACTTTAAGAATTTTTTCAAAATTTCCAGATTTTAGTCAAAATTTCCAGATTTCAGTCAAAATTTCCAGATTTTAGTCAAAATTTCCAGATTTTAGTCAAAATTACAAGAATTTCGGTCAAAATCTCATGAATTTTGAACAATATTTCAGGAATTCTGGTCAAAGATTTTCATTAAATTTTAGGAACTTTGGTATGAATTTCAAGAATTTTGGTAAAAATTCCTAGATTTTAGTCCAAATTTCAAAAAAATGTTCAATCTTTCAAGAATTTTGAAACAAGTTTCATGATTTTAGTTAATATTTCAATTATTTGGTCAAAATTTCAAGAATTTTGGTCAAAATTTCATGATTTTATTCGAACTTCAATTATTTGGTCAAAAATTTAAAAAAAATTTGTCAAAAATTCAAATATTGGGACAAAATTTCAAGAATTTTATTCGAACTTCAATTATTTGGTCAAAATTTTAAAAAAATTTGTCAAAAATTCAAATATTGGGACAAAATTTCAAGAATTTTGGTCAAAATTTCAAGATTTCAGCAAAAAATTCAATATTTTAGTCAATATTTCAGGAATTTCAAGAATTTCAAGATTTTTAGTCAAAATTTCTAGGTTTTAATCGAAACTTCAATTATTTGGTCAAAATTTAAAAAAAAATTGTCAAAAATTCCAATATTAGGACAAAATTTCAAGAATTTTGGTCAAAATTTCAAGATTTCAGCAAAAAATTCAATATTTTAGTCAGTATTTCAGGAATTTTAGTCAAAATTCCAAGAATTTTAGTCAAAATTTCCAGATTTTAATCGAAACATCGATTTGGTCAAAATTTAAAGAAAATTAGTCAAAAATTCAAATATTAGGACAAAATTTCAAGAATTTTGGTCAAAATTTCATGAATTTTCGTTAAAATTGCAAAGTTTAAGTCAAAATGCAAGATTTTAGTCAATATTTCATAAATGTTGGTCAACATATATATTTTTATAATTTTGGATAAAAATTCAATTTTTGAAGATTTTTGGTTAGTTCATGAATTTTGGTCAAAATTTCCAGATTTTAGTCAAAATTACAAGAATTTCGGTCAAAATCTCATAAATTTTGAACAATATTTCAGGAATTCTGGTCAAAATTTCAAGATTTTTATTCAATTTTAGGAATTCTGGTCACAATTTCAAGAATTTTGGTTAAAATTCCTACATTTTAGTCCAAATTTTAAAAAAAATGGTCAATCTTTCAAGAATTTTGAAAAAAGTTTCAAGATTTTAGTAAAAATTTCAAATATTTATTCAAAATTTCAAGACTGTTCTTATCCACATTAATTTATAGGTGGACAGTTTAATTACAATTATATTAAACTTCTAAATTAAGTTCTGAATATTATATTCATATATTTTATATACAATATCTATAGTAGAAAAAATACTATTTCCTACTCGAGATAAAACTTTTTTTTTTCGTTCGTAAAATTGCCCTAACGCATTATGAATTTATTATTCAGAAAACAAACCTTTAATTTGACCATTGTTGAAAAAATTTTTGCAAAAAAAAAATATTTTTTTTCAATTGATATTAATATTATCCTGAAAATAGCTTTGAGGTATTTAAAAGTCTGTTCGTATATAGGGTTGTATAACATTATTTCGAAGCACTTAACGATCATGTTTTTTCCCTTGAAACAGATAATTTCGGGTTTTGCAGGTAAGAAAACGACATGTAAGTTAGTAGAAAGTACAAAGTAATATGCCGTTGTGGCGTTGTTCCTTTCGGAAATTACGAAACGTCGCTTAAGGCTACTTTATTTTAAATTCGACGTTTACACCGACGGTGTCTCTAAATTGGATAGACTGGATGAGATAAGAAAAAGTAGAACAAAATAAGGAAAAATAGAGAAAAATTGAATAAAATAGGGAAAAATAGGGAGAAATAGTGAAAAATAGGCAAAAATAAAACGAAATAGGGGCAAATAAGGAAAAATAGGGAAATATAAAGAAAAATAGGGAAAAATAAAATAAGGAAAAAATATTGGAAAATAGGAAAAAATAATGAAAAATGATGCAAAATAGGAAAAAAAACTAATAAAATCATAAAAAATATTGAATAAAATTAATAAAATGGAAAAATTAGGAAAAAAATAGAAAAAAACTTTGAAAAAATTGGGAAAAGTTGGAAAAAAAATGGGAAAAAATGGGAAAAAAATCGAAAATTGGAGGGAATTGAAAAAAGGGAAAAATAAGGAAAATAAAGTAAAACAGGGACAAACAAGGAAAAATATAGAAATATAGACAAAAAATATAGGAAAATAGGAAAAAATAAAAGAAATAGGGAACAAAAATAATGAAAAATGGTGCAAAATAAGAAATGGAAAAAAAATGAGAAAATGTGCAAAATAGGAAATGAAAAATAGGGAATAAAATTAAAAAAATAGAGAAACATTGGAAAAAATTGTAAAAAAATTGAGAGAAATTAAAAAAAAAATGAAAAAAAATTAAAAAATAAGGAAAAAAAGGCAAAAAAAAAACAAAATGGGGACGAACAAGGAAAAATAGGGAAATATAAAGAAAAATAGGGAAAAATAAAATAGGGGAAAATAGGAAAAAATAATGAAAACTTGTGCAAATAGGAAAAAGAAAAAAATTATGAAAAATAGGGAATAAAATTTTAAAAAAAATAGAGAAATTAGAAAAAAATAGGGAAAAATTGGGAAAAATTGGAAAAATGAAAATAATTGAAAAAAAAATGGAACAAATTGGAACAAAAATTAACAAAATATGACAATATTAAAAAAAATAAATAGTGACAATAGAGAAAAATAAAGAAAAATTAATGAAAAACAATAGAAAAATTAATGAAATAGAGAAAAATAAAGGAAATTGAAAAAAAAATCTAAAATTGAAAAAATAGGAAAAAACAGGGAAAAATAATTAAATTAGTGAAAAATATTTACAAATATGGACAAACAGAGAAAAATAGGAGAAAATAGAAAAAAAATAGGAAAAGTTTGTGGGTGATTTAATCTCTTTCACTTTCTCACTCTCTCACTTTCTCAGTCTCTCACTCTCTCAGTCGCTTACTCTCTCGCTCTCTCGCTCTCTCGCTCTCTCCCTCTCTCACTCTCTCACTCTCTCACTTTCTCACTCTCTCACTCTCTCACTCTCTCGCTCTCTCACTCTCTCACTCTCTCACTCTAAGTTTCTCTCTTCCAACTTTTCCCATTTTTCCGTTTGGGAGAAATTGGAAAAAATTGGGAAAAATTGGAAAAAATTGGGAAAAATTGGGAAAAATTGGAAAAGTTGGGAAGAGTTTGGAAAAATTGAAACAGAAAGAAACAGAAAGAAACAGAAAGAAACAGAAAGAAACAGAAAGAAACAGAAAGAAACAGAAAGAAACAGAAAGAAACAGAAAGAAACAGAAAGAAACAGAAAGAAACAGAAAGAAACAGAAAGAAACAGAAAGAAACAGAAAGAAACAGAAAGAAACAGAAAGAAACAGAAAGAAACAGAAAGAAACAGAAAGAAACAGAAAGAAACAGAAAGAAACAGAAAGAAACAGAAAGAAACAGAAAGAAACAGAAAGAAACAGAAAGAAACAGAAAGAAACAGAAAGAAACAGAAAGAAACAGAAAGAAACAGAAAGAAACAGAAAGAAACAGAAAGAAACAGAAAGAAACAGAAAGAAACAGAAAGAAACAGAAAGAAACAGAAAGAAACAGAAAGAAACAGAAAGAAACAGAAAGAAACAGAAAGAAACAGAAAGAAACAGAAAGAAACAGAAAGAAACAGAAAGAAACAGAAAGAAACAGAAAGAAACAGAAAGAAACAGAAAGAAACAGAAAGAAACAGAAAGAAACAGAAAGAAACAGAAAGAAACAGAAAGAAACAGAAAGAAACAGAAAGAAACAGAAAGAAACAGAAAGAAACAGAAAGAAACAGAAAGAAACAGAAAGAAACAGAAAGAAACAGAAAGAAACAGAAAGAAACAGAAAGAAACAGAAAGAAACAGAAAGAAACAGAAAGAAACAGAAAGAAACAGAAAGAAACAGAAAGAAACAGAAAGAAACAGAAAGAAACAGAAAGAAACAGAAAGAAACAGAAAGAAACAGAAAGAAACAGAAAGAAACAGAAAGAAACAGAAAGAAACAGAAAGAAACAGAAAGAAACAGAAAGAAACAGAAAGAAACAGAAAAACAACAATCTTTTATTTTACAATAATAAAAATAGTTTCGATCACATTTAAATATCATCAGACACTATATTAAATAAAATCAAACACCCTGTATTCCATGACAATCAGGAAAGGGTCATTACAAATTCGCGGTTAGCAAATTTGCAGACGGGGTACTCGAACGCCACCGCCCCCTCTACCCTGACCTCCCCATTTACCCCCTTGTATCCCCGGTCGCTTTAAAACTATGTCAACACAGCAAATTGTGCATGTGCCCCCATTGTTGGAGGGCTCATCAAAATTTCATGTGCCCTGGGGCTCCGCTAGATTACTGCTACCAGCTCGGCTGTTTGGTTTTAATACATTTTCAATGAGTCCGCAAAAGAATTTTTTTATAGTCGCCGTGCATGTATATGGCGCAGTCGGTGTAGGATATCTTGTAGATTTTTTTTTTATGCGCATTGGGGTTAAGCCTGTTTTATGCTGAAAATTTTTTTCTAGTCGAATTAAAGGTAATTTTAAGAATTTTGGTGTAAAATTTTACGAATTTCAATAATAATAATAATAATAATAATCTTTATTCTGTCTGTTCTGGCGCTCAACGTGGGGCAATTTCTAAAAAGTGGCGCCCAACGTGAGATTATTTCCAAAAAGGGGCGCCCAACGTGAAGCTATTTCCAAAAAGTGGCGCCCAACTTGGGGCTACTTCTAAAAAATGGCACCCAACGTAGGGCATATTCCAATAAAAAGATGATTTTTTTTTTAGAAATCAAATTATATTTAAAATTTTATTTTTTTAACACGTCTGTACGATATATATAAAAACTATTACAAGTGGCGCCCAACGTAGGGTTATTTCTAAAAAATGGCGCCCAACGTGAGGAATATTGTAAAAAAAAGAAGATTTTTTTTAGTTTAGAAATCAAATTATATTAAAAAATTTTGTTTTTTTAACATGTCTGTACGATATATATAAAAACTATTACAAATGGCGCCCAACATATTGTTATTTCTGAAAAATGGCGCCCAACGTGAGGAATGTTGTAAAAAAAGAAGATTTTTTTTAGTTTAGAAATCAAATTATATTTAAAATTTTATTTTTTTAACACGTCTGTACGATATATATAAAAACTATTACAAATGGCGCCCAACATATTGTTATTTCTGAAAAATGGCGCCTAACGTGAGGAATGTTGTAAAAAAAGAAGATTTTTTTTAGTTTAGAAATCAAATTATATTTAAAATTTTATTTTTTTAACACGTCTGTACGATATATATAAAAACTATTACAAATGGCGCCCAACATATTGTTATTTCTGAAAAATGGCGCCTAACGTGAGGAATGTTGTAAAAAAAGAAGATTTTTTTTAGTTTAGAAATCAAATTATATTTAAAATTTTATTTTTTTAACACGTCTGTACGATATATATAAAAACTATTACAAATGGCGCCCAACATATTGTTATTTCTGAAAAATGGCGCCTAACGTGAGGAATGTTGTAAAAAAAGAAGATTTTTTTTAGTTTAGAAATCAAATTATATTTAAAATTTTATTTTTTTAACACGTCTGTACGATATATATAAAAACTATTACAAATGGCGCCCAACATATTGTTATTTCTGAAAAATGGCGCCCAACGTGAGGAATGTTGTAAAAAAAGAAGATTTTTTTTAGTTTAGAAATCAAATTATATTTAAAATTTTATTTTTTTAACACGTCTGTACGATATATATAAAAACTATTACAAATGGCGCCCAACATATTGTTATTTCTGAAAAATGGCGCCTAACGTGAGGAATGTTGTAAAAAAAGAAGATTTTTTTTATTTTAGAAATCAAATTATATTTAAAATTGTATTTTTTTAACACGTCTGTACGATATATATAAAAACTATTACAAATGGCGTCAACATATTGTTATTTCTGAAAAATGGCGCCTAACGTGAGGAATGTTGTAAAAAAAGAAGATTTTTTTTAGTTTAGAAATCAAATTATATTTAAAATTTTATTTTTTTAACACGTCTGTACGATATATATAAAAACTATTACAAGTGGCGCCCAACGTAGGGTTATTTCTAAAAAATGGCGCCCAACGTGAGGAATATTGTAAAAAAAAGATGATTTTTTTTTAGAAATCAAATTATATTTAAAATTTGTTTTTTTAACACGTCTGTACGATATATATAAAAACTATTACAAATGGCGCCCAACATATTGTTATTTCTGAAAAATGGCGCCCAACGTGAGGAATGTTGTAAAAAAAGAAGATTTTTTTTAGTTTAGAAATCAAATTATATTTAAAATTTTATTTTTTTAACACGTCTGTACGATATATATAAAAACTATTACAAATGGCGCCCAACATATTGTTATTTCTGAAAAATGGCGCCTAACGTGAGGAATGTTGTAAAAAAAGAAGATTTTTTTTAGTTTAGAAATCAAATTATATTTAAAATTTTATTTTTTTAACACGTCTGTACGATATATATAAAAACTATTACAAATGGCGCCCAACGTAGGGTTATGTCTAAAAAATGGCGCTCAACGTGAGGAATATTGTAAAAAAAAGATGATTTTTTTTTAGAAATCAAATTATATTTAAAATTTGTTTTTTTAACACGTCTGTACGATATATATAAAAACTATGACAAGTGGCGCCCAACGTAGGGTTATTTCTAAAAAATGGCGCCCAACGTGAGGAATGTTGTAAAAAAAGAAGATTTTTTTTAGTTTAGAAATCAAATTATATTTAAAATTTGTTTTTTTTTAACACGTCTGTACGATATATAAAAAATATTACAAATGGCACCCAACGTGGGGCTATTTCTAAAAAATGGCGCCCAACGCGGGGCAAATTCTAAAAATAAGGGCATTTGTTTGTTTAAAAATAAAAAATTATAGTGAAAAAATTCAAGAATTTTAACACGTCTGAAACAACAAAATTAATTTAAAATATTTATACAGGGTGATTAACCATTGATCATATTTCTTGCACTAATTAGTAATTTTTTTTGTTTTTCATCTTAGTTACTCGAATATAATATATAAAAAAAAACAAAATTTACTACTAAATGCAATAAATTGAAATTGAAAATTATTAAAAATTACAAATAACTTAAAAAAATACCTTGTATATTAATAATAATAATAATAATAAATTTCTAAAAGATCAGTGAACTGATATTTATATAAATAAATATTGTAAAATCAGTTGGGTTACTAGTTATACTACCTACCCTAATTGCACTAAAATACCATCAGGTAGTATAATAAAAGTCAAGTATTTGCTGGGGTTTATTAGGGGTTGGATTACTTAAGAAGATTTATACCATGATGGGTAGTAAAACAGAAATATTATTGAGACCTTCCAGAAATTTTATAATATCTTAATAACTACCTGTTAATAAACGGTCAATAAACAAAAATTTTGTTATTTTTAAATAAATATTTAATAGAAATTTATAAATAATAATTATAATCATTTTTAAAAAACAATTACAAGTTACTAAATAGTACGCCACAAGGTTACACCCTTGTGGCGTACTACATTAGCGTCGCTAGAAGATATAAGTACTGTAAAAAATTGATAAATGGGTTTAGATTAGAAATGACGCCTTGTGGCGTACTGCAATAAAGTCGCCACAAGACGAGCACTGATAGATTACAAATAATGCCTTGTAGCGTACTGCATTGGAGTCGCCACAAGATAACTACTGCAAAAAATAGTAAAAAATTGATAGATGGGTTTGGATTAGAAATGACGCCTTGTGGCGTACTGCATTAGAGTCGCCACAAGACAAGTACTGTAAAAAATTGATAAATGGGTTTAGATTAGAAATGACGCCTTGTGGCGTACTGCATTAGAGTCGCCACAAGATAAGTACTGTAAAAAAATTATAAAAAATTGATAGATAGGTTTATATTACAAATAGCACCTTGCGGCGTACTGCTTTAGAGTCGCCAGAAGACAAGTACTGTAAAAAACGATTAAAAAGTACACTTTATTTGTACACCCTGTACTTTTAATATGACAAAAAATTTCACTTTTAATCAAAGTTTCTAAATCTACTGTTTTTTAAAAATTAAAAAATAAATATATAAAAAATATACAGGATGATGTCAAATATACGTAAATTATGATAAAAAATTAACTTTTTAATTTGCACACCCTGTAATAATAATTTGACAGAAAATTTTACTCTTGATAAAAGTTACTGTATCTAATAAGTTTCATAAAAACTAAAAAATAAATAAAAAAAATATACAGGATGATATTAAAAATATGTAAATTATGATAATAAAATAACTTTTTAATTTGCACACCCTGTATTAATAATTTGACAGCAAATTTTACTCTGCATAAATGTTTCTGTATCTAATTAGATTCATGAACAATTAATAATGAATATAAAAAATATACAGGATGATATCAAAAATACGTAAATTATGATAATAAATTAACTTTTTAATTTGCACACCCTGTAATAATAATTTGACAGAAAATTTTACTGTACATAAAAGTTTCTGTATCTAATCAGTTTCATGAAAACTAAAAAATAAATATAAAAAATATACAGGATGATATCAGAAATACGTAAATTATGATAAAAAATTAACATTTTAATTTGCACACCCTATAATAACAATTTGACAGAAAATTTTACTCTTCATAAAAGTTTCTGTATCTAACAATATTCATGAAAACTAAAAAATAAATATAAAAAATATACAGGATGATATCAAAAATACGTAAATTATGATAATAAATTAACTTTTTAATTTGCACACCCTGTAATAATAATTTGACAGAAAATTTTACTGTACATAAAAGTTTCTGTATCTAATCAGTTTCATGAAAACTAAAAAATAAATATAAAAAATGTACAGGATGACATCAAAAATACGTAAATTATGATAATAAATTAACTTTTTAATTTGCACACCCTGTAATAATAATTTGACAAAAAATTACTCTTCCTAAAAGCTTCTGTATCTAAATACTTTCATGAAAACTAAAAAATAAAAATAAAAAATATACAGGATGATATCAAAAATATGTAAATTATGATTATAAATTCATTTTTTAATTGGCACACCCTGTATTAATAAATTGTCAAAAATATTGATTGGAAATAAAAGTTTCTAAAAATAATAACCTTTAGGAAATTTGACAAAAAATTTTAAAAATATACAGGATGAATCCAAAAATACGTTTGTTATTATTAAAAAAAAACACTTAATTTTGCACACCCTGTACTAATAATTTGACAGAAAATTTGACTGCTAATAAAATTTTCTAAAAATAATAAACTTTAGGAAATTTATCAACAAATTTAAAAAATATACAGGATGAAGCAAAAAATACGTTTGTTATGATTAAAAATAGAACACTTAATTTTATACACCCTGTACTAATAATTTGACAGAAAATTTGACCGGTAATAAAATTTTCTAAAAATAATAAACTTTGGGAAATTTATCAACAAATTAAAAAAATATACAGGATGAAGCAAAAAATACGTTTGTTATGATTAAAAATAGAACACTTAATTTTACACACCCTGTACTAATAATTTGACAGAAAATTTGACCGGTAATAAAATTTTCTAAAAATAATAAACTTTGGGAAATTTATCAACAAATTAAAAAAATATACAGGATGAAGCAAAAAATACGTTTGTTATGATTAAAAATAGAACACTTAATTTTACACACCCTGTACTAATAATTTGACAGAAAATTTGACCGGTAATAAAATTTTCTAAAAATAATAAACTTTGGGAAATTTATCAACAAATTAAAAAAATATACAGGATGAAGCAAAAAATACGTTTGTTATGATTAAAAATAGAACACTTAATTTTACACACCCTGTACTAATAATTTGACAGAAAATTTGACTGGTAATAAAATTTTCTAAAAATAATAACCTTTAGGAAATTTGACAACAAATTTTAAAAATATACAGGATGATATCAAAAATACGTAAATTATGATAATAAATAACTTTTTAATTTGCACACCCTGTAATTATATTTTGACAGAAAATTTTACTCCTATTAAAAGTTTCTAAATCTACCAAGATTCAGAAAAATTTTAAAATAAATATAATGAATATACAGGGTGATTTCAAGAATACGTAAATTACGATTATAAATTCATTTTTTAATTGGCACACCCTGTATTAATAATTTGTCAAAAATATTGATTGCTAATAATAGTTTCTAAAAATAATAAGCTTTAGGAAATTTAACAACAAATTTAAAAAATATACAGGATGAAGCAAAAAATACGTTTGTTATGATTAAAAATAGAACACTTAATTTTACACACCCTGTACTAATAATTTGACAGAAACTTTTAATCTAAATAAAAGTTTCTAAAAATAATAACCTTTAGGAAATTTATCAACAAATTTAAAAAATATACAGGATGAAGCAAAAAATACGTTTGTTATGATTAAAAATAGAACACTTAATTTTACACACCCTGTACTAATAATTTGACAGAAACTTTTAATCCCAATAAAACTTTCTAAATCTAATAAGTTTTAAGAAATTTGACAACAAATTTTAAAAATCCAAAAAAAATGTTGATTTTAATCGATTATGAAATAATAGTGTATATACAGGATGTCCAATAATTTAATTAATATTCTTTCTAAATATTAAACAAAAATTTAATTTCATTATTTTATCGTTCAGTATTAATTTTTATATTAATATTATATTTATATTTTAACGATGGGGTAATAGTTAGATAATATACAGGGTGTGTCACGATGATTTTTAACTATCTGTATATTGAAAACTACTTACACGAAATTTATAAAAAATTATATACAAGGTATTATCATGGTACTACATCTAAATAAAATATTTTTAACTTTCAGTCTATACAGGGTGATCCAAAAATAACGACCAACTTTGTTATTTTAAATGAAACACTATATTTTATTACATTATGATTGTTCCTGCTAAACGACATAAAATCGGATAAACCGGTTGTAACTTATCGTGACACACCCTGTATTTATGGTTATAGGTTATAAAATTAAATAATTTGTTGTTATTTTTTAAATATTATACCGTATGGTTTGTCCTATATATAAAAAAGAAATAAAATTACAGTATCAGTAGCGGAACGAAGCTCAGTGTCACTATGGCGTAGTTATAGGTAATTTTCAAGGAAAATAACAGAAATTCCAGTTTATTTTCTTGAAGAGTACGTCGCATAAATGTGAAAAGGCGGCGTTGCGAATCGGGGCGAGTGCATACGCGCAAGTGACAAGTCGACAAGTGGCAAGATAAAAGATAATGACCTACACGAGTGCAACCATCGGTGAAAATCCAACTACTCTCTTTAACTTAAAAAAAAAAAAAACGCCACGCTATGCTATCATCATATCATTTTTTTTTTATTTCTATGATATGTCTTGTGGTTCGGTTCGGTTATGCTGTTTTGAGCATTACCGGGAAAAATTTTGTACGAGGGTTAAATCAAATTTAATTTTTGTTATTATTAAGATAAGAACAAATTTTTGTGGAAATTAATGTGTTCTTATAGTATTTTTGATATCATCCTGTATATTTTTAAAATTTATGGTTAAATTTTATTATTGAATTAATAAATTTTTTTAAAACTGAAATTTTCTGTTAAATTACAGGGTGTGCAAGTCAAATTATTCGTACAGGGTGTGCATATTAAACTCATTTCTTTTAATCATAACTAACGTATTTTTGACTTCATCCTGTATATTTTTAAAGTTTATTGATAAATTTCCTAAAGTTTTTTCTTTTTAGAAACATTTATTACCAGTCAAATTTTTTATCAAAATATTAGTACAGGGTGTGCAAATATTAAGTGTTCTTTTTTTAATCCTGACTAACATATTTTTGGCTTCATCCTGTATATTTTTAAAATTTGTTGTCAAATTTCGTAAATATTATTATTTTTTGAAACTTTTAATACCAATCAAATTTTCTGTCAAATTATTAGTACAGGGTGTGCAAAATTAAGTGTTCTTTTTTAATCATAAAAAAGGTATTTTTGACTTCATCCTGTATATTTTTAAAATTTGTTGTTAAATTTCCTAATGCTTATTATTTTTAGAATCTTTTATTACCAGTCAAATTTTCTGTCAAATTATTACTACAGGGTGTGCAAAATTAAGTGTTCTTTTTATAATCACAACTAAGGAATTTTTGGCGTCATCCTGTATATTTTTAAAATTTGTTGTCAAATTTCGTAAATTTTATTATTTTTAGAAACTTTTAATACCAATCAAATTTTCTGTCAAATTATTAGTACAGGGTGTGCAAAATTAAGTGTCCTTTTTTTAATTATAACAAACGTATTTTTGGCTTCATCCTGTATATTTTTAAAATTTTTTATCAAATTTTCTAAAGCTTACTATTTTTAGAATCTTTTATTACCAGTCAAATTTTCTGTCAAATTATTAGTACAGGGTGTGCAAAATTAAGTGTTCATTTTGTAATCATAATTAACGTATTTTTTGCTTCATCCTGTATATTCTAAAAATTTTTTGTCATGTTTACTAAAGCTTACTATTTTTTGATACTTTTATTACCAATAAAATTGTCGGTCAAATTATTAGTACAGAGTGTTCAAAATTAAGTGTCCTTTTTTAATCATAACTAACGTATTTTTGGGTTCATCCTGTATATTTTTAAAATTTGTTGTCAAATTTCCTAAAGCTTATTATTTTTAGAAACTTTTATAACCAGTCAAATTTTCTGTCAAATTATTAGTACAGGGTGTGCAAAATGAAGTCCCCTTTTTAAATCTTAATTAATGTATTTTTCGCTTCACCCTGTATATTTTTAAAATTTGATGTCAAATTTCCCAAGGCTTATTATTTTTACGAACTTTTATAAACAGTCAAATGTTTTGTCAAATTATTAGTACTGGGTGTGCAAAATTAAGTGTTCTTTTTTTAAATCATAAAAACCGAAATTTTTTTGTAAAAGTGTTAGTACAGGGTGTGCAAAATAAATTGTTGTTTTCCACTCATTTGTAAAATTGGTCAAATTTACTTGAAACTTGTTATTTGAGTGTTTTTTGTCCGCTTATAATTCGAATTCTGGTTAAAAAAAAAAAAACAAAATTGAAAATGGCTGATCCAATATGGCGGACGCAATTTGAAAAATTTTCCAATATACTTGAAACTTGTTATTTGGGGGTTTTGAAGTCCTTAAAAACGAATTCGTTGTAAAAAATTAAAATGGCTGATCCAATATGGCGGACGCAATTTAAAAATTATCCAAAACACTTGAAACCTGTTTTTTGGGGTTTTTGGGGACCCTAAAAACGAATTAGGTGTAAAAAATAAAAATGGCTGATCCAATATGGCGGACGCAATTTGAAAAAATATCCAATACACTTGAAACTTGTTATTTGGGGGATTTTAGGTAGCCAAAAACGAATTAGGTGTAAAAAATTTAAATGGCTGATCCAATATGGCGGACGCAATTTGAAAAAATATCCAATACACTTGAAACTTGTTATTTGGGGGATTTTAGGTAGCCAAAAACGAATTAGGTGTAAAAAATTTAAATGGCGGATCCAATATGGCGCACTTAATTTATAAAATCGGTCAATTTATTTGGAAATTGTTATTTTAATTTTTTGGAGTCGCAGACTTTAACGTATTTTATATTTTGCACAAAATTTTGCACTTAACGACTCGTAGACCAAATCAAGCTCTCGTAACCGTAACAATTAAGAGACATAAAAAATTCCAGTTTTCACAATCTAAAAGTAAATTTAAAAATTGAAGTATATAAAATAGAGCAACCCTGTACCTTCACCATTTTCCCTTCTTCTCACCTGAAAATCACGACTTCGGTATGTCTCGCGAAAAGGGCATTGTATTTTTTATCGGGCCAGTAAAGTGCCGGTAGCGTTTCGACGGCGCCCCGGACTATTTCCGGACTTTGACAGTTCAAACCCGGATATGACGTTATCTGAGGGCCATTGTGCCCACTCTTTTGACCTTACGTGTTACGTCCTACGTGATACGTTTTATATATTTGTTGCAAAACGGGAGGTTTTTTTTTTTCTCGGCGCTTCGGGCGCCCTGAGATATCCTGCTAATATTTTCGGTGTGGGGTTTAAGGAAATTGGGGGGAAAATCGTGGAGGAAATGTGTTTTTAGTTTATGACATCTTATAATAATAAAAAAAGTAAATAAGTTTAAATTGTCTAACAAATAACTAATTTTTCCTTTTTAAATTGGATGTCATTAAACTCTCACGTATGCTTGCTTTTTTTTTTTTTTTTTTTTTTTTTTTTTTTTTTTTTTTTTTTTTTTTTCTTCCCCATTACAATTTTCCCCATAATAATTCTTCTCGGACAATTCTTCCCTATTACATTTTCCCCATTATATTTCTTCTCCATTAAAATTTTTCCTCTTTACAATTCTATCCCATGACAATTCTTCCTATACAATTTTTCTCCATGATAATTTTTCCCGGACAATACTTCCCCATGAAAATTTGTTCCCATGACAATTCCTCCCAAGGCCATTTCTTTCCAGCGGCAATTTTTTTCCATGACAATTCTTTCCAGCGAGAATTCTTTTCCATGATAATATATCCCGTACAATTTCTTTCCATTACAATTTTTTTTCAAGACAATTCTTCCCAAGGACAATTTTTCCCCATTACAATTCTTCTCAATGATGATTCTTACCCATGGAAATTTTTCCCCATTACAATTCTTCTTAATGATAATTCTTCCACAAGAGATTTCTTCCCCATAACAATTTTTCCCCATCACAATTTTTCCTAAGGATATTTCGATAATTCTTTCTCATGATAATTTTTACTTTTTACAATACTTCCCCATGGTAATTCGTCCGGGACCTTACTTCCCCATAAAAATTATTCTCCAATACAATTCCTTCCAAGGCCATTTCTTCCCAGCGACAATTCTTCTCCATGGCCGTCTTATCCGTACAATTATTCCCCATGACAATTATTTTTTATAACAATTTTTTCTCATAACATGACTTCCCCATGACAATTTTTCCCCCTTTTAATTCTTCCCCATGATAATTTTTTAATTCTTCCCCATGACAATTCCTTTCGGATATAATTGTTCCCCATGATAATTTTTCCTCATGACTATTATTCTCCATGACAATTCTTCACCATGATAATTCTTACCGGACAATACTTCCCATGAAAATTGTCCCCATGATAATTTCTCCCATGACAATTTTTCCCCATGACAATTTTTCCCCATGACAATTCTCTCCTATGAGCAATTCTTCCTCATAACAATTCTTTACAATGACAATTCTTCCTCATGACAATTCTTCCCCACTACAATTATTTCCCATGACAATTCTTCCCCATGACAATCAATCCCGTACAATTATTTCCCATAACAATTATTTCCCATAACAATTCTTTCCCATGGTAACTCTTCCCAATGACAATTCTTCTCCATGATAATTCTTCCCCATGATAATTTTTCGCCATGACAATTTTTTTTAAACAAGAATTGTAGTGTGGAATAATTGACATGGGGAACAAATGTCATCGTACAGAATTTTTCGGGTAGGATTATTATGGGGAATTAATGTCATGGGAAAGAATTGACATGGGGAAAGAGTATCGTGGGGAAAGATTATCATGGGGAAAGTTATTATTAATGGTAACAATTATCACGAAGAAGAATTATTGTGAAGAAAAATTTTATGGGAAAAATTGACATGAGGAAGAATTGTCATGGGGAAGAATAGCCATGGGGAAGAATTATCGTGTGGAAAATTGTTAATGCTAAGAATTATCATGAGTTTCAATTGTCATGTGAAAATTTTCTGAAAATAATTCTCATTTAGAAGAATTGTCATGTGGAAGAATTGTCATGGAGAAGAATTTTAATGGGGAAGAATTATCATGGGGAAGAATTGTGATGGGGAAGAATTGGCATGGAGAAGAATTGGCATGGGGAAGAATTGGCAACGGGAAGAATTGTCATGGGAAAGAATTGTTATGGGGAAGAATTTTCTAGGAGATGAATTATCTTTGAAAAGAATTGTCATTGGAAAGAATTTTCCGAGAAGGATTATCACGGGAAGAATTTTCAGGGAAAAATTGAAATGTCAGGAGGAAGAATTTTCATGATGAAGAATTGTCATGTGGAAGAATTGACATGTAGAAGAATTGTCATGGGAAAGAATTGACATAGGGAAAAATTATTATGGGGAAGAATTGTCACGAGCAAAGTTGTCATATAAAAGAATTGTCATAGGGAGAAATTGTTATGGGGAAGAATTGTTATGAGGAAGAATTGGCATGGGGAAGAATTATCATGGAGATCAATTATCTTGGAAAAGAATTATTATGGGTAAGAATTTTCGAGGAGAGTGTCATGGGGAAAAATGTTCATGGGAAAGAATTGTTATGGAAAAGAATTGTCATGGAAAAGATTTGTCATGGGAAGAATTGTCATAGGGAAGAATCGTCATAGGGAAGAATTGTTATGGGAAAGAATTTTCTAGGAGATGAATTATCTTGGAAAAGAATTGTCATGGGAAGGAATTTTCCGGGAAGATTGTCACGGGAAGAATTTTCAGAGAAGAATAGTTATGGGGACGAAATATTATGGAGATGAATTATCTTGGGAAAAAATTGTCATGGGTAAGAATTTTCGGGGAAGGAGTTTCATGGGGAAGAATGTTCATGGGAAAAAATTATCATGGAGAAGAAGTATCATGGGGAAGAATTGTCATGGAGAAGAATTGTCATGGTGAAGAATTGTTATGAGGACGAATTATCATAGAGATGAATTATCTTGGGAAAGAACTGTCATGGGGAGAATTTTCCGGGAAGTATTGTCACGGGAAGAATTTTCATAGAAATATTGAAATGTCATAGGGAAGAATTGTAATGGGGATGACTTGGTATGGGGAAGAATTGTCATGGGGAAGAATTGTCATGGGGAAGAATTGTAATGGGGGCGAATTATCATAGAGATGAATTATCTTGGGAAAGAATTGTCATGGGTAAGAATTTTCCGGGAAGGATTGTCACAGGAAGAATTTTCATAGAAAGATTGAAATGTCATAGGGAAGAATTGTAATGGGGACGATTTGGTATGGGGAAGAATTGTCGTAGGGAAGAATTGTCATGGGGAAGAATTGTAATGGGGATGAATTGGCATGGGGAAGACATGTCATTGTGAAGAATTGTCATGGGCAAGAATTGTCATAGGAAAGAATTCTTATAGTGAGAAATTGTTATGGGGAAGAATTAGCATGGGGAAGAATTGTCATGCAGAAGAATTTTTATAGGGAAAAATTATTGTGGGGAAGAATTGTCATAGTAAGGAATTGTTATGTTGAAGAATTATTATGGAGATAAAAAATCTTAGGAATGAATTGTCATGGGTAAGAATTTCCCTGGAAGGATTGTCACAGGAAGAATTTTCATAGAAAGATTGAAATGTCATAGGGAAGAATTGTAATGGGGACGATTTGGTATGGGGAAGAATTGTCGTAGGGAAGAATTGTCATGGGGAAGAATTGTAATGGGGATGAATTGGCATGGGGAAGACATGTCATTGTGAAGAATTGTCATGGGCAAGAATTGTCATAGGAAAGAATTCTTATAGTGAGAAATTGTTATGGGGAAGAATTAGCATGGGGAAGAATTGTCATGCAGAAGAATTTTTATAGGGAAAAATTATTGTGGGGAAGAATTGTCATAGTAAGGAATTGTTATGTTGAAGAATTATTATGGAGATAAAAAATCTTAGGAATGAATTGTCATGGGTAAGAATTTCCCTGGAAGGATTATCACAGGAAGAATTTTCATAGAAAGATTGAAATGTCATAGGGAATAATTGTAATGGGGATGATTTGGTATGGGGAAGAATTGTCGTAGGGAAGAATTGTCATGGGGAAGAATTGTAATGGGGATGAATTGGCATGGGGAAGACATGTCATTGTGAAGAATTGTCATGGGCAAGAATTGTCATAGGAAAGAATTCTTATAGGGAGAAATTGTTATGGGGAAGAATTAGCATGGGGAAGAATTGTCATGCAGAAGAATTGTTATTGGGAAAAATTATTGTGAGAAAGAATTGTCATAGGGAAGAATTATCATAGTAAGGAATTGTTATGTTGAAGAATTATTATGGAGATAAAAAATCTTAGGAATGAATTGTCATGGGTCAGAATTTCCCTGGAAAGATTGTCGAGAAGAATTTTCAGGAAAAGATTAAAATGTCATAGAGAAGAATTGTTATGGTGAAGAATTTTCATGTGAAAGGATTGTCATGGTGAATAATGTTGAGGGAAGATTGTCATGGGAATAATGTTCATGGTTTAGAAGTATCATGGAAAAGAATTGTCATGGGGAAGAATTGGAATGGGGATGAATTGTTATGGGAAAGAATTGCCACGGGGAAGAATTTCCCGGGAAGGATTGTCACTGGAAGAATTTTCGGTAAAAGATTGAATTGTCATAGCGAAGAATTGTATAGGGAAGAATGGCTATGGGGAAAGATTATAGAGGGGAAGATTTATTATGAGGAATAATTGTTGCGTGACAGGATTATCATGGAGAAGGATTGTCGCGGGAAAGTTTATTATGGGGATGAATTGTGGTGGGGAAAAATTATCTGTGAAAAAAATTCCGGTAAGAATCGTGTTACATCTAGGTGCAACTTATTTTTTCTTGCATTTCGAGTAATGCAGCCCTTAACAGGCGTCCCTGCTTTGAAGTTGGCCACCCTTTGGTTCTGTCTTTTTTTTACATTTAATGTGTTACCGGATGACCCCGTCCCTACGGCACTTTAGTCTTACCTAACCTAAGCTACAGAAAACTTATAAAATATATCAGGTTATGGTCCCATTTGTGATTTAAAGGCATAATAATTAAAATACTATTCAAATTTTAAAATCTAAATTTTATTCATTTTTTTTCTATGTAAATATATAATTTATAAATTGAAATATAGGACTAAATAAACGAATATTTATTTTAGTTTTAGGGAACATAAATTTTTAGTTATACACCATAGATTTTATCCTAATTTAATCAAAAAAAAATTCTACTAAAACATATTAACGTCGAAGTAGTTCTCTCCCTACATATCCATAATTCATTTCGAAATCAGTTGTAATCATCACGTTGGCGTAGGAAGCGGGTGAGACCGTATAGAGCGAGATAGCGACAACGACAGAAGGGTTTCAGCCAATTACAGTAACAATTACTTGAGATCATATCGGCTGATCCATAAATATGAGAAAACAATGGACGATGCCGACCCCCGTGCGGCCAAGGCACACTATTTTCTGATCAGGTAGCACTCTGCTACTTACCTTCGATTGTCGTTTGTTCTTTCTCAATGGACGAGGGTTTTTTTCTTTCTTTTTGTCGACAATAAAGAAATAAATTTGAATAAAATTTTTTTTTGGGTCGTTGATGGTTTTATCAATGGGAGGATTTTACTGAATGAATTCGGTCAATGAATTTATATATATTAGGGGTTTTTGCAAGTTTATTAGAAAATAATACATTTTAGAGAAAAACGTAACATAGAGGGATTTTATATAATTAAATTCTCTACATCTTTTGTATAAAACTTTTTATAAAATTACGTATAGTTTAGCCGCTAGATGGCGTGAAAGTAATATATATATATAGGTTATTCTATTTTTGTATAGATTTTCAGTACAAGTAATGCTTTTTCGAATAAAATGTTTTAAATAAAAGTTATAGAGCATAAAATTAGCTACCACTTTTGTATTTAACTTTTTATTAAATACTATATATTATCGCCGCTAGATGGCGAAATAAATACATATACAAAGACAAAAATCCTGTATGTGTATTTTTATCGCCATCTAGCGGCAAAACTATAGGGAATTAAAATTAAAGTTAAATATAAAAATTATAGAGAATATTATGGTCTATAATTTTGTTTCTTAATAGTTTTTTCTAAAATGTAATATTTGTATTGAAAATCTAGAAAAAAGTCGAATAGCTTGCATGTACAGAATTTCGCGCCCTCTAGTGACTAAACCGTAAATAATTAGAAAAAAAGTTTTGTACAAAAGTTATAGATAATTTAATTATCTAACATTCTCTTGTACTAAGTTTTTCTCGAATATGCATAGTTTTTCGGGAAAACTAAAAAAACTGCGAAAAACCCCAAAATTTTATATATATTTTTATAAAAAACTGGTCAAAAAAGACATTTTTTGGGTTTTTAGTTGTTTTTCCTATTTTCTTGGAAAACTAATCATTTAGGAAAAAAACGTAACATAGGAAAATTATAGATAACTAAATTCTCTACAACTTATATATTAAATATTTTTTCAAATTACGCATAGATTAGTCGCTAGATGGCGTGAAAGATATATACATGTAGGATATTCGGCTTTTTTGTAGATTTTCAATACAAATAATGCATTTTTTAAGAAAATATTAATAAGCAAAGTTGTAGAGAATAAAATTCTCTATACATTTTGTATTTAACTTTTTTTTGAGTTCTTTATAATTTTGCCGCTAGAGGGCGAAAATTATACACATACAAAGGCCAAAAATCCTACATGAGTATTTTTCTCGCACTCTAGCGGCAAAATTATAAGGAATTGAAAAAAAAATTAAATAAAAAATTTGTAGTAAAATGTATGCTCTACAACTTTATTTTATGATATTTTTTTCGAAAATGTATTATTTGTATTGAAAATCTACAAAAAATGTCAAATGCCCATATGTATATTCTTTCGGACCCTCTAGCGGTTAAATTATGCGTAATTTAAAAAAAAGTTTGATATAAAAGTTATAGACTATTTAAATATCTAAAATTCTCTTCTATTATGTTTTTCTTTAAAATGTATAATTTTCCCGGAAAATTGAAAAAGGTGCGAAAAACCCCAAAAGTTTATATCCATTTGGGGTTTTTAGCATTTTTTATTATTTTTCGGGAAAACTATGCATTTTTGAGAAAAATCTAACATAAAAAAATTTTAGACAATTAAATTATCTACAACTTATATATTATATATTTTTTCGAATTATGCATAGACTAGCCGCTAGATGGAGTGAAAAAATATATATGTAGGCTATTCGGTTCATTGTAAGTTTTCATTACAAATAATGCATTTTAGAAAAAAATATTAAAAAATAAAGTTATAGGGCATAAAATTGTGTATAACTTTAGTATTTAACTTTTTTTCAAATTCTGCATAGTTTCGCCGCTAGAGGGCGATAAAAATACGTATACAAGGACAAAAATCCTACATGCGTATTTTTTTCTCTATCTAGCGGCGAAACTATACAGAATTTGAAAAAAAGTTAAATACAAATGTAATAGGGAATTTTATGCTCTATAACTTAACTTTACGATATTTTTTTCTAAAATGCGTAATTTGTAATGAAAATCGACCAAAAAGCAGAATATTCTACATGTATATTTTTTCACACCATCTAGCGGCTAATCTAGGCATAATTGGAAAAACATTTTAAGACAAAAGCTGTAGATAATTTCATTATCTAAATTTTTCTCTAATTTCATTTTTCTCCTAAACACACAGTTTTCCCGGAAAATTGAAAAAACTGCATAAACCACCAAAATATATATATTTATGCAGAACTGGTCAAAAAGACTCCATGTTTTTTCCAATTTTCCGGGAAAACTAAGCGTTTGCGAGAAAAATGCAACATAAAAAAATTTTAAACAAATAAATTCTCTACAACTTTTGTTTTACTATTTTTTTCGAATTTAGCATATATTGGCCGCTAGATGGCGTGAACGAAATATATATGTACAATATTTGGTTTATTGTAAGTTTTCATTACAAAATAATGTATTTTAGAAAAAAATATTAAAGAAAAAAGTTGTAGGGAATAAAATTATATACAACTTTTGTATTTAATTTTTTTCCAATATGTCTATTTTTTCGCCGCTAGATGGCGATAAAAATACACATACAAGAACAAATGTGTATTTTTCGCTCTCCAATGGAAAAACTATAGAGAATTTAAAAAAAAGTTAAATATGAAAGTTGTAGATAATTTTATGTCCTGCAACTTCTCTCTTTCATATTTTTTTCGAAATTGCAATATTTGTACTGGAAATGTACAAAAAAAATCGAATAAACTATATATATAATTATCACGACATCTAGCGGCTAAAATATAAGTAACTAAAAAAAAAGGTTAATGAAAAAGTTGTAGAAAATTTAATTATCTAAATCTCACTTGTGTAACATTTGTCTCTAAAATGCATAGTTTTCCCGGAAAATTCCTTTTATATACTCAAATAAATTCTTCTCAAATGCAGTAAATTCTTCTCAATTTCAATCTATCTAATCCCAACATAATAGTTTTTCTAGTGGAACGAAATAAAGTGAAACAAATCATGGCTTAGAGTTGGATCATTCTCGCTGGATGTAAAGAGTCCATTCGTCCTCCCCCGAGAGAAAGTAATCAAGTGGCATTAGGACCGATTATCTGCCGACATTATCCTGCGGGAAACCACCGCAACAGCGATTGATTTCAAATCTCCTTACTTCTCACCGCATGGTCACTGAAGATGGTCCGTGAGAGTGACAATATGTCGCTTAAGGGATGAGAGAATTATTTCTTTGTTCGATTGTTATATATATAGATGAAACAATACGGAAATTGCTTATTGGATTTAAGTAACATAAATTTTATACCGTAATTTTTTATAAAAAATTGCTTGTGAAAAATTTGTTTTGTCAAATTTAAATAAAAAAATTTAAAAATTGATATACGGTCCTGGACACTTTTATTTTTTTTTTTGACATTGACAATTAACGAGATGTTTACAGTGTTGTCAATATATTTTGAAAAATAAGGAAATTTTCTTTACTCAAAAATGTCTGCCAAATTAGTAATACAGGGTGAGCAAATTAAAGAGTTATTTTATAATTATACTTTACGTATTCTTGACATTATCCTGTATATTTTGGATATTTATTTTTTAATTATTTCAAGCTTATTATATTTATAAACTTTTATCAAGAGTGAAATTTTCTGTCAGAATAATAATACAGGGTGTGCAAACTAAAAAGGTATTTTATAATTATTATTTACGTATTTTTGAATCCATCCTGTATATTTTTGCCACTATTAGAAAGCTTATTGGATTTAAAAGCTTTAATCAGGAGTAAAATTTTCTGTAAAATTAATTATACAAGGTGTGCAAACTAAAAAGTAATTTTATAGTTATAATGTAAGAATTATTGACTCCATCCTGTATATTTTTGATTTATTTTTCCCATAATAAAAATGTTATATGTTTTCAAAAACATAAATCAAGAGCAAAATTTTCTATAAAATTAATTATACAGGGTGTGCAAACTAAAAAGTAATTTTATAGTTATAATGTAAGAATTATTGACTCCATCCTGTATATATTTTGATATATTTTTTCCAGAATAAAAAATGTTATTGGATTTAAAAAACTTAAATCAAGAGCAAAATTTTCTATAAAATTAATTATACAAGGTGTGCAAACTAAAAAGTTTTATAGTTATAATTTACGAATTATTGACTCCATCCTGTATATTTTTATATATTTTTTCCAGAATAAAAAATGTTATTGGATTAAGAAAACTTAAATCAAGAGCAAAATTTTCTATAAAATTAATTATACAAGGTGTGCAAACTAAAAAGTTTTATAGTTATAATTTACGAATTATTGACTCCATCCTGTATATATTTTGATATATTTTTTCCAGAATAAAAAATGTTATTGGATTTAAAAAACTTAAATCAAGAGCAAAATTTTCTATAAAATTAATTATACAAGGTGTGCAAACTAAAAAGTTTTATAGTTATAATTTACGAATTATTGACTCCATCCTGTATATTTTTATATATTTTTTCCAGAATAAAAAATGTTATTGGATTAAGAAAACTTAAATCAAGAGCAAAATTTTCTATAAAATTAATTATACAAGGTGTGCAAACTAAAAAGTTTTATAGTTATAATTTACGAATTATTGACTCCATCCTGTATATTTTTATATATTTTTTCCAGAATAAAAAATGTTATTGGATTAAGAAAACTTAAATCAAGAGCAAAATTTTCTATAAAATTAATTATACAAGGTGTGCAAACTAAAAAGTTTTATAGTTATAATTTACGAATTATTGACTCCATCCTGTATATTTTTATATATTTTTTCCAGAATAAAAAATGTTATTGGATTAAGAAAACTTAAATCAAGAGCAAAATTTTCTATAAAATTAATTATACAAGGTGTGCAAACTAAAAAGTAATTTTATAGTTATAACGTAAGAATTATTGACTCCATCCTGTATATTTTTGATTAATTTTTTGCAGAATAAAAATGTTTTTGGATTTAAAAAACTTAAATCAAGAGCAAAATTTTTTGTCAAATGAATTATACAGGGTGTGCAAACTTAAAACTTATTTTATAATCGTAATTTACGTATTTTCGACTCCATCCTGTATATTTTTAATTTATTTTCTTATTGATAAAAGATTATTAGACTTAATAACTTCAGTTGTAATTTTTTGTCAATATAATTATACAGGGTGTGCAAACTAAAAAGTTATTTTATGATTATATTTTACGTTTTTTTGACTCCATCCTGTATATTTTTGATATATTTTCATCACTATAAGAAAGATTATTAGATTTAAAAACTTTAATGATAAGTAAAGTTTTTTGTCAAATTAATAATACAGGGTGTGTAAACTAAAAAGTTATTTTAACATTATATTTTACGTTTTTTTGACTCCATCCTGTATATTTTTGAAATATTTTTGTGGTTTTAAAAAAAGATTATTAGATTTATAAACTTTAATTACGTATACATTTTTTTGTCAAAATAATAATACAGGGTGTGCAAACTTAAAACTTATTTTATAATCGTAATTTACGTATTTTTGACTCCATCCTGTATATTTTTAATATATTTTTATCATTAAAAAAGATTATTGGACTCAATAACTTCAATTGCGTGTAAATTTTTTGTGTCAATATAATTATACAGCGTGTGCAAATTAAAAAGTTATTTTATAATCATAATTATTTTTGACTCCATCCTGTATATATTTTAAATATTTTTTATATCATAAAAATTATTATTAAATTCAAAAACATTAATAACGAGTAAATTTTTTTGTCAAAATAATAATACAGGGTGTGCAAACTTGAAATTTATTTTATCAACTTAATTTACGAATTTTTGACCCCATCCTGTATATTTTGATACATTTTTGCTATTATAAAAAAGACTAATAGATTTAGAAACTTTTAATACCTATAAATTTTTTTATCAAAATAATAATACAGGATGTACAAACACAATAGTAATTTAATAATCATAATTTACTTATTTTTATCTCCATCCTGTATATTTTGGATATTAATTTCCTATTATAATAATAATCATTAAATCTAGTAAGTTTAATCAAGAGTAAAATTTTCTGTTAAAATAATATTACAGGGTGTTACAATTAATCCAAAATTAAAAATTAAAAAATTTAATAATTACATTAAAAAAAGTGAACGCCTAGAAATTTTTTTTTAAACTTTGAGGACAAATAATACATTTTAGTGTAAAATGTTTAATTACAAAGTTATAGAGCATCAAATTTCCTATAACTTTTATACAAAACTTTTTCCAAAATTTCCCGTAATTTTGCCGCTAGATGGCGCAAAATTTTAATTTATTTTGCGCCCTCTAGCGGTGAAACTATTGTGAATTTTGGAAAAACTTTTAAACAAAAGTTGTAGGGAATTTAATGCTCTACAACTGTGCACTAAAATATTTTGTATTAAAGTGCTTTAATTAACCTTTAAATTTAAAAAATTTAAAAAATCCTATATATTTATGTATTTCGCCCTCTAGCGGCGAAACTATAGTAAATTCTAAAAAAAGCTAAAATCAAAAGTTGTAGCTAATTTTATAATCTAAAATTTTGTACTAAAAAATTTTGCACCAAAGTGCATTATTTAACCTCAAAATTAAAAAAATATGAATGATTCTACATGTTTATGTTTTATCGCCCTCTAGAGGCGAAACTACGATAAATTCTAAAAAAAGTTAAAAACAAAAGTTGTAGGGAATTTTATACTCTAAAACTTTGTACTAAAAAATTTTGCACCAAAGTGGATTAATTAACCTCAAAATTAAAAAAAATGAAAGATTCTACATGTTTCTGTTTTGTCGCCCTCTAGTGGCGAAACTACAGTAAATCCTGAAAAAAGCTAAAATCAAAAGTTGTAGCTAATTTTATAATCTAAAATTTTGTACTAAAAAATTTTGCACCAAAGTGCATTATTTAACCTCAAAATTAAAAAAATATGAAAGATTCTACATGTTTATGTTTTATCGCCCTCTAGAGGCGAAACTACGATAAATTCTAAAAAAACTTGAAAACAAAAGTTGTAGGAACTTTTATACTCTAAAACTTTGTACTAAAAAATTTTGCACCAAAGTGGATTAATTAACCTCAAAATTAAAAAAAAATGAAATATTCTACATGTTTCTGTTTTGTCGCCCTCTAGTGGCGAAACTACAGTAAATCCTGAAAAAAGTTAAAAACAAAAGTTGTAGGGAATTTTATACTCTAAAACTTTGTATAAATAAAGTTTGCACTAAAGTGCATTATTAAACCTCAAAATTTAAAAAATTGAAAAAATCCTTCATATTAATGTATTTCGCCCTCTAGCGGCGAAACTACGATAAATTCTAAAAAAAACTTAAAAACAAAAGTTGTAGGGAATTTTATACTATAAAACTTTGTACAAAAAAATTTTGCACCAAAGTGCATTAATTAACCTCAAAATTAAAAAAAAATGAAATATTCTACATGTTTCTGTTTTGTCGCCCTCTAGTGGCGAAACTACAGTAAATCCCGAAAAAAGTTAAAAACAAAAGTTGTAGGGAATTTTATACTCTAAAACTTTGTATCAATAAAGTTTGCACTAAAGTGCATTATTTAACCTCAAAATTTAAAAAAATGAAAAATCCTTCATATTAATGTATTTCGCCCTCTAGCGGCGAAACTACGATAAATTCTAAATTAACTTGAAAACAAAAGTTGTAGGGAATTTTATACTCTAAAACTTGGTACTAAAAAATTTGCACCAAAGTGCATTATTTAACCTCAAAATTAAAAAAATATGAAAGATTCTACATGTTTCTGTTTTGTCGCCCTCTAGTGGCGAAACTACAGTAAATCCTGAAAAAAGTTAAAAACAAAAGTTGTAGGTAATTTTATACTCTAAAACTTTGTATAAATAAAGTTTGCACTAAAGTGCATTATTAAACCTCAAAATTTAAAAAATTGAAAAAATTCTTCATATTAATGTATTTCGCCCTCTAGCGGCGAAACTACGATAAATTCTAAATTAACTTGAAAACAAAAGTTGTAGGGAATTTTATACTCTAAAATTTTGTACTAAAAAATTTTGCACCAAAGTGCATTAATTAACCTCAAAATTAAAAAAAATGAAAGATTTTACATGTTTCTGTTTTGTCGCCCTCTAGCGGCGAAACTACGTTGAATTCTAAAAAGACTTAAAAACAAAAGTTGTAGGGAATTTTATACTTTAAAAGTTTGTACTAAAAAATTTTCACCAAAGTTTATTATTTATCCTCAATATTAAAAAAACATAAAAAAATTTACATGTTTATGTTTTGCGCCCTCTAGCGGTGAAACTATGGTAAATTCTAAAAAAAAATTGTTACAAAAATTGTAGGGAATTCTATGTTCTATAATGTAGACACATTAATATTACGTACAATTTTTTTTTCAGTGTACTGTTATACTTAAAGCATAAAAAAATATGAACAGTGTAAACTCTGCTTCACCTAAACAATAAATCGCGTCTAGTAGCCCATTGACAAAATATTTACATGCCCCAATTACAGAAAAACCACTCTCCTCTACATCCACAATAATTTCCCAACATCTCAACAGAAAAAAAAAAAAAAAAAAAAATCCCTACCAGAGAAGTCACCTTCATTAATTAGAGATTTTTGAACACGAAATGATGCGCCGTATTAATTAATTATTATCGCTCTGCACAGTAAAAATACCCTCTAGGTATAATTAGTAATCGGCGAGTAATTAGTCCCCTCTTAGTCCCCCCACTCAACGCGCAGCTGTACACAGTAGTAGGGAATCTAAGGCGTGGTCTATACGACCATTGGCGCATCCAAAACATGGCAGGCGGTGCTGTCAATCAACGAAACTAAGGTGGGGACCGTACAACAGCGAGCCCCTCACAAAAGAGTGTGCCGCCGTAGTGTGCGGAGTGTGACGCGATTCTTGTGTGTAGTGAAAAGTTCAACCAGCAAACTGTTTGCACCGACGGAAGACATGTTGACGATGGAGACGGACCTCAAAGGAGGCAATCTACACGGCAACATACCCCCGCATCACTCGTTACAAAATTACGGATCGTTAAGTGCTTTAAGTCAGGCTCCGATGCACGGATTAACGCAGCATCCTCATCAGATACATCATCAACCGCAAGGACCGCAAATCCATCATCAACACCAACACCAGAATCATCATCAATCCCAATCATCGCATCAACCACAACAACAAAACAATAATAATAATAATTCATCTAAAGCGCAAAATATGGAAAGAGTCAAGAGGCCGATGAACGCTTTTATGGTTTGGTCTAGAGGACAGAGAAGGAAAATGGCACAAGAGAATCCTAAAATGCATAATTCAGAAATATCTAAACGACTCGGAGCCGAATGGAAATTATTAAGCGAAACAGAAAAAAGGCCTTTTATCGATGAAGCTAAACGATTACGTGCCGTACACATGAAAGAACATCCAGATTATAAATACAGACCGAGACGTAAAACAAAAACTTTATTAAAAAAAGATAAGTACCCATTAGGTGGTTCAACATTATTACCATCATCAGATCCATCTAGAACAGCACCACCATCAGCACAACAAGTAGCAGCTGCAAGAGAAATGTACCAAATGCCCAATGGTTATATGCCTAATGGTTATATGATGCACGATCCAAGTGCTTACCAACAACAATATCCCGGTACCAATTATCCTAGATACGATATGGGTCAAATGCAACATAATTACATGAATGGAGGTTACGGTTCTTATACAACAACAGTACCTAACAGCGCTGGTTCACCTTATGGTATGCACCAAGCAGGTTCATCTCATAGTCCATCAGGTTCTAGTATAAAATCCGAACCGGTTAGTCCTAGTTCCGGTCTACATACACCTACACCAGGTATTAAACGTGAATATTCTGGACAACCTCAACAAGGCGATCTTCGTCAAATGATCTCGATGTACCTGCCGACGGATACTGGCGTTCAGCATATGCAGCACCAGTATAGCAGTAGCCCGGATCCTATGTCGCAAGGACCTTTGGCGCCGTTGACGCATATGTGAGAACCGCTTTTTGTGGCGCAGGACTTGGACGTGCCGCCACTGTGAATTTTTTCTGTGTGTACATAAAAGTTTTTTATTTTTCGATTCGAGAGAGAGCGACGCCATTGCGCTGTTTCCGGAACGAAATTTTTGAAGGTACCTTAGTATTTTTTTTTTTTGGAAACGAATTTGTTATTATTTATTGGTTTCGTTTAATTTAAATGTATATGTATATATATATATGGGTTCCAATAACCACTTTTTGAAATATATGTTGTGGTTTTTCAAATTTTCCTGGAAAATTATGCATTTTCAAGAAAAATGATTTTAGATAATTAAATTATCTACCACTTATATATAAAATTTTTTTTTATATTACGTCAAAATTAGCCACTAGATGGCATGACATAAATATATTATATTATATTTGAATTTTTTAACGATTTTCGGTACAAATATTGCTTTTATAAAAAAATAGTATAAACTAAACTTGTAGATCATAAAATTCTCTAAAAATTTTGTATATATATTTTTTTTATATTCCCCATAGTTTTGACACTAGAGAGCGAAAAAAATATGCATACAAAAACAAAAAATCATACATCTATATTTTGTCGCCCTCTAGTGGCTAAACTATGAGGAATTTAAAAAATATTTAAATATAAAAGTTGTGAAAAATTTAATTATTTACAACTTTAATTTAACATATTTTTTTCTAAAATGCATTACTTATATAGAAAATCTACAAAAAATGTGAAATAATCTACATGTATATTCTTTCGCGCCCTCTAACGGTTAAATTATAAGTAATTTGAGAAAATGTTTCAAACAAAAATTGTACATAATTTAATTATCTATAATTCTCTTATATTACATTTTTCTCTAAAATGCATAGTTTTTCCGGAAAATTAAAAATATTGCGAAAAACCCCAAAATTTATATATATTTATATACATAACTAACTGGTCACAACGGCTCCCTTCATTATATTTATATAAATATATATGTTTTACTTGTTTTTCCAATTTTCCGGTAAAACTATACATTTCCGAGAAAAACGTTACATAGAAATATTATAGACAATTAAATTTTCTACAACTTATATCTTAAACATTTCTTTTAATTACGCATAGATTAGTCGCTAGATGGCGTGAAAGAAATATACATGTAAAATATTTTGCTTTTTTGTAGATTTTCAATACAAATAATGCATTTTTGATAAAAATAATATAAAACAAAGTTGTAGAGACTAAAATTCCCTACAAATTTTGTATTTCACTTTTTTTTTTAATTCCTCATAATTATGCCAATAGAGGCCTAAAAAAATACACATTCAAAGGCAAAAAATCCTACATGTGTATTTTTTCGCCCTCTAGCGACAAAATTATAAAGAATTGAAAAAAAAGTTAAATACAAAATTTGTAGTAAAATGTATGCTCTACAACTTTACTTTATAACATTTTTTTGGAAAATGCATTATTTGTATTATAAATCTAGAAACAATCTCAAATGCCAATATGTATATTCTTTCAGGACCTCTAGCGGTTAGATTATGCGTAATTAAAAAAAAAGTTTTCTACAAAAAATGTAGACAATTTAATTATCTACAATTTCTTTATATTATATTTTTCTTGAAAATGTATAGCTTTCCCGGAAAATTGAAAAAGGTTCGAAAACCCCCAAAAGTTTATATCCATTTGGGGTTTTTAGCGTTTTTTTTCAATTTTTCGGAAAAACTACGCATTTTATAGAAAAATCTAATAGAAAAAAATTTTAGATAATAAAATTCTCTACAACTTATATCTTAAAAAATTTTTCGAATTAGGCATACATCAGCCGCCAGATGGCGTGAAATAAATATACATATAAGAAATTCGTCTTTTTTGTAGATTTTCAATACAAATAATGCATTTTTGATAAAAATATTATTGAGCAAAATTGTAGAGCATAAAATTCCCTACAAATTTTGTATTTAACCTTTTTTTTAATTCCTCTTAATTTTGCCGTAAAAGAACAAGAAAATACACCTACAATAACAAAAAATCCTTCATGTGTATATTTTTCTCCCTCTAGCGACAAAATTAATAATAATTAAAAAAAAAGTTTAAAACAAAAGTTGTAGAAAATTATATGCTCTACAACTTTAGTTCCTAATATTTTCTTCGAAAATGCATTATTTGTAATGAAAATCTATAAAAAAGCCGATTAGCCCAAACTAATTCCTTTAGCTCCATCTACCGGTTAAACTATACGTATTTCGGAAAAAAGTTTTGTACAAAAATTATAGAAAATTTAATTATCTAAAATCCCTCTATAATACGTTTTTATCTAAAATCCATAGTTTTCCCGGAAAATTGGAAAAACTTCAAAATTTATTAGTTTTTAACGGGCGATAAATTATTTTTCTTCGTATATAAAAAATAGATACACTACAAGGTATCCTCAACGATTTTGTTTTATTTTTGCATGGCGATCTTTTGTTGTTGTAAATTTTCGTTAAAATGTTGATCGATTTAAAATTGAGTAATAATTTTTTTTAAGTGTATAATAATCAACAACCGTAATTTTTGAAGATGGTTATAATAGAGTCGAAACGTTTAGTTATTCGATAGATATTTTTATTAAGTAAAAATGATGCCATAAAAAATAACTAATTCATCTTCAGTAATCCTGAAGATGGTTAAAAACAACTTAACTTAAAATTCATTTTCAGTAAATCTGAAGATGGTTTAAATTAAATCGAAACAATTAGTTACGATTAAAAATTCATCTTCAATAGTCTGAAGATGGTTAAAATTAATTTCAAGGCAACTAGTTTCGGCTAAAAATTCACGAAGATGGTTACAATTAACTCGATTAAAAATTCATTTTCAGTAGCCTGAAGATGGTTAAAATAAAATCAAAACAACCTGTTACGGTTAAAAAATGATATTCTATAGCCTGAAGATGGTTAAATTTAAATTTATGGTTACTAGTTTCGGCTAAAAAATCACGAAGATGGTCAAAATTAAATTAAACTAGTTTCGTATAAAAATTCATCTTCAGTAACTTGAAGATGGTTAAAATTAAAATAAAGGCAACTAGTTTCGGATAAAATTTCCTGATGATGGTTTAAATTACAGACAACTAGTTTCGGTTAAAAAATCATGATGATGGTTTAAGTGAAATTAAACTAGTTTCGTGTAAAAATTCATCTTCAGTAAAAAAAACTTTTTAATGAATTATTTAATTATAAATATTTGCATATAATTTTTACATAGCAATTAACGTGTTAAAAAATGTTTTTTTTCTATTAATAATTTTTTTTTTAATTATTTTCAAAATTTGATAAAAATTCCGCAATAATTACAATCTGAATAATAGTTTGTTTAAAATAAATAAATGTTTATTTAATTCAACAATTTTTTGAATATAAATTTTAATTTATTAAAAATTTATGTTTAAAACTAAAAATTATTATTTTTTTAAATTAAATAAGTCATTATTTAAACCAACTAAATGAGTATTTGGATTTTTTTAAACAATGAATTTTTTTGTTTTAATTTATAATTTAAACAAATTTTGTTTGATTCAAGTAATAATTTTTTAGTGTGTAAAAAATAAAATGAGGGTAATTATCCATCTTCAGACTTGAGAAATAAAAAATTATTTTTAAATAATTTTTTTAATATTTTCTAAACGCTGTTATTAATAAAATTAAAGTTGACATAAATATTATTTTTTTATTGCGATTTTAGTGCTAAAAAAATTCTAAATTTTTTAAATTTATTATCTTAGTTAAAAATGACTATAAATATCCGTCGGGTTTTTCAGCGTCGGATCATGGATTTTTTTTGTGATTTCACATAAAAAAAATTCCTCATTGGTCCTTATGGTTATTTAAACAAATTTATATTATTTTTTTTTAATTTTTGACTTATTTAATTGTTTCTTTACACAAAAATATTCCTTGTCAAGTTTCTTTAATTTTTTTTAATTTCCCCATCAAAAAAACTATAAAAATATTTTTTTTTCCAATTTTTTACTAATTTAATTGTTTCTTTATACAAAAATGTTTTATTTTGTTTTAAATTTTTTTTTCGATTTTTCCCATAAGAAATAAATAAAATCTCTTAATCGTCTTTAGTTTATTCAAAACTGATCAAATAAATTTTTTTATAAATTGTGACTTTACCAATTATTTCTTTATACCAACATGCCACTTTGTAACAAATTTTAAATTTTTCAGATTTTTTTTGGATTTTTCCCATAAGAAATTAAAAGAAAACTCTCATTCGGCCATAATTTAATTCACAACAAAATAAAAAAAAGTGTATTATAATTTTTGACTTACCAATTGTTTTTATATACCATCATACCACTTTTCAGCAAATTTTTCAGATTTTTTTTTGGATTTTTCCCATAAGAAATAAAAAAAAACTCTCATTCGGCCATAATGCCATAATTTAATTCACAAAAAACTTAAAAAAAATATTTTGCAATTTTTGACTTTGACAATTGTTTTTATATACCATTATACCACTTCGTAACAAATTTCAAATTTTTTAGATTTTTTTTGGATTTTTCCCATAAGAAATAAAAAAAAAACTCTCATTCGGCCATAATTTAATTCACAAGTTTAAAAAAAATATTTTACAATTTTTGACTTAAACAATTGTTTTTATATACCATCATACCACTTTGTACCAAATTTGAAAGTTTTTAGATTTTTTTTGGAATTTCCCCATAAGAAATCAAAAAAATACCCTCATTCGCCATTAATTTAATTTACAACAAATTAAAAAAAAATATTTCACAATTTTTGACTTTAACAATAATTTTTATATACAATCATACCACTTTTTAGCAAATTTCAAATTTTTCAGATTTTTTTTGGATTTTTCCCATGAGAAATCAAAAAAAACTCCCATTCGGCCATAATTTAATTCACAACAAAGTAAAAAAAACATTTTGCAATTTTTTACTTTAACAAATGTTTTTATATACCATCATACCACTTTTCAGCAAATTTTTCAGATTTTTTTTTGGATTTTTCCCATAAGAAATAAAAAAAAACTCTCATTCGGCCATAATTTAATTCACAACAAAATAAAAAAAAAATATTTTGCAATTTTTGACTTTAACAATTGTTTTTATATACCATCATACCACTTTGTACCAAATTTGAAATTTTTTAGATTTTTTTTGGAATTTCCCCATAAGAAATCAAAAAAATACCCTCATTCGCCATTAATTTAATTTACAACAAATTAAAAAAAAATATTTCACAATTTTTGACTTTAACAATAATTTTTATATACAATCATACCACTTTTTAGCAAATTTCAAATTTTTCAGATTTTTTTTGGATTTTTCCCATAAGAAATCAAAAAAAACTCCCATTCGGCCATAATTTAATTCACAACAAAGTAAAAAAAACATTTTGCAATTTTTTACTTTAACAAATGTTTTTATATACCATCATACCACTTTGTACCAAATTTGAATGTTTTCAGATTTTTTTTTGGATTTTTCCCATAAGAAATAAAAAAAAAAACTCTCATTCGGCCATAATTTAATTCACAACAAACTTAAAAAAAATATTTTGCAATTTTTGACTTTAACAATTGTTTATATATACTATCATACCACTTTGTTCCAAATTTCAAGTTTTTCAGATTTTTTGTGGATTTTTCCCATAAGAAATCAAAAAAAACTCTCATTCGGCCATAATTTAATTCACAACAAATTTAAAAAAAATGTTTTACAATTTTTGACTTCACCAATTGTTTTTATATACCATCATACCACTTTGTACCAAATTTGAAATTTTTTAAATTTTTTTTGGAATTTCCCCATAAGAAATCAAAAAAATACCCTCATTCGCCATTAATTTAATTTACAACAAATTAAAAAAAAATATTTCACAATTTTTGACTTTAACAATTATTTTTATATACCATCATACCACTTTGTACCAAATTTGAAATTTTTTAAATTTTTTTTGGAATTTCCCCATAAGAAATCAAAAAAATACCCTCATTCGCCATTAATTTAATTTACAACAAATTAAAAAAAAAATATTTCACAATTTTTGACTTTAACAATTATTTTTATATACCATCATACCACTTTGTACCAAATTTGAAATTTTTCAGATTTTTTTTGGATTTTCCCCATAAGAAATAAAAAAGAAACTCTCATTTGCACATAATTTAATTCACAACAAACTTAAAAAAAATATTTTGCAATTTTTGACTTTAACAATTGTTTTTATATACCATCATACCACTTTGTACCAAATTTGAATATTTTCAGATTTTTTTTTTGGATTTTTCCCATAAGAAATCAAAAAAATACCCTCATTTGCCCATAATTTAATTTACAACAAATTAAAAAAAAATGTTTTATAATTTTTGACATTAACAATTATTTCTTTATACCATTATACCACTTTTTAGCAAAATTTGAAATTTTTTAGATTTTTTTTTAGAATTTTTCCACAGCGTTTGAAAAATAAAAAAAAAATTAAGTAAAAGTTTCCAAAAAATTTTTGACAAAAAAATTTATTTTGGACACACTGTATGTTATTTAAAAAATATAAAAATATTAATTTTTAACAAAATTAATTATTAAACTAAACGTAGAATTTTTTTAACACTTTGTGAGGGTTTATATTTTAAATAATAAAAAAAAATAACAAAATATATTTTTTTTAATTTCTAGATAATAAAACGTTAAAAATTTTAATAAAAAAAAAATCATCAACATTTTAACTAAATTTTTTACAGACGCTTACTTAAAAAACATTTATTATTAATTTTAATAATTTTTAAATTAAAACAAATAAATTATTTTTAAGTAAATGTCGGTAATATTTTGTAAATAATTTTAATTTAAGTATTTTTAATTAATAAAAATGTGAATTGCGTATAAAAAATATTAAATTACTATTATTTGTATTAAAAAAAAATAATTTGTTTATATTTCAAAGTTTTTAACTGTGATAAATATAATTTCAAAAAAATAAAAAAAATTCACATTTTTATAAATTATATAAAATATTTTTTTCAGTATATACCGATTTTTTTTTCAAAAATGATACCTGATAAAAAAAAAATAAACGGTTGTACCAAATTATGTAAATATGTAAATAAAAAAAATTGTCTTTTTTTAATTTTTTTATACGGATAAACAATCTACCCCCCAGTGCTTTTTGTACATTTTCCTTTGTGAATAATTTAAAAATATTTATTATTATTAATTTTGTATACTTATATTTCCAAAAATTAAATAGTGTAATCTTAACCTAAAAAAAAATCATGAATCTCAATTTTTTAGCACAATAAAGCGGTTTCAAAAATGGTAAAAGTGAAAATTTTTGAAACAACTATATGCCATTTTTTTTTTTTTTTCGAACACATCCGGATTATTATTTTTTGTTTTATGAACAATTCGGATTTTTTCGAAAAATTATGTGATGAAAGGAACAAATTAAGGAATATCACTGCTTTGTATATATAATTTTACGTTTTTTCGAATGTACAGTGTGTTAAAAAAGTTATTAGTCAGTGGATCGAAAAATTGTGAATATATGAAATTGACAAGTTTTAATTGCATTTTTATTTTTATACCCTTTAAATAAAAATTTAGAAAAATAGTCACATTAATGAAAAAAAAATCTTCACATATACAGGATGGTAAAAAAAACAGGCACCATATAAAAACAAATTAATATCCTAATATAGAAAATATACAGGGTGGCGAAAATTTAATTAAACTAGAAAATAATTACGTATTTTCATAACAAAATAATTGATATTTTTTTATTTAAAAATATCAGGTCCGGTTTAGGAAATATTTATGAAAAACTGATTTAACGATTTTCGTTTTTTTTTCGGTATCTTTTAAATATAGAAAAAGCGTTTTTATTGTAACTTAAATTATTCTTAATATAGAGCTTTATTTTTTTAAAATTAAAGTTTCGTTTTTGATGGGCCATCATCAAGAATTTTTAGGTAAATTTTCCTTATATGGAATCATTGAAACAGGGTTTTTCATATTATAATTATTATAAAATTAATTATCTTAAAACATTTTTTGATCTGACCTTGAAGGGCGGAACTGGAGGGGGATGAAATTTCAAAAAATTCATATCTACGCCATTTTTGAAAATATTGAAACAAGTCATAAGGCTTTTTTCTTTTCCTAATTATTATGAAATTAATTTGCTTAAAACATTTTTTGATCTGACCTTCAAGGGCGTAACTGGAGGGGGATGAAATTTCAAAATAATTATATCTCCGCCATTTTTAAAAATATTGAAACAAGTCATGAGACTTTTTTCTTGTCCTAATTTTTATGAAATTAATTGGCTTAAAAGATTTTTCGATATGAAGTTCATGGGCGGAACTAGAGGGGGATAAAATTTCAAAAAAATTATATCTACGCCATTTTTGAAAATATTGAAACAAGTTATAAGACTTTTTTCTTGTCCTAATTATCATGAAATTAATTGGCTTAAAAGATTTTTCGATATGACGTTCATGGGCGGAACTAGAGAGGGATGAAATTTCAAAAAAATTATATCTACGCCATTTTTGAAAATATTGAAATAAGTTATAAGACTTTTTTCTTGTCCTAATTATTATGAAATTAATTGGCTTAAAAGATTTTTCGATATGACGTTCATGGGCGGAACTGGAGGGGGATGAAATTAAAAAAAAATCATATTTCCGCCATTTTTGAAAATATTGAAATAAGTCATGAGACTTTTTTCTTGTCCTAATTATTATGAAATTAATTGGCTTAAAAGATTTTTCGATATGAAGTTCATGGGCGGAACTAGAGGGGGATGAAATTTCAAAAAAATTATATCTAGGCCATTTTTGAAAATATTGAAACAAGTCATGAGACTTTTTTCTTGTCCTAATTATTATGAAATTAATTGGCTTAAAAGATTTTTCGAAATGACGTTCATGGGCGGAACTAGAGGGGGATGAAATTTCAAAAAAATTATATCTACGCCATTTTTGAAAATATTGAAATAAGTTATAAGACTTTTTTCTTGTCCTAATTATTATGAAATTAATTGGCTTAAAAGATTTTTCGATATGACGTTCATGGGCGGAACTGGAGGGGGATGAAATTAAAAAAAAATCATATTTCCGCCATTTTTGAAAATATTGAAATAAGTCATGAGACTTTTTTCTTGTCCTAATTATTATGAAATTAATTGGCTTAAAAGATTTTTCGAAATGACGTTCATGGGCGGAACTAGAGGGGGATGAAATTTCAAAAAAATTATATCTACGCCATTTTTGAAAATATTGAAACAAGTTATAAGACTTTTTTCTTGTCCTAATTATCATGAAATTAATTGGCTTAAAAGATTTTTCGATATGACGTTCATGGGCGGAACTGGAGGGGGATGAAATTAAAAAAAAATCATATTTCCGCCATTTTTGAAAATATTGAAATAAGTCATGAGACTTTTTTCTTGTCCTAATTATTATGAAATTAATTGGCTTAAAAGATTTTTCGAAATGACGTTCATGGGCGGAACTAGAGGGGGATGAAATTTCAAAAAAATTATATCTACGCCATTTTTGAAAATATTGAAACAAGTTATAAGACTTTTTTCTTGTCCTAATTATCATGAAATTAATTGGCTTAAAAGATTTTTCGATATGACGTTCATGGGCGGAACTGGAGGGGGATGAAATTAAAAAAAAATCATATTTCCGCCATTTTTGAAAATATTGAAATAAGTCATGAGACTTTTTTCTTGTTCTAATTATTATGAAATTAATTGGTTTAAAAAATTTTTCGATCTGACGTTCATTGGCGTAACTGGAGTGGGATGAAAAAATCTCTCATTGGACTTATTTTTATTCAAAAATTTTATAATTTTTAAAGTATGCACTGTTTCTTATTTATAACAAAATATCACATTGCAGCAAATTTTAATTATTTTTTTTATGAAAAAAACTAATTATTTTTTATTTTGTTGATTTTTAAAAATATCCAATCTGACCTTAACCACTTAAAACTGTATCGTATGGAGGTTAGTTAAGTGCAACTTAAAAAAAATATCGAATAATTGTTGTTCGACAGCATCCTTAACCTTAGCGGTTTATCTTATCGACCATCTGGCCACGTCTGTTTGTGCATACAGCCACAAGAGTACTAGAACACTCTTCAAGATCATTTACCGTTTGCATTATTCATTTTTTTATGACGTCGAAAATTTACAATTCAAAACTATTTAAAAAAAAAATTGGTAATAACTTTAAATGTACATAATTTTAAATATTTAGTATAATACATAAAATTAGTAGGTACGCCACTGAAATTGATAATATATAACATATGAAATACAAAGAAAAATAATATAACTCACAAGTTTGTACAGTTTGTACAAGAAATTAAATAAAATGTGTACGCCACTGAAAGTCGCAGGTTGCAAAATATAAAAGTACGCTACTGTATTTAGGAATACACAAAGATTTTTGAATCAGTATTAAACTATGTACACCACTGGAATTAACGGTACAACACAAGTGGGAAAAACTAGACCAGACGTATTTGACAGTCTTGTAGACTAAACCAGACGTATCTGACTAGACAAAATGAATCTGATTGGCCCGAAGAGTAGACCAGATGAATGTGACAACCTTACAGGCTAGACCAAACATATCTGACTAGACAAAACGAATCTGACAAACCTGAAGACTAAGCCAGACGTATCTAACAGTCTTGAAGACAAAACCCAATATATCTGACAGACCTGAAGACTAGACAAAACGTATCTGACTAGACAAAAGGAATCTGACAAACCTGAAGTCTAGACCGTACGTATCTGATTGGACAAAACGAATCTGACAGACCTGAAGTCTAGACCAGACGTATCTGATTGGATAAAACGAATCTGACAAACCTGAAGACTAAGCCAGACGTATCTAACAGTCTTGAAGACTAAATCCAATATATCTGACAGACCTGAAGACTAGACAAAACGTATCTGACTAGACAAAAGGAATCTGACAAACCTGAAGTCTAGACCGTACGTATCTGATTGGACAAAACGAATCTGACAGACCTGAAGTCTAGACCAAACATATCTGACTAGACAAAACGAATCTGACAAACCTGAAGTCTAAGCCAGACATATCTAACAGTCTTGAAGACTAAATCCAATATATCTGACAGACCTGAAGACTAGACAAAACGTATCTGACTAGACAAAATGAATCTGACAAACCTGAAGTCTAGACCGTACGTATCTGATTGGACAAAACGAATCTGACAGACCTGAAGTCTAGACCAAACATATCTGACTAGACAAAACGAATCTGACAAACCTGAAGTCTAAGCCAGACATATCTAACAGTCTTGAAGACTAAATCCAATATATCTGACAGACCTGAAGACTAGACAAAACGTATCTGACTAGACAAAAGGAATCTGACAAACCTGAAGTCTAGACCGTACGTATCTGATTGGACAAAACGAATCTGACAGACCTGAAGTCTAGACCAGACGTATCTGATTGTACAAAACGAATCTGACAAACTTGAAAACTAAGCCAGACGTATCTAATAGTCTTGAAAACTAAACCCAATATATCTGACAGACCTGAAGACTAGACAAAACGTATCTGACTAGACAAAACGAATCTGACAAACCTGAAGTCTAGACCAGACGTATCTGATTGGACAAAACGAATCTGACAAACCTGAAGACTAGACCAGACGTATCTGATTGTACAAAACGAATCTGACAAACTTGAAAACTAAGCCAGACGTATCTAATAGTCTTGAAGACTAAACCCAATATATCTGACAGACCTGAAGACTAGACAAAACGTATCTGATTGTACAAAACGAATCTGACAAACTTGAAAACTAGACCAGACGTATCTGATTGGACAAAACGAATCTGACAAACCTGAAGACTAGACCAGACGTATCTGACTAGACAAAACGAATCTGACAAACTTGAAAACTAAGCCAGACGTATCTAATAGTCTTGAAGACTAAACCCAATATATCTGACAGACCTGAAGATTAGACCAGACGAATTTGATAACCTTATAGACTAGACCAGACGTATCTGACAAACCTGAAGACTTGCCGAGACGAATCTGACATGCTTGCAGACTAGACCAAACGAATCTGACTTGGAGACTAGGCCAGACGCATCTGATAGTCTTAAAGACTAGACGAAACGAATCTGACAAATCTTATGACTGGGCCAGATGTATCTAATGGACTTGAAGACTAAACCAGATGTGATTAATAGACTTGAAGCTTAGACCAGGCGATTTTGACTTGACTAGCTGAATCTGACTAGCTTGAAGATTAGGCCAGACCATATAGACTAGAAATATAGTTTATATTATTGGACTAGTAAATCACTGCTAGATAATAGGACCTAGAATACTTCCTTGAGGTATATTAACTAGTATTTCGGAAAATTAGTTTTTGTACTTTAAAGAATCTATTTGATGTACATATATGAAGTTTCTGCATATTTTTTTGGGAGAATTTTGTGTAGTTTATATATTGATCCTTCATCCTGATCTTTGTAACAGGCTTAAACAACGTTTAGGAACACTGTAGAGCATTAATAAAAATAATCGTATTATCACTTTAATGTAATTAAATAAAAATGTATTTTTTACAATATAATTGAACTGTAGAGCAATTTTTATTTTATTCGAATCTAAATTTAATAAAAATTTAAATTAAAAGAATACTGTATTATCACTTAAATGTAATGGGATCAATTACACGAAAATAGCACAAATTTCACGAAAATAGCATAAATTTTTACGAAAATGACCCTTTATGTCCCAAAATGATACACTTTTTACTAAAAAGGTCAAATATTATGAAAATGGCCTGTTATCTACGAAAATCACATACTTTTTATCGAAATGGCCCATTATTTACGAAAATGACACAATTTTTACCGAAATTGCCCATTGTTTACGAAAATGACACAATTTTTATAAAAATGGTAGCAATTTTATGAAAATAGCTCAAATTTTACGAAAATAACACCAATTTTACGAAAATGACATAATTTTTACCAAAATGGTATCAATTTTACGAAAATGGACCTATATTTACGAAAATGACATAATTTTCACAAAATTGGTAAAAATTTTGCGAAAATAGCACAAATTTTACGAAAATGGCGCATTATTTACGAAAATGACACACTTTATACCGAAATGACCCATTATTTACGAAAATGACCCAATTTTTACAAAATTGGTAGCAATTTTACGAAAATAGCACAAATTTTATGAAAATGGCGCATTATTTACGAAAATCGGACACTTTTTACCAACATGGCATCAATTTCACGAAAATAGCCCATTATTTTCGAAAATGACACACTTTTTGCCAAAATATCATAAATATTACGATAATGGCCCATTGTTTACGAAAATGACACACTTTATACCGAAATGGCCCATTATATACGAAAATGACACAATTTTTACAAATTTGGTATCAATTTTACGAAAATATCACAAATTTTACGAAAATGGCCCAGTATTTACGAAAATAACACAGTTTTACACACATGACCCATTACTTACGAAAATGACACAATTTTTACAAAAATGGAAGTATTTTACAAAAATAGGTCAAATTTAAAATTTTCAGGGGCGTCAGTGTCCTGTGCAAAGGGTTTAAATTTTTTAATCCAAGATGGTGGACGAAGTTTATAATTATTAACCTATTTTATTAAAAATTGGTAGTTGAGGGTATTTGCGCTCGGAGAGTATGAATTTTTGGTCAAAATTAATAAAATCAAGATGGCGACTGCAAGATGGCGGATAGGAATTATGATTATTAACTGATTTTATTAAAAATTAGTGTGTGGGGGTTTTTGGGGTGGAAGATTATAAATTCTTTGTCAAAATTAATAAATCCAAGATGGCGACTACAAGATGGCGGATGAAAATGATTGCGCCTACAAGATGGCGAAAAGGAATTATGATTATTAACTGATTTTATTAAAAATTAGCATGGGGGGTTTTTGGGGTGGAATATTATGTATTCTGTAATAAATCCAAGATGGCGACTACAAGATGGCGGATGAAAGTGATGATTATTGACAGATTCTATTCAAAATTGGTATGTGAGGGTTTTTGGCGTCAGACAATATGAATTTTTTATTAAAATTAATAAAACCAAGATGGCGACTAAAAGATGGAGGACGAGATTTATGATAATTGACAGATTTTTGCCAAAATTGGTATGTGGGGGTTTTTGGGGTCGGAGATTATGATTTTTTTTTGTCAAAATTAATAAAATCAAGATGGCGACTACAAGATGGCGGACGAGATTTATGATTATTGACAGATTTTTGCCAAAATTGGTATGTGGGGGTTTTTGGGGTCGGAGATTATGATTTTTTTTGTCAAAATTAATAAAATCAAGATGGCGACTACAAGATGGCGGACGAGATTTATGATAATTGACAGATTTTTACCAAAATTGGTATGTGGGGGTTTTTGGGGTCGGAGATTATGATTTTTTTGTAAAAATTAATAAAACCAAGATGGCGACTACAAGATGGAGGACGAGATTTATGATAATTGACAGATTTTTACCAAAATTGGTATGTGGGGGTTTTTAGAGTTGGAGATTATGAATTTTGTGTCAAAATTAATAGAATCAAAATGGTCGACAAAATTTAGCATTTTTGTTTGTTACGATTGTAGCGATTTCTTTTGTTGTTGCAAAAATTTGAAAATTGAAAATTTTGTTTGTTATACTGTTTCTACATATGCAGGAAACTATTTTTAATTTTTTTTTACTATATTCGATCTCATTTACTTTATTTAAAAAAAAAATTGTTTCTATTAGATTTAATGACTGTTATAAAGATTTTGTTGAAATTTTTGATGATGGCCATTTTATGCATAACATAAAAATATTCCCATGCAGCCGTTCACTCTTACGGAACCACCATCATCGAAATGATTAATTTCGAATAGAACAATGAACTTACTTTCCTACCTGTAGGCCTTTTGGACGATGAAAAAGAAGAAGATGAAAGAAAAAAAATAAAAGAAGAAGAAGAAGACCATTAATATTTCTCTAATCTTTGAGGAAATTAAGAATCATTACGGTAGGTGTTGAGTGTGGCTAATAGCAACACATTCTTAATTTTCGAAAGATTAATAGTACTAAACACCTGTTTTTATACGAGCTAACGATCAGGTTAGGTTTTAGAATTTTAACTATAAAAATATTTTGAAATGGGAACAAAAAAAAAATCTATTTAATTTATTTTGTCTGCTTTTATTAAAATTTCAGTTAAAAACTTGTGGAATCCAAAAAAGAAATATTTATCTAGTAGCTGTTGAAGTACGTATTTATTCTAGCACTCGATAACGGGCTACTGGATTTTCAAGACTGGCCAAATAAAGTGGTCGAAGAGGCCACTTTTAACTGTTTATTCATTTGAGAATGAGTAATTACTTGTGAAATGTTTTTCGTTTTCGTTTTGTTCCTTCACACGGTTATTACGTAACGAGAAAAATATTTTTTTTTTATTTGTAGGAATCAATAAGTTGAGTCAATTTTGTGCGTGCGAGTATATGAATTTCCTCTCGGATGCGTTAATGTGGTGCAGGAAATATCCTGGGGTGAGTGACTGTGGGCAAGAAAGAGTCGCGGGTATGGGCATGCGACAAGCCGCTTTCGATGTTTTTTTTTTTTTTTTTTTTTTCATACTATATAGTTTGGCTTATATTTCCAAGTTCAGCCAACCGTGTGACCATCAAGTCACCATCATGACTAAATCAATATTTATGTCTACACACTTTTATGTTATTTTTATTTTTTATTTCTATGTTGAATGTATTGGATTTTTTATTTAAGACAATTAGAGCTTTTGGGGTATTTAATTTCATTTTATTCCGTTTTTGTTAAACATATACACTTTTTAATTTCTGCGTTCCTGATGGAGAAATAATTTTTTAAATGTATTTTTAACTGGTTTTCAAAATAAATAAATAATTTGTGAAATAAGCCATTTTTTCTTTCCGCTTTCATAATAGAAAAATTAATTTTTTAATTTAAGTTTCAACTGTTTTTTTAAAGAAAATACATGTATAAAAAATGAAATTTTTATTTATACATTCTGGGCTAGCAAAATAATTTTTCAATTTGATTTTAAACTGGTTTTCCAACTATATTAATATTATCGAAATGGGAATAAAAAATACTATAAATGGGAATTTTTTCAAAATTTTTTAAGCTAGAATTGTAACTTTGAGGAAAGGGAGAGACAAAAGTAGGAGAAATTAAAAAATCTCTATAATTGTGGTCTCTTCCTATTCTTACGAATACAATTTTTTATTTAAAATTTTGAAAAAAAATGCATATATAGAGTATTTTTTTCTCTTTCCATCAACGTTTAGTACGTTTTATTAACGGCTATCGTTTTTTAGTTACAGGGGGTAAACAATATGTAAACTAAAAATTTAAAGACAAAAATGCATTTTATATTCCATAACAAAATAAATAATATATTAAAATGGGATTAATACGATTGAAAAGGGAATAAAAAATACTATAAGCAAGAATTTTTTCAAAATTTTTGATCAAGAATTGTGACCTTGAGAAAAGGGAGAGACAAAAGTAGGGGAAATTAAAAATTCCCTATAATTGCAGTCTCTTCCTATTCTTACGAATACAACTTTTTATCTAAAATTTTGAAAAAATTCGAATATATAGAATATTTTTTTCTCTTTCCATCAACGTTTAGTACGTATTATTACCGGCTATAGTTTTCTAGTTACAGGGGGTAAACAATATGTAAACAGAAAATTTCAAGACAAAAATGATTTTCTTTCCGATAACAAAATAAATAAATAATATATTAAAATATGATTAATATCATTGAAATGAGAATTAAAAATACTATAAGAGGGAATTTTTTCAAAATTTTTGATCAAGAATTGAAACCTTGAGAAAAGGGAGAGACAAAAGTAGGGGAAATTAAAAAATCCCTGTTATTGTGGTCTCTTCCTATTCTTACGAATACATTTTTTTATTTAAAATTTTTAAAAAAAATGCATATATAGAGTATTTTTTTCTCTTTCCATCAACGTTCAGTACGTTTTATTTACGGCTATAGTTTTTTAGTTACAGGGGGTAAACAATATGTAAACTAAAAATTTAAAGACAAAAATGAATTTTATACTTCATAACAAGATAAATAAATAATATGTTAAAATGGAATTAATACCAATGAAAAGGGAATAAAAAATACTATGAGTTGAAATGTTTTCAAAATTTTTGATCAGGAATTGTAACATTGAGAAAAGGGAGAGACAAAAGTAGGGTAAATTAAAAATTCCCTATAATTGCAGTCTCTTCCTATTCTTACGAATACAATTTTTTATCTAAAATTTTGAAAAAATTCCAATATATAGAATATTTTTTTCTCTTTCCATCAACGTTTAGTACGTATTATTAACGACTATAGTTTTCTAGTTACAGGGGGTAAACAAAATGTAAACTGAAAATTTAAAGACAAAAATGCGTTTTAAATTCCATTACAAAATAAATAATATTTTAAAATCGGATTAAGACTATTGATATTAGAATAGAAAATACTAAAAGTGGGAATTTTTTTATAATTTTTGATCAAGAATTGTGACCTTGAGAAAAGGGAGAGACCAAAAGTAGGGGAAATTAAAAAATCCTTATAATTTCGGTCTCTCCCTATTCGTACGACTACAATTTCTTATCTAGAATTTTGAAAAAATTCACATATATAGAATATTTTTCTCTCTTTTGAAAAACCTTTATTATGTTTTATTAACCTCGATAGTTTTTTCGTTACAGGGGGTAAACAATATGTAAACTAAAATTTAAAGATAAAAATGCCTTTTATACTCCATAAAAAAATATATAATATAATAAAATAGGATTAATACCATTAAAAAGGGAATAAAAGTTTAATAAGGGGGAATTTTTTAAAAATTTGTGATCAAGAATTGTGACCTTGTGATAAGGGAGAGACCAAAGTAGGGGAAATTAAAAATATTTATCATGGTGGTTTCTTCCTATTCTTACGACTACAATTTTTTATGTACAATTTTGAAAAAATTCTCTGATATATAATGTTTTTTCTCTTTCTATTAATGTATAATATATTTTAATAACGTTTATAATTTTTTTATTACAAGGGGTAAACAATATATAAACTAAAAATTTAAAGACGAAAATGCTGTTATTTCCCATAACAAAATAAATAAATAATATATTAAAATGGGATTAATATCATTGAAATGAGAATAAAAAATACTATAAGTGGGAATTTTTACAAAATTTTTGATCAAGAATTGTGACCTTGAGAATAGGGAGAGATCAAACTAGGGGAAATTAAAAACTAATTATAATTGTGGTCTCTTAATATTCTTCCGTTTACAATTTTTTATCTAAAATTTTGAAAAAAATCACATATGTAGAATAGTTTTTTCTCTTTCCATCAACGTTTAGTATGTTTTATTAGCTTCGATAGTTTTTTGTTACAGGGGGTAAACAATATGTAAACTAAAATTTAAAGATAAAAATGCCTTTTATAGTCTATAACAAAATACACAAATAATATATTAAAATGGGATTAATACCATTAAAAAGGGAATAAAAAATACTATAAGTGGGAATTTTTTCACAATGTTTGATCAATAATTGTGACCTTGAGAAAAGGGAGACACCAAAGTAGGGGAAATTAAAAAATCCTTATAACTGTGGTTTCTTCCTATTCTTAGGACTACAATTTTTATCTAAAATTTTGAAAAAATTCGCAGATATATAATTTTTTTTCTCTTTCTATCAAGGTTTAGCACGTTTTATTAAAGTGTATAGTTTTTTTGTTACAGGGGTAAACAATATGTAAACTAAAAATGCATTTTTTAAAAAAAAATTAATAATACATTAACATAAACTTAATACCACTGAAAAGAGTAAAAAAAATACTGTATATGGGATTTTTTCAAAATTTTTGATCAATAATTGTGACCTTGAGAAAAAGGAGAAACTGAAATGGGGAAAATTAAAAAAATCCTTATAATTGTGGTTTCTCCCTATTGTCACAACCACAATTTTTTATTTAAAATTTTCAAAAAATTCATATCTATAGAATACTAGTCTTTTTAGTATCTGGACGACCGATCTTTTTTTCCTCTTTTTTCTTATTTTTCCCTATTTTTGTCTGTATTTGTCCCTATTATTATCTATTTTTGCCTATTTTTACTTTTTTGTAATTTCCCCTCATTTTCACTATTGTTTGGCTGTTTTTTTTTCTAATTTCCATATGCTTTCCTAATTTTGTCTATTTTTACTTTTTTATTTATTTTCTCCTATCTATTTTTCACTATTTCTCACTTGTTTCTATATTGATCCCTAAATTCTCTGTTTGTCCCTATTCTGATTTTTCTATTTTTCTGTTTCATCATTTTTCACAAATTTATCTATTTTTTGATATTTTTCTCTATTTTTCAATATTTTTTTACTATTTTTCCCAAATTTTCCTATTTTTCACTATTTTTAACAAATTTACCTATTTTATCATAGTTTTTTCTATTTTCCCAATTTTTTTCCTTATTGTTTCATAATTTCCCTTTTTTCACTATTTTTTCATGTTTCCTTATTTTTCTCTTTGCCCATGATTTTTCCTATTTTTTTCTTATTATTCCTATTTTTACTTATTTGTACTTATTTTTCCCTGTGTTCTCCAGTTTCCCCTTTTTTATTATTTTTCATACTTCTTTCCTGTTTTCCATTATATTTTCCTATTTTCTTAATTTTTTCTTAATTTTCTATTATATTTATTTTTCCATATTTTGCCACATTCTCTAGATTTTCCCCTATTTTCCCTACTTTTTCCATATTTTTAACCATTTTACCCATTTTTTTCTATTTTTCCCTATTTTCCAAATTGTTTCCTATTTCTTCAGGTTTTTCCTGTTTCTAATTATTTTTCTTGTTTTTTGCTATTTGTCCGTATTTGTTGCTATTATTCTTTATTTTTTCCTATTTTCCTATTTAACTTTTTTTTTGTCTCATTTTCCTTTCTTTTTTACAATTAATGTTTGTTGCCCCAATTTCCCCCCCCCCTATTATTTTTTTATCCATTTTTTCCTTCTTTTTTTCAAACTTATTTTTTGCACCAGTATTTTCACCCTTTTTTTACAATATTATTATTTGGGATATAAAATGCATTTTTTTTGATAGTTTTTATTGTTTAACCCCTGTAACAAAAAAACTATCAAAGTTATTAAAACGTACTCAATGCGGTAGAAAGGACAACAAAATATTCTTTACAGGGAAATTTTTAAAAAATTTTAGATCTACAATTGTAGTTGTGAGAATAGGGAGAGACCACAATTATAAGGATTTTTTAATTTCCCCTACTTTGGTCTCTTCCTTTTCTCAAGGCCACAATTTTGACTAAAAAATTTTGAAAAAATTCTCAATTATATTTTTTTTTTCTCTTTTTAATGATATTCAGTTAATTTTAATATAATATTTATTTATTTTGTTACAGGAGATATAATCATTTTTGTATTTAAATTTTTAATTTACATATTATTTACCCCCTGTAACAAAAGAACTGTCAACGTTATTAAAATGTACTAAACGTCAATAGAAAGAGAAAAAAATATTCTATTTATGAGAAATTTTTTAAAATTCTAAATAAAAAATTGTATTTGTGAGAATAGGAAGAGACCACAATTAAAAGGATTATTTAATTTCCCCTACTTTTGTCTCTCCCTTTTCTCAAAGCTGCAACTTTTGTCAAAAAATTTTGAAAAAATTCCTACTTATAGTAATTTTTATTACATTTTTAATGATATAAATTTCATTTAATTATATAATTGATTTTAAAAAAATTTAACAAAAAAGTACTTACTAATCCATGTAAAAATAACACTGCTTCGACCTAAAACAAAAAAAAAAACAATAAACCCATTAGTAGAGTGAAATGATTGTTTCATTAGGTCTTTAGGAGCATTGGGGTATGGAAAAGTGAATTTAGGCAATCTGCGGCACACGCCATTTCCCTCATCACATCATCCTGAAAATTTAATGTCTTTCGCTCCACACGCAATTGCACTAATGCTTCTCCCTCACTTTCTCTATGTGTATTTTTCCTCATTTTTAGAAATTATCTATCTACAAAATGCTCGGATGGAGGAAAAAGAGGGTCCCGAACGGAAAAACTCGCTTTTCCGATTTCAAAATCGCGAAAAAATTTATATTGCTGTAAGGGAAGCAAATTACCATTTAAATAGCTAATGAAATTTTATTTATGTTCGAAATTTATATTTATACTATACACAATAAAATTAAAAATTAAAAAAAAAATTATAGTATCGTCTAAAGGAAAAAAATTCCATTGGAAATATTTTTTGTTATTAATTATTTATAATAATATTTATTTTAATAATCTTAGCATACTTTTGAAAATTTTTAAATTTTTTGAGAATCCTTGAAAATCTTTAAAACTCCATAAATATCCTTGAAAATCCTTGAAAATTCTTGGAAATTTTTTAATAACCCTTGAAAATCTTTAAAAATTTTAAAAATATTGATAAAAATCCATTCAAACTCCTTGAAAGTGATAATCCTTGAAAATCCATGAAAATCTTTAAAAATCCAGGAAAATCATTAAAAATCCTCGAAAATTTTTAAAATTTTTTGATAATCTTTAAGAATTATTGAATATCCTTGAAAATTTTTGAAATTTAATTTTTTTGACAGTTTTTAAAAATCCTTGAAAATCCTTAAAAGTTCTTGATAATCCTTGAAAATCTTTAAAAATCCAGGAAAATCCATGATAATCCTTGAAAATTTTAGATAATCTTTAAATATCCTTGAATATCCTTGGGAATGTTTCAAAATTCTTTAAAATCCTTGAAAATTCTTGGAATGCCTTAAAAATCCATGAAATTTTTTTAAAATCCTTGAAAATTCTTGAAAATATTTGAAAATCCCTGAAAATCCATAACAATCCTTAAAATTTTTAAAAATCCATGAAAAATCTTAAAAATGCTGGAAAATCCTTGAAAATTTGTTGAGAGTCCTTGAAAATTCTTTAAAAATCTGGAAACTTTTTGAAAATCCTTGAAAGTCGTGATAATCCTTGAAAATCCATGAAAATTTTTAAAAATCTAGGAAAATCCATGATAATTCTTGAAAATTCTTGAAAATTTTTGATAATCTTAGGAAATCTTTAAATATCTTTGAACATCCTTGAAAATGCTTGAAAATTCATAAAAAACGTGAAAAATTCCAAAAAATCCTTAAAAAGATTGGATAATCCCTGCAAATCCTGAAAAATTTTTGAAATTTTTTGAAAATCCTTAAAATTCCTCGAAAATCTTTAAAAATCCTGAAAATCCTTGATATGCCCTAAAAATCCTTGAAGTGCCTTAAAAATCCTTGAAAAACTTGAATATCCATGAAAATCTTAAAAATCCCGGAAAATCTTTGATAATCTTTGAACATTTTTGAAAATCTTTAAATATCCTTGAATATCCTTGGAAACTTTTTGAAAATCCTTGAAAATCGTTGATAATCCTTGAAAATCCATGAAAATCTTAAAAATCCCGGAAAATCTTTAATACTCCTTGAAAATTTTTGAAAATTTTTGATAATCTTTAAAAATCTTTAAATATCCTTAACATATTTAAACATGCTTGAAAATCCATAAAAATCGTTAAAAATTCCATAAAAATCCTTGAAAATCCTTAAAAAGACTGAATAATCCCTGAAAAACATGGAAAATTTTGAAATTTTTTGAAAATCCTTGAATTTTTTTGACAGATTTTGAAAATCCTTGAATACGCTTAAAAAAATTTTTAATTTTTTTGAGAATCCTTGAAAATTCTAGATAAAATCTTTAAAAATCAATAAATATCCATGGAAATCCTTAAAAATCCTGGAAACTCCTTGAAAATCGTTGAAAATATTTGAAAATCCTTGAAAATCTATAACAATCCTTAATTTATTTTAAAAAATCCATGAAAAATCTTAATAATACCGGAAAATCCTTGAAAATTTGTTGAAAATCTTTAAAAATGCATGAAAATTCTTTAAAAACCTGGAATTTTTTTTTAAAATCCTTGAAAGTCGTTGATAATCCTTGAAAATTTTTGATAATCTTTAAAAATCTTTAAATATCCTTGAACATCCTTGAAAATGTCAACAAATCCTTGAAAATCCTCAAAAAGACTGGATAATTCCTGAAAATCCTTGAACATTTTTGAAATTTTTTTGAAAAGCTTTGAAAATCCTTTAATTTTTTTCACAGATTTTGAAAATCCTTGAATACGTTTGAAAATTTTTGAAATTTTTTGAGAATCCTTAAAATTCCTTAAAATCTTTAAAAAATCCTGAAAATCCTTGATATGTCCTAAAAATCAATCCTTGAAATGCCTTAAAAATCTTTGAAAATCCATGAAAAACTTTAAAAATGTTTGATAATCCTTGAAAACTTTTGATAATATTTAAATATCCTTGAATATCCTTGGAAATGTTTGAAAATCCTTGATACCCATAACAATCCTTACAATTTTAAAAAATCCATGAAACTTCTTAAAAATACCGGAAAATCCTTTAAAATCCATGAATTTTTTTAAAAATCTAGGAAAATCCATGATAATCCTTGAAAATTCTTGAAAATTCTTGAAAATTTTAATCTTTAAAAATCCCTAAATATCCTTGAACAACCTTAAAAATACTTGAAAATCCATAAAAATGGTTAAAAATTCCAAAAAATTCTTGAAAATCCTTAAAAAGACTGGATAATCCCTGAAAATCCTTGAACATTTTTGAAATTTTTCGAAAATCTTTGAATTTATACCGAAAAATCCTTGAAAATCCATGAAAATTTTTAAAAATCTAGGAAAATCCATGATAATCCTTGAAAATTCTTGAAAATGTTTTAAAATCTTTAAATATCCTTGAAATTGCTTGAAAATTCATAAAAATCGTTAAAAATCCTTGAAATTTTTTGAGAATCCTTGAAAATTATTGAAAATCTTTAAAAATTCACAAATATCCATGAAAATCCTTTAAAATTATAGAAACTCTTTAAAAGTCCTTGAAAATGCATGAAAATCTTTATAAATCCAGGAAAATCCAAGATAATCCTTGAAAATTTTTGATAATCTTTAAATATCCTTGAATATTCTTGGAAGTGTTTGAAAATCCTTGAAAATGTTTTAAAATCCTTGAAAATGTTTGAAAATCCATAAAAATCCTTAAAAATTTAAAACCCTTAAAAATACCGGAAAATTCTTGAAAATTTTTAATAAAATTTTAAAATCTTCAAAAATAATTGAATGCCCCTGAAAATTTTTGAATTTTTTTTGGAAATCTTTGAAAATTCTTGAATTTTCATGATAATCTTTAAAAATCAATAAACATCCATAGAAATAGTTAAAAATCCTGGAAACTCCTTGAAAATCCTTGAAATTTTTTTATAATCTTTGAAAACTTTTAAATTATTTATACCAGTAAATATTATTTATAAAATTTTGCAAAAAATTTGGTATTATTTTGAGGAAAAAATTCTTACAAAAAATAAATATTAATTTTAGGTTTCTTAAGTCTAAGGTCAATTATATTTGTTACTTAAAAAATTATACATTATTAGAAAACTCAAGTGTAATAATTTTTTTCCCAAAGAATAACACAATACATTATTTTCCCATCCAAACCCTAAAATTAACCATAATTTTTTTTCCATACATTCACACGCAATCTAAAAATATATAAAATTTCAAATATTTATATTAAAAATTATAAAAAAAAAATCTCCGCCGATTTGGTACATGGCATATGGTAATTACTGCCCTTGTGCATGTACCTAGGGAAATTTCCCCTAACACTAGAGGGTTGTAAGCGACGCTGTCGTGATTTTACCGTGGGAAACCCTGTATGTACCCCGTTCTACACCTGTTCGAGTAGTTTTAAAGTAAAATTTTGAGGTGGATGCGGTTGTTATTAAATATTTTGTTAGTTCCATTATTACAAAATTAAATATGATTGTAAAAAGAACGAAACGTCGATACATTTTATAAATTGGGGTGATTTATTAATTTTATAATATATAGAGTGTTCTAAAAATTTTTTTTCTTATATGGAACATATTGAATTTTATTAAGGAAGCCAATTTAGTAAATAGAAATCCTTAAAAAAAATTTTTAAATCCTTTAAAATCGTTGAAAAAATTTGAAATGCCTTGAAAATACTCGAAACTTTTTGAAAATTTTTTTATATTCTTGAAAATCATTGAAAAATTTTGTAAATTTTGGATTATCTTTGAAAATCTTTAAAAATCCTTGAAAATCTTTCAAAATCCCGAGAATCCTTGAAATTCCCTAAAAATCCTTGAAAATCATTAAAAATCCATGATAATCCTTGAAAATCCATGGAAAATCATAAAAATCCCGGAAAATCCTTGATAATCCTTGAAAAATTTTGTAAATTTTGGATTATCTTTGAAAATCCTTGAAAATCTTTTAAAATCCCCAGAATCCTTGAAATTCCGTAAAAATCCTTGAAAATCATTAAAAATCCATGATAATCCTTGAAAATCCATGGAAAATCCTTGATAATCCTTGAAAAATTTTGTAAATTTTGGATTATCTTTGAAAATCCTTGAAAATCTTTTAAAATCCCGAGAATCCTTGAAATTCCGTAAAAATCCTTGAAAATCATTAAAAATCCATGATAATCCTTGAAAATCCATGGAAAATCATAAAAATCCCGGAAAATCCTTGATAATCCTTGAAAAATTTTGTAAATTTTGGATTATCTTTGAAAATCTTTTAAAATCCTTAAAAAATTTTCGATTTTTTAAAACTTTTTGAAAATCCTGGGAAGTCATGAAAATCCTTGACAGTTGATGAAAATCCTTAAAAATCTCAAATAACCCATGAAAATCCTTAAAAATTCCGAAAAATCACTAAAAATTTCGAAAAATCCTTGAAAATTCTTGAAAATGTTTGATAATCTTTGAAAATCTTTCAAAATTCCGAGAATCCTTGAAATGCCCTAAAAATCCTTAAAAATCATTGAAAATCCATGATAATCCTTGAAAACCCATGAAAATCTTAAATATCCCGGAAAATCCTTGATAATCCTTGAAAGATTTTGATGTTTTTTGATTATCTTTGAAAAATATTTAAAAATTCATTAAAATTTTTCAAATTTTTTAAAAATTTTTGAAAATCTTAGGTAATCCTTCATAATCTTTAAAAAAATCATAAAAGTCCTTGAAAATCCATGAAAACGCTTAAAAATTCTGGAAAATCCATAAAAATGCCGGAAAATTCTTAAAAATCCTTTAAATTTTTTGAATAATATTTAAAAAAATTCTTGATAGCCTTGAAAATTCTTGAAAAATGTTGAAAATTTTTTATTATCTTTGAAAATCCTTCAAAATTTTCAAATTCTTTAAAATTGTTTCAAAATCCTGGAAAATCCTTTATAGTCTTTAAAAATTCATGAAGCTCCTTGAAAGTTCATAAAAATATTTTGAAAATCCTAGAAAATCCTTAAAAATTCATAAAAATCTTTAAAAAAACTAGAAAAATCCATGAAAATCATTAAAAATTCCTAAAAATCCTTAAAAATCCCGGAAAATCCTTGAAAAATCTTGAAGATTTTTGATAATCTTTGAAAATATTTTAAAATTCTTGAAAATCTATTAAAATCCTGAAAATTCTTGAAATGCTCTAAATATCCTTGAAAATCATTGAAAATCTTTAAAAATGTTTAATAATCTTTGAAAATCTTTAAAAAGCATTGAATATCCTTGAAAATCCTTTAAAATCGTTGAAAATATTTGAAATTACTTGAAAATCCTTGAAATTTTTTGGAAATTTTGAAAATCCTTGAAAATCCATGAAAATTCTTTGTATATTTTAAATTTTTTTGAAAATCTTGGTAAATCCTTCATAATCTTTAAAAAATCATGGAAGGCCTTGAAAGTCCATGAAAATCATTAAAAAACCGGACAAATACTTGAAAATCCATAAAAATCTTTAAATATCCTGAAAAATCTATGAAAATCCTTATAAATTCCGAAAAATCCTTAAAATTCGGAAAATCCTGGAAAGATCCTTGAACATTCTTGAAAACTTTTAGAATTTTTAAAAATCCTTGAAAATATTTCAAAATCCTGAAAATCCTTGATATGCCCCAAAAATCCTTGAAATGCCTTAAACATCCTTGAAAATCCATGAAAATCCTTGAAAATCCATGAAAATCTTTAAAAATATTTGATAATCTTTAAAAACAATTAAATATCCTTGTAAATATTTGAAATGCCTTGAAAATTCTTGAAATTTTTTGAAAAATTTTGTAAATCCTTGACACTTCTTAAAAACCCCTAAAATTCCCCGAAAATCCTTGATGATCCTTGAAAATTTTTGGTTATCTTAGAAAATCTTTAAAAATCCTTGAAAATTTTTCAAATTTTTTAAAAATCATTAAAATTATTTAAAAATCATTTAATTTTTTTAAAAATCAATAAACACACTTAATAATACTTGAAAATCCTGGAAATTATGGAAAATCCTTGAAAATCCTGGAATATCCATGAAAATTCATGAAAATCCATGAAAATCCATGAAAATCCATGAAAATCCATGAAAAATCCATGAAAATCCTGGAAAATCCTTGAAATTTTAAAAACCATTATTTTTATAAAAATCATTAAAAAAAATTAAAAAGACTTGAGTCCTTGCAAGACCTATAAATACTTAAATCCTAAAAATCCTTATAGATCCTTAAAAATCCTTATCGTTAAAAATAGCAATTAAAAAAAAAATAACAGTTACCTAACTTCCTCCACCTCTACCATCAGTAAATACCTCCCTGATAATATTTACTTAATCTGTGTGAAAAATTTTTCGTTCGGATTGTTTTACACGACATGAAGTTTCGACGTGTATAATTATTTTCCCCGAAAATCCAGTCTATAATTTCGCGGTCGCACGGTATTTACATCTATATGTATAAATACGTTTGTTTGTGTAATGATATGTGAGGGTTTGCGCCTTTGTTTTTAGACGCACGGTATGTATAGGAACTTCGCGTTTTTGTGGTCAATATATGTAGAGGGTAAATCACTGAGAAAGGAATTGCTTGATTTTTTGATTTATTCCGAGTGTGGGAATATGTCGGTTATACACTTTATGAAAATGGGGTTAATGTTCAGATTTTTATAAAAAAAAATTGTCATACCCTTAATAAGAAAAAAGTTACATAACATGTAATTAAAATTTTTCAACTAGATAATAATAATCATACACCCAGCAAACTAACAGCTACGGACAGACGGACAGGCAGACGGTTTGTAGTTGACTTAGAGAATTGAAAATAGTATGTGGGAGAGATATTATGACTAACTATCGATTGATGAAAACAGATTTCCAAAATTCGAAACCGTGTGACAGACGGACAAACAGACAGACAGACAGATAAACAGACAGACAGAGAGACGATAAATAAATATAAACTATAAACAAATATATTAAAAATATATGAAAAATTGTATGAATAAATAAAACACTGACTATACGTAATTTTTAGAATGCTCTGATATCATTGTATTCAGAGTCAACAAGATAAGAAATAATTATGTAATACTTTAACTATTATTTTTAATGCGTTTATTTATTTTGTTGAGATGGTCAAAAAAAAATTATTTTTCGAATAATGATTTCATTGTATTTGGAGTAAAGAAAATAATAAAATTGCTGACTATACGTAATTTTTGGAATATTTATATTATTGTATTCAATGTAAATAAGATAAGAAATAATTATGGACATGATAGTCAGATAAACACAAATTAATTGGGGATAGTAAGTCAGAAAAAAAATTTATTAAATACAACAGAAATTTTAGTTGCTACAAACTTTAATTTTTTATTCTAAATGAAGCTTAGTGGATCAGAAAAAAATTGTATATGTACAAAACAAAATTTAGTTGCTACAAACGTCAATTTCTTATCACAAATCAATAATAGTATCTCAGAAAAAATTATGTAAGTACAAAACAAAATTTAGTTGCTACAAACGTTAATTTTTTAATACAAATCAAGCCTAATGACTCAGAAAAAATTATATAAGTACAAAACAAACTGTAGTTACTACAAACGTTTGTTTATTTATCAAAAATCAAGCTTAGTAACACAGAAAAAAATTATGTAAGTACAAAACAAAATTTAGTTGCTACAAATGTTAATTTTTTAATACAAATCGAGCCTAATGACTCAGAAAAAATTATATAAGTACAAAACAAACTGTAGTTACTACAAACGTTTGTTTATTTATTCCAAATCAAGTTTAGTAACTCAGAAAAAAATTATGTAAGTACAATACAAAATTCAGTTGCTTCAAACGTTAATTTTTTAATACAAATCAAGACTAATGACTCAGAAAAAATTATATAAGTACAAAACAAACTGTAGTTACTACAAACGTTTGTTTATTTATCCCAAATCAAGCTTAGTAACACAGAAAAAAATTATGTAAGTACAAAACAAAATTTAGTTGCTACAAACGTTAATTTTTTAATACAAATCAAGCCTAATGACTCAGAAAAAATTATATAAGTACAAAACAAACTGTAGTTACTACAAACGTTTGTTTATTTATCCCAAATCAAGCTTAGTAACTCAGAAAAAAATTATGTAAGTACAAAACAAAATTTAGTTGCTACAAACGTTAATTTTTTAATACAAATCAAGCCTAATGACTCAGAAAAAATTATATAAGTACAAAACAAACTGTAGTTACTACAAAAGTTTGTTTATTTATCCCAAATCAAGCTTAGTAACTCAGAAAAAAATTATGTAAGTACAAAACAAAATTTAGTTGCTACAAACGTTAATTTTTTAATACAAATCAAGCCTAATGACTCAGAAAAAATTATATAAGTACAAAACAAACTGTAGTTACTACAAACGTTTGTTTATTTATCCCAAATCAAGCTTAGTAACTCAGAAAAAATTATGTACGTACCAAACAAAATTTAGATGCTACAAATGTTAATTTTTTATCACATATCTCGAATGGTTACTCAGAAAAAAATATAGGAATATAAAACAAACTTTAATTACTACAAACGTTAGTTTTTTATCTCAAATTAAGCTTAGTAGCTCAGAAAACAATTATGTAAGTACAAAACAAAATTCAGTTGCTACAAACGTTAATTTTTTAATACAAATCAAGCCTAATGACTCAAAAAAAATTATATAAGTACAAAACAAACTGTAGTTACTACAAACGTTTGTTTATTTATCAAAAATCAAGCTTAGTAACACAGAAAAAAATTATGTAAGTACAAAACAAAATTTAGTTGCTACAAACGTTAATTTTTTAATACAAATCAAGCCTAATGACTCAGAAAAAATTATATAAGTACAAAACAAACTGTAGTTACTACAAACGTTTGTTTATTTATCCCAAATCAAGCTTAGTAGCTCAGAAAAAAATTATGTAAGTACAATACAAAATTTAGTTGCTAGAAACATTAATTTTTTAATACAAATCGAGCCTAATGACTCAGAAAAAATTATATAAGTACAAAACAAACTGTAGTTACTACAAACGTTTGTTTATTTATCCCAAATCAAGCTTATTAACTCAGAAAAAAATTATGTAAGTACAAAACAAAATTTAGTTGCTACAAACGTTAATTGTTTAATACAAATCAAGCCTAATGACTCAGAAAAAATTATATAAGTACAAAACAAACTGTAGTTACTATAAACGTTTGTTTATTTATCCCAAATCAAGCTTAGTAGCTCAGAAAAAAATTATGTACGTACAAAACAAAATTTAGATGCTACAAACGTTAATTGTTTAATACAAATCAAGCCTAATGACTGAGAAAAAATTATGTGAGTACAAAACAAACTGTAGTTACTACAAAAAGTTTGTTTATTTATCCCAAATCAAGCTTAGTAGCTCAGAAAAAAATTATGTAAGTACAAAACAAAATTTAGTTGCTACAAACGTTAATTTTTTAATACAAATCGAGCCTAATGACTCAGAAAAAATTATATAAGTACAAAACAAACTGTAGTTACTACAAACGTTTGTTTATTTATCCCAAATCAAGCTTATTAACTCAGAAAAAAATTATGTAAGTACAAAACAAAATTTAGTTGCTACAAACGTTAATTGTTTAATACAAATCAAGCCTAATGACTCAGAAAAAATTATATAAGTACAAAACAAACTGTAGTTACTATAAACGTTTGTTTATTTATCCCAAATCAAGCTTAGTAGCTCAGAAAAAAATTATGTAAGTACAAAACAAAATTTAGTTGCTACAAACGTTAATTGTTTAATACAAATCAAGCCTAATGACTCAGAAAAAATTATATAAGTACAAAACAAACTGTAGTTACTACAAACGTTTGTTTATTTATCCCAAATCAAGCTTATTAACTCAGAAAAAAATTATGTAAGTACAAAACAAAATTTAGTTGCTACAAACGTTAATTGTTTAATACAAATCAAGCCTAATGACTCAGAAAAAATTATATAAGTACAAAACAAACTGTAGTTACTACAAACGTTTGTTTATTTATCCCAAATCAAGCTTAGTAGCTCAGAAAAAAATTATGTAAGTACAAAACAAAATTTAGTTGCTACAAACGTTAATTGTTTAATACAAATCAAGCCTAATGACTCAGAAAAAATTATATAAGTACAAAACAAACTGTAGTTACTACAAACGTTTGTTTATTTATCCCAAATCAAGCTTAGTAGCTCAGAAAAAAATTATGTAAGTACAAAACAAAATTTAGTTGCTACAAACGTTAATTGTTTAATACAAATCAAGCCTAATGACTCAGAAAAAATTATATAAGTACAAAACAAACTGTAGTTACTACAAACGTTTGTTTATTTATCCCAAATCAAGCTTATTAACTCAGAAAAAATTATGTAAGTACAATACAAAATTCAGTTGCTACAAACGTTAATGTTTTAATACAAATCAAGCCTAATGACTCAGAAAAAAATAAATAAGTACAAAACAAACTGTAGTTACTACAAACGTTTGTTTATTTATTCCAAATCAAGTTTAGTAACTCAGAAAAAAATTATGTAAGTACAATACAAAATTCAGTTGCTACAAACGTTAATGTTTTAATACAAATCAAGCCTAATGACTCAGAAAAAAATAAATAAGTACAAAACAAACTGTAGTTACTATAAACGTTTGTTTATTTATCCCAAATCAAGCTTAGTAGCTCAGAAAAAAATTATGTACGTACAAAACAAAATTTAGATGCTACAAACGTTAGTCTTTTATCACAAAGCAGGCATAGTGGCTCAGAAAAAAATTATTAAGTACACAACAAATTCTATTTATTACAGATTAATAATTATCGAACCTAACGGCTCAGAAAAATAGTTGATGAAGTACAAATTAATATCAAGTTGTTACACATATTAATTTTTTATCTAATATAAAATCTAGGGGCTCAGAAAAATATGATTAATTTCATTTTTTTGCTCTTACTACATTGTTTAAATTTCCTGTTAAATATTGTCAATATTTTTTTTGTTTTTGATTATCCTTTGGGGTGTTGGTGACCTTTCAAATATTTTATAGGCTTTTTTTTGTCTTTTGGTCCTTTCGAACACCAAGTTTTTTTTTATTTTCCATTTTAAGGTACATAGATATCTGTTGTTTAAAAAATAAAATAAAAAGTGTACAGAGTCATTCGTTACCCATCAGAAATTCGATTCCTAGGACAAGATTTTTACCACCTTATACCCACTTAACGAAACTAATATTAAGAAGAAGAAAAAAAACCACTTCTTCCGCGAGATTCTCCGTGTCCGGCGTGAGTGGGTTTTGAAATATCAGCCGGTGCTTAAGTGTCCAGTTACGGGTCCGGTAAAGCGACACCCAACGACAAAAAAATTACCGGTGATACGCTCAAGTTAATTTGTCAAACGCCGCGGGTAGGCAACCACTAGTCACTATTTTTCTTAGTGATCTTTGATTTATTCCAGTTTCCGAATCGATTACCGAATATTCAAAAAAAAAGATAGCGCCAAATAGTATAAAATTTATTAAAAATAATAATTTTTTATTCAAGTGCGTTACCTTTTTTTACAGTAAGTGATTTGGGTACTTTTAATTTATCTTTTTATGTAAGCGTTGACTACTTGTTTTTGATGTAACAGACAGAGACACACAGGGACAGACAGACAGACAGAGACACGTAACATACAGATACACACCGAGACATACAGAAATACACAGAGACTCGTAGATATACAGACAGACACGTCGAGATATGTAAAGACTTATAGGAACACACAGAGACATACCAAGACATACCAACATGTACAGAGACACACAGAGACATACAGAGATATACATAAACAACAGATACACGTAGAGATCCACAGAGACACGTCGAGGTATGTAGAAGAATACTCAGAGATATATAGAGACAGAGATATACAAAGACAACGACATACAAACACACCCAGAGACACACAGAGACTCCTCAGAAGCATATAGAGATATTCAGAGATATACAAAAATACGCAGACACAAGGAGACACACAGAGACATACCGAGACATACAGGGACACACAGAGACATACAGAGATATTCAGAGGCATACACAGAGACACGTCATGATATGTAGAGACACACAGGCATATATAGAGACATACCGAGACATACAGAGGAATATAGAGAGACACAGAAATATATAGAAATATACAAAAACACACAGAGACACGTAGAGCCATGTGGAAGAATACAGAAACTCTCAGATACATACAGAGACATACAAAGACAGAGATATACAAAGACACACAGAGACATACAGAGATATTCAGAAATACACAAAGACGCAAGGAGACACACAGAGACACGTCGAGATATGTAGAGTCATAATGAGACATATACGGACACAGAGAGATACACGGATATACAGAAATATACAGAGATATAAAAAAACACACAGAGACACGAAGGGGTACACAGAGATACATAGGGAAAGGTAGAGAAACAAGTAGACACACAAAGAAACGTCGAGGCATGTAGAAGAATCCATGGACACTTAGAGATATACAGAGACAGAGATATACAAAGACAGAGACATACAAGGACACACAGAATCATACAGAGACATGTTCAGAAATATACAGAAACACACAGAGACACGTGAAACATATTGAGACACGTGGTGATATGTAGACATACAGGGACACACAGAGACATACAGGGATACATAGAGACACACAGAGATATACAAAAATATACAGCGGTATACAAAACCCACAGAGACATAAAGAGCCACACAGAGGCACATAGAAAAACGTAGAGACACATAGAGACACGTCGAGGCATATAGAAAAATACAGGGAAACATAGAGACATTTAAAAACAGATACATACAAAGACAGAGACGTATAAAGATACCCAGAGATACACAGAAACATATAGAGGCATACAGAGATATTCAGATATAAGAGAAACAAACAGAGACTTATGGACATATACAAAGACACGTTGAGATATGTAGAGACATACAGTGACATACATAAACATACAGAGACATACAGCGACACATAGAGACACACGGAGATTTACAAAAATATACAGAGATATCCAAAACACACAGAGAGATGTAGAGGCACACAGAGACAGATAAAAAAACGTAGAGAAACGTAGAGACACACAGAGACATGTCGTGGCATGTAGTAGAATACAGGGAAACTCAGAGACATTTAGAGACAGAGACATACAAATATAGAGACGTACAAATACACCCAGAGATACACAGAAACATACAGAGGCATACAGAGATCTTCAGGGATGACAGAAACACACAGAGACTTATAGACATTAACAGAGACACGTCAAGATATGTAAAGACATACAGGAATATACAGAGCCACACAGAGACATACAGAATCTACAGAAACATACAGAGATATTCAAAAATACACAGAGACACCCAGAGACACATAGAAACATGTCGAGGCATGACGAAGAATACAGCGACACTCAAAGGCATACAGAGGCAGATACGTACAATGAGAGAGACATAGAAAGACATCCAGGGACACACAAAGACATACAGAGATATTCAGAAATATACAGAAACACAGAGAGACACCTTGAGATATGTAGAGACTTACAAGGATACACAGAGACATACAGAGGTATACTGAGACATATCGAGACATACAGAAATATTTAAAAACACACAGAGACATACAGAGACATACAGAAACATACAGAGACATTCAAAGATAGAGACATATAAAGAAAGAGACATACGAAGGCACTCGGAGACATAGAGAGATATCCAGAAATACACAGAGACACGTGGGGACAGACAGAGACACGTCAAGACATGTAGAAACATACAGGGGTGCACTAAGACGTACCGAGATATACAGGTACACACAGAGACATACAGAAACATACGGAGATATACAAAAACATACAGAAGCACGTAGAGAAACGTAGAGAAACAGAGACACAGAGAAGAATACAGGAACACTCAGAGAAAATGAGGGAAAATTTGAAAGAGAGCAGAGGGGAAATTTGGACTAGAAAACAGAGGAAAATTGAGAGAAAGTGTGGGAAAGAGAAAGAAAAGTGACAAAATTGAAAAAGAAAAGGGGAAATCTGAGAGAGACCAGAGGGGGAATTTGAAAGTGAAAAGGTTAAATTTGAGAAATAAAAGAGGGGAAATTGGAGAGAAACAATTGTGGGAAATTTAGGAAAGAAAAGTTACAAAAGTGAAAGAGAAGGGGGAAAAATTTAAAATAGAACAGAGGGGAAATTTCAGAAAGAAAAGTGACAAAATTAAAAAAGAAAAGAGGGTAAATTTAAATAAGAGCGGAGGGGAAATTTGTGGTAGGAAAGAGGGGAAATTTGAGAGAGAAAGAGGGATAAATTTTAGAAACAAAAGTGACCAAATGGAAAGAGAAAAGGATGTAATTTGAAAGAGAACAGAGAGGAAATTTAAGAAAGGAAAGGGAGGAAATTTGAGATGGAAAAGAGGGGAAATTTGAGAGAGAAATGAGGGGACATTTGAAATTGTAGATAGGTGTATTTTGAGAAACAAAGAAGGGAGAATTTTGAATATAAAAGGGAGGAAAAATGTGAGAAAGAAAAGTGACAAAATTGAAAGAGAAGAGGGGCAAATTGAGAGAGGCAGGAGGGGAAATTTGTGATAGAAATAGGGAAGATTTAAGAATGAAAAGTGAATAAATTGAAAGAGAAAAGATAGTAAATTTGATGGAGTTTATAGGGGAAATTTGAGACAAAAATGAGGGGAAATTTGAGAAAGAATAGTGACAAAATTCAAAGAGAAATGTGATAAAATTGAAAGAGAAAAGACGTAAATTTAAAAGGTAGCGGAGGGGGAATTTCTGATAGAAAAGAGGGGAAATTTGAGAGAGAAAGAGTAGGACATTTGAGAAAGAAAAGTGACCAAATTGAAAGAGAAAAGGGGGTAATTTGAAAGAAAACAGAGGGGAAATTTAATAAAGGAAAGAGGGTAAATTTGAGATGAAAGAGGGGAAATTTAAAAAAAAAATGAGACGAAATTTGAGAGACAAAGGAGGGAAAAATTTGGATAGAAAATAGGGGGAAAATGTGAGAAAGGGAAGTGATAAAATTGAAAGAGGAAAGGGGAAATTTGAGTGAGACAGGAGGAGAAATTTGTGAGAGAAATAGGGGAGAGAAAGTAGAAATAAAATATGTTGTATTTGATTGCAGTAAAATTGAGAGATTTTTACTAAAGTGCGTTACCCTTTTTTTCTTATATTGACGATTTAGGTAGTTTTAATTTATCGCTTTTGTTAGAGTTGCGTTGGCTACTTGTTTTTAATGTAATATTGGTGTATTTGCATTTTATCGTGTGGCAAATTTTCTACCTTCATATTTTACCTAAATTTGACAGGTAACAAGTTAGAATTAATGTTTGTGAGAAAGTACATCGCTTGGTGTGGTCCTAATAAATAATATACATGGTGGTTCTAAAAAAAAAAAACATCGGGGTTATTGAATTTCAGTTCGGAAGGGAAATTTGAGGTACAAAAACCCCAATTTTTACCCGCTCTTTTTTTTCTCCTCTTTTTCAACTTTTTGTCCCACTTGTTTTTCTCTACATATTTTTCATACTTGAGTTTCCCACTTATCTAATTTTTTTCCCCCACTTTTATCTTTCTTCTTTTTTCACTTTATTACCCATTTTTTTTGTACTTTTTCCCCCACTCTCTATTTCAACTTTTTGTCTCACTTGTTTTTCTCCATACTTTTTTTCTCACTTTTTTTCTAATTTTTTCCCCACTTTTTTAGCCCTTTATCTTTCGTTTTTTTCACTTTATTGCCCACTTTTTTTCTACTTCATTTCCTTCTTTTTCCTCCATTCCCTTTTTCAACTTTTTGTCCCACTTTTTTTCACCACATTTTTTCATATTTTCTTTCCCACTTTTTTTCTAATTTTTTTCTCGAGTTTTTTGCCCGTCTTCTTTCTTTTTTTTCACATTATTGCCCACTTTTTTTCCTACTTTTTTGTACTTTTCCCCCCACTATCTTTATCAACTTTTTGTCCGACTTGTTTTTCTCCACATTTTTCATACCTTTCTTTCCCACTTTTTTCAAATTTTTTTCACCTTTTTTTTCGCCCTTCTTTCTTTCTTTTTCACCTTATTGCCTACTTCGTTTCCTTCTTTATTTTCTTTTTTCCCTTTTTTCCCCCACTCTCTTCCCACTTGGTTTCACTACATGTTTTTATACTTTTCTTTCCCCCTTTTTTTCCTACTTTTTTTTCTACTTTTTTAATATTTGTGTCCCACTTTTTTTCGCAATTTTTTATTCTTTTTTTTCTCACTCTGTAGCCCACTTTTTTCCTAGTTTATTTTCTACTTTTTCCCTGTTATTCTTCCCCACATTTTTCCCCACTTTTTACAGGCTTTGTCTTTCCCACTTTTTCTCCCACTTTCTTTTTCATATTTTTTTTACCATTTGTTTTTTTCCCACATTTTTTCATACTTTTCTCTCCCACTTTTTTCTAATTTTTTTCCCCACTTTTTTCAATCTCTATTTTTTCATTCTCTTTCATATTTCACAAAAAGTGGAAAGATGAGAAAAAAGCAGAAAGCCGGGATAAAAATGAAGAAGAGCGGGGATAAAAAAAAGGAAGAAAAGGTGAAGCGGAGGGGAGAAGTTCAAAAAGGAAAAATGTGCGAAAAGGAGGAAAAAGGGAAAAAACTAGTAAGATGTGAACTGGCGGAAAATAGTTACAAGATTAAGAGAGGAAAGGGGAAATTTGGGAAAAAAGTGACAAAATTGAAAGAAAAAAGAAGAGACATTTTAGAGGTAATTTGAGAGAGAAAAGAGGGGAAATGTTCAAGAGGGGAAATTTGATAGAGAACAGAGACAAAACTAAGACAAAAAGAGATATTTGAGAGTAAAGAGGAGTAATCTTAAAGAGGAGAGATTTGAGAAGCAATAGAGGGGAAATTTGGGAGAGAAAACAGGGGAAATTTTAAAAAGAATAGTGACAAAATTGAAGGAGAAGAGGGAAAATTTGAGAAAGAAACCTGACAAAATTGAAAGGGAAAGGAGGGTAAATTTGAGAGAGAACAGAGGGGAAATTTGAGAAAGAAAAGACGGGAAATTTGAGAGAAAATAGAAAAATTTGAAAGTGAGCAGAGGAAAAATGTGGAATAGAAAAAAGAGGAAAATTCAGAGAGAAAGAGTGGAACAATTTAGAAAGAAAAGTAACAAAATAGAAAGAGAAAAGGGGAAATCTGAGAGAAAACAGAGGGGAAATTTGAAAGTGAAAAGGGGAAATTTGAGAGATAAAAAAGGGGAAATTGGAGAAAAAATTGGGGAAAATTGAAATGACAAAATTGAAAGAGAAAAAAATCGGTAACTTTGAAAGAGAGCGGAGGGGACATTTGATACATTAAAGAGGGGAAATTTGAGATAGAAAGAGGGGGAAATTTGAAAAAGAAAAGTGACCAAATTGAAAGAGAAACGGGGAAATTTGAAGGAGACAGGAGGAAAAATTTGTGATAGAATTAGGGGGAGATTTAAGAAGAAAAAGAGAATAAATTCAAAAAGAAAAAAGAATAAATTTGAAAGATAATAAAGGGGAAATTTGAGACAGAAATGAGGGGAAATTTGAGAGGCAAAAGATAGGAAATTTGAGAAAAAATGAAGGTAAATTTGAGAAACAAAAGTGACAAAATTGAAAGAGAAAAGGGGTAATTTGAAAGAGAAGAGAGGGGAAATTTAAGAAAGGAAAGAGTGTAAATCTGAAATGGAAAAGAGGGGAAATTTAAGAAAGAAATTTGAAAGTGTAGATAGGGGTAATTTGAGAGACAAAGGAGGGAAAATTTTTATAAAGGGGAGTGACAAAATTGAAAGAGAAAAGGGGAAATTTGATGGAGACAGGAGGAGAAATTTGTGATAGAAAAAAATGGGAGATTTGAAAAGAAAAAGTGAATAAATTCAAAAAGAATAGAGACCAAATTTGAAAGAGAAGAGTGGAAATTTGAGACAGGAATGAGGGGAAATTTGAAGACAAACGAGGAGGGATTTTAGAGAGAATATGGAAGGGAATATAACAAAAAAAAGTGACAAAATTGAAAGAGAAAAGGGGAAATCTGATATAAGCAAGAGGGGAAATTTGTTAGAGAAAGATAGCGAAATTTGAGAAAGAACAGAGAGGAAATTTGAAAGAGAAAAAAAGGGAAATTTGAGAGACAATGTGAGGAAATTTGAGATAGAAAACCGGGGAAATTTGAGAAAAAAGAGGGGAAATTTGAGACAGAAATTTGAGGCAGAAAAGAAACAAAATTAACAGAGAAAGTGATATACAAGGTGGTTCTAAAAAAACTATCCGCGTTATCGAATTTCAATGAGACTTTTTTAAAAATGAAATTTGAGGTACAACACCGCCCTTTTCCTGTAGGAAGTCATTTCGTCCTCGTCCGACCCTCCTTCTCACCCTTTATGCAAATAGGTCCAGTTTAAATCCTGTTTCTTCATCTTGTATTTAGTGTGCTTATTTCCCATAGAAATTCAACCCCATAAAAAAACTGGTTGGATACCGATCGATATTTGACCAAGGCCACCTTGAAAGTATTTTTCAAGGTACGTTTTTATTGTCTCGTTAAATATTATTTAAAATAAAATTTGTTTTTTTTTTACCTGACGATGGACAGAAAAGTAAAAATTTTTAAATCGGATTTTTGTCACATCACAATACTTTCTCTTCATAATTAAACTTTTTTATTATCGAGAAAAAGATATTTTTCCCCTCGTTTTTTTTTTCTCTTCAATAGAAAAAAAGACGAAAAAAGTGAAACGTTAGGGAGGAAAAGGGGAATTAAAGTGGTAATTTATTGAACAAAGGGAGGTCAAAACTGTAAGAATAATTGGGTAATTTACTAAAAAAAGAGGGGATATTTAGGAAAAAGAGGGGAAATTTAATTAAAAAAAGTGTTAAAATCGTGGGAAAAAAATAGGAGAAATTGTCGACAGCAAACAGGAAAATTAAGTTATTAAAGAGGGGAAATTTGAGAAAGAAAAGGGGAAATTTGAGAGAGAAAATAGGGGAAATTTAAAAAAGGAGAAATTTGAGATAGAAAAGTGACAAAACTGAAAGAAAAAAGAGAGAAAATTTTTCAGACACAAGAAGGGAAATTTGAGAGACAAAAGAGGAGAAAATTGCTAAAGGAAAAGAGGGAAAATTTGAGAGAAAAGAGTTGAAATTTGATAGAGAAAATTGACAAAATTAGCAGAGGAAAGAGGGGAAGTTTAAGTCAGAAAAGTGACAAAATTGGAAGAGAAAAGAGGGAAAAATTTAGCGAGAAAATAGGGAATATTTGATAGAGAAAAGTCCCCTCCTTTGATACAGAAAAGTGACAAAATTAAGAAAGGAAAGAAGGAAAATTTGAGACAGAATAGAGTTAAAATTGAATGAGAAAAGAGGGGAAATTTTCGATAGAGAAGAGGATAAATTTGAGAAAGAAAAGTGTCACAATTAAGAAAGGAAAGAGGGGAAATTTGAAACAGAAAAATGAAAAAAATGAAAAATAAGGGATGGAAAATTTGAGACAAAATATAGGGGATATTTGTTAAAGAAATGAGGGGAAATTTAAGAAAGATAGTCACAAAATTAGGATAGGAAAGAGGTAAAGTTTAGAAAAAAAATGTCAAAATTGAAAGAGAACAGAGTAGAATTTTGATAGAGAGGGAAAATTTCAGAGAGAAAAGAGGGGAAATTTGAGATAAAAAGGTGACAAAATTGAATGAGAAAAAAGATAAAACTTGATATAGAAAAGAGCAGACATTTGACATAGTGCAAAATTAGGAGAGAAAAGAGGGGAAATTAGGAGAGAAAAGAGGGGAAATTTGAGACATAAAGGTGACAAAATTGAAAGAGATAAGTGAAGAAATTTAAGAGAGAAAATGGGGGTAATATGGGCGTGAATTGAGGGGAAATTTGAAAGAGATTAGAGGGGAAATTTGAGAGAAAAAAGAGGTGAAATATAATAGAAAAAATTGACAAAATTAGGAGAAGAAAGAGGGGACGATTAAGTAAGAAAAGTGAAAAAATTAAAAGAGAAAAGAGGGGAAATTTGAGACTGAAAAGTGACAAAATTAAAAGAGGAAAGAGGGGAAATTTGATAGAGAGAAGAGGGAACATTTGAGAAAGAAAATTGACAAAATTAGATGAAGAAAGAGGGGAAATTTGAGATAGAAAATGGGGAATATTTGATATGGAAAAGAGGGGAAATTTGATAAAGAAAAGTGCAAAATTGAAAGGAGGTGAAATTTGAGGGTGAAAATAGAGGATAATTGATAGAGAAAAGTGAGAAAATTTAATACTGAAATATGACAAAATTGTGATAAGAGGGGAAACTTGAAAGAGAAAGATGGGAAATTTTTAAAAGAGAAAAGAGATTAAATTTAAGATAGAAAAAAGCAGGAGAGGACAGAGGGGAACTTTAGAGAAAGAAAAGTGTCAAAATTGAAAAAGAAAGGGGGGGAAATTTAAGAGAGAAAAGAGGAAAAATTTGAGAGAGAAAAGAGGTGAAATTTGATAGAGAAATTTAACAAAATTAGGAGAGGAATGAGCGGTCATTTAAGTCATAAAAGTGAAGAGGAATGAGGGGAAATTAAAGAGAGAAATATGACAAAATTGAGAAAGAAATAGGGGGAAAATTGAGAAAAAAAATGGCAAAATTTGAGATAGAAAATAGGGGCTATTTAATAGATAAAATAGGGGAAATTTGATACAGAAAATTTACTAAAATAAGAAAGGAAAGAGGAAATTTGAGACAGATAAGTGAGAAAATTAAGAAACAAAAGAGGAAAATTTGAGACAGAAAAGTGAAAAAATGGAAAAAGAAAGGAAGGGAAATTTGAGGCAGAAAATATTGGATAATTGATAGAGATAATGGGGGAAATTTTATACAGAAAAGTGAGAAAATTAATAAAGGAAAGACGGAAAATTTGAGATTGAAATGTTACAAAATTGAAAGAGATAAGAGGGGAAACTTGAAAGGGTGGAAACTTGAAAAAGAAAAGAGGGGAATTTTGAAAGGAGGTAAATTTTGAGAGAGAAAAGGGAGGAAATTTGAGAAAGAAGAAAAAAGTAGGAGGGGTCAGATGGGAACTTTAGAGAAAGAAAAATGACAAAATTGAAGGAGAAAAGAGGGGAAATTTGATAGAGAAAATAGGGGAAATTTGAGAGAGAAAAGAGACAATTTGAGAGATAAAAGAGGGGAAATTTGATAGATGAACGTGACAAAATTAAGAGGGGAAATGTGAGACGGAAATTTGAGAAAATTGAAAGAGAGAAGTGGAGAAATGTGATAGAGAAAATACGGAAAATTTGAGAGAGAATAGAAGGAAAACTTGTAATAGAAAATAGGGGAAATTTAAGAGATAAAAGAGGTGAAATTTGATATAGAAATTTAACAAAATTATTAGAGGAACGAGTGTACATTTAAGTCAGAAAATTAACAAAGTTGGAAGAGAAAAGAGGGGAAATTTGAGGGAGAAAATAGGTAATATGTAATAGAAAAAAGATGGAAATTTTTGATACAGAAAAGTGACAAAATTAAAAAAGGAAAGGGGGGAAATTTGCCACTGAAAAATGACAAAATGTAAAGAGAAACGAGGGGGAGTCGATAGAGAAAAGAGGGGTAATTTGGTAGTGAAAACTGGAGAAATTTGATAAATTAAAGTCACAAAATTAATAGAGGAAATAGGGGAAATTTTAGAAAGAAAAGTGACAAAATTGAAAGAGAAAAGAGGAGAAAATTGAGTGAGAAATGAGGGGAACTTAGATCGAGAAAAGTGACTTTTATAATAATATTTTAATTTTTTTGGGTAAATACCACAATTATCTATTTTTATTAATGGTCATTTAAGTAGCAAAGTGTTAAATAATTAATTCCTTAAATTTAGATATTTTTTTTTAACTGACAATTTCGTATTCTTAAATTCTAAATATAAGTATTTAAGTATAATCTGTATTTTGGCTTAAAAGTAGCTGATAAGATGACCGATAAGACAAAACCCCATAGCTTTCTACAGATTAAAAGATTTGACCTATAAGAAGATTAGAATTTCCTAGAAAATAAAATTACAGTATTTCTGCTAAATAACTTAAATCCTTAAAAGGTCCTTAAATTTATGAATCATTTTATTTTAAATTTTGTTCCTCATAAGTTTCACATTTTTTTTAAATTATTATTTTTCAAGCTTTATTTTTCCCACTTTTTTTAATTTTTTCCTTAATTTTATTTTTATACTATTTTTATCATTTTTCTCCTAATTTTTTTTTCCCCACTTTCTTTTTTTATATCTTCCCAGTTTTTTCCCATTTTTTCCAATAATGTTATTTCATTCATCTCCTTATCACTTTTTCCTTATTTTCCCCACTTTATTTTTGCACTTTTTTTCTTTCTTTTTTCGTGATTGTCTCCCAAGTTCCGACTTTTTTTCCTACCCACTTATTTTTTTTGTATTTTATCCCACTTTATGTTCCCATTTTTCCCCCTTTTTCTCACATTTTTTTTCATATTTTTAATTACCACTTTTTCCCCTCTTTTTTCAAACTTTATTCTTCCCACTATCCCATTTTTCCCCTTTTTTCTCACATTTTTTTTCATATTTTTAATTACTACTTTTTCCCCTCTTTTTTCAAACTTCATTCTTCCCACTTCAGTTCACACTTTCTTATTCATATTTTTTACCCGGGGGGAAATCGGGTAAAAAGATGGTTAAGAGAGAAAAGAGGGGAAATTTGATAGAGAAAAATAATAAAAATAAAAATGGAAAGAGGGGAAATTAGAGCGAGAAAAGAGGGAAAATTTAGGAATGAAGTGACATAATTGAAAGACAAAAGAGAGGAAATTTGAGAGAGGAACTAAGGGAAATTTTAGAGAGAAAAGGGGAAATTTGATACATAAAAGTGACAAAATTCAAAAAGAAACAAGGGGAAATTTGAGGAGAAAAAAATTGAAAGAGAAAAGGGTAAATTTGAGATAGAACAAAGGGGCTATTTAATAGAAAAAGAGGGGAAATTTGATACAGAAAAGTGACAAAATTAAAAGAGATAGGAGGGGAAATACTAGAGAGAAAATAGGGGAAATTTAAATATGAGACAAAAAGTGACAGAATTTAAAGAGATCAGAAGGGAAATTTGACAGCAAAAATAGGGGCTGTTTGATAGAAAAAAGAGGGGAAATTTGATACAGAAAAGTGGAAAAATTAAGAGATGTAAGAGGGGAAATTTGAGACAAAAAGTGACAAAATTGAAAGATGAGAAATTTGATAAATAAAAGAGGGGAAATTTGAAGCAGTCAAGTGAGTTTTTTCCCACGACATTTTTTTCATATTTTTTCCTAATTTTTAAAATTCTTTCTTACTAATTTTTTACACCTCTTCTTACCACTTTTATCCCATTTTTTTATCTTCACATTTTTTCCCCACTTATTTCCCATTTGTGTTCTCTTCTATCCCACTTTTTTCTATCATGTTTTCCGACTTTTGTCCTAAATTTTTTCCACTTTTTCTGCTCACTTTTTTTCCACTATTTATTTTCATACTTTTTTTATTGCTTTTCACCCCTTTTTAATCCCTACTTTTTTCCAAAAAAAAAAGAACGGCGGGAAAATTTGACACAGAAAAGTGACTTATTTGAAAGAGAAAAGAGGGGAAAATTGAGAGAGAATAGGAGATATTTGAGAGAGAATTTTGATATAGGAAAGGGGGAAATTTGATACAGAAAAGTGACAAAATTGAAAGAGAAAAGAGGGGAAATTCGAGATAGAAAATGGGGGAAATTTTAGAAAGAAACAGGGGACATTTGAAGAAGAAAATGAGAATTTGATAGAGAAAAATAGGAGAAATTTGAGAGAGACTAGAGGGGATATTTGATACAGAAAAGAGGGGAAATTTAATTCAGACAAGTGACAACATTAAGAGAGGAGAGGGGAAATTTGACACAGATAAAATTAAGAGAGGAAAAACGGGAAATTTGACAAAGGGAATGAACAAACTTGAAAAAAAGGGGAAAATTTGGGAGCGAGCAGAGGGGAAATTTGAGAGAGAGAAAGGGGAAATTTAATAAAAAAAAGGTGACAGAATTAAGGAGGGAAAATTTTACAGAGAAAAGAGGCGAAATTTGAGAGCGAAAAGAGGGGAAATTTAATCCAGAAAAGTGACAAAATTAAGAGAGGAAAGAGGGGAAATTTGATAGAAAAAAGTGACAAAATTAAGAGAGAAAAGAGGGAACATTTGATAAAGAAAAGTGACAAAATTAAGAAAGGAAAGAGTGGAAATTTGACACAGAAACGGACTAAATTGAAAGAGGAAAGGGGGGAAATTTAATACAGAAAAGTGTCAAAATTAAGAGAGGAAAGGGGGGAAATTTGGGACAGAAATGTGACAAAACTGAAAGAGAAAGGAGGAGAAAATAGATAGAGACAAGAGGAGAAATTTAAAAGAGAAATTTTTTTTTACAAATTAAGAGTGAAAGAAGGGGAAATTTGAGACAGAAAAGTGATAAAATTAAGATAGGAAAAAGGGGACATTGGAAACAGAGGGGTGGCGACAAGGGAAACTTGAGACAGAAAAGTGACAAAATTAAGAGAAGAAAGAGGGGAAACTTGAGACAGAAAAGTGACAAAATAGAAGGAGAAAGGTGGGGAAATTTGCAATAAAAAAGTGGAAATATTTAACGCAGAAAAATAACTTTTATATTAATAGAAAAAAAGTGGGAAAAATGAAAAAAATTGTAACAAAAAAACAGAAGTGCGAAAAAAAGAGATAAAAATTGGGAAAAAAACAAAAGTGGGAAAAAAAGGTGTATGTGTTTCTTTGTGAATTTTTCTGTGCCTGTATGTAACATATTCGATAATTTTAGAAATATTTAATTTTCGAATCAAAAAAAAAAAAGTGCATTTATATTTTTAATTGTGAAAAAAACTATTGCCGACATTATCATTTAATGCAAACAGATTGTTTTAAGCGATAACAATTGTTGAATAAAAAAGAATTAAGTGAAATCACGGTTACACAAAAAAAAATGTGAGCATACATATATAAACAGATATCAAAGTTATCAAATTAAAATCTAGAAATCCAACAAAGCAATATTTAAAATAAAGATATGCAACGGTGGGTTCGTCAACCTAAAAAAAAAATCATTAAAAAAAATGTGAAAATTATGTAGATAATTTTAGCAGAAGGGTATAATATAAAATGATTCTTAAATAGAACAAATAGTGGGGGAAAAATTAAAAAAGTGGGTAAAAATATGAAAAAGTGACTTTACTATCTCAAATTTCCCCTATCTTCTCTCTTAAATTTCCCCTTTTAAGTATAACTCAATATTATCACTATTTTGCCTCAAATTTCACCATTTTCTCTTTTAATTTTGTCAATTTTTTCCTCAAATTTCCCCTCTTTTCTCCCTCAAATTTTACCATTTCATCTTTCAATTTTGTCAATTTTTCCATCAAGATTTCCCTTTTTCTTATCGAAAATATCCCCTTCTCTTCTGTATCAATTTTGTCATTTTTCTACTTCAAATTTCCTCTCTTTCAATTTTGTCATTATTTGCCTCAAACTTCCCCTCTGTCTTCCAGACAATTTCCCCTTCTTTTTCTTTCAATTTTGTCAAATTTTCCTCCTATTGAATATTTCCCCTCCTTTCTCTTTCAGTTTTATCACTTTTCGGCCTCCAATTTCTCCTCTTTTCTATCTCAAATTTTACCACTTTATCTTTCCATTTTGTCAATTTTTTGCCTCAAATTTTCCCTCTTTCCTATCGAAAAATTCCCCTCTTTTTTCTTTCAATTTTATCACTTTTCTTCTTGAAATTTCTCCTCTTTTCTCTCTCAAATTTCCGATTTTTCTCTTACAATTTTTGCTTCAAATGTCCCCTCTTTCCTCTACAAAATGTCCCCTCCCTTCTATGTCAATTTTGTCAATTAATACCTCAAATTTACTCCCTTTTCTATAGAAAATTTCCTCTACTTTCTTTGTCAATTTGGTCACTTTTCTGCGTCAAATTTCTCCTCTTTTTCTCAAATTTCCCCGCTTTTCTCTCTTAAATTTTCTCTCTTTTCTGTCTCAAATTTCCCCTCTTTTCTATATCAAATATCCGTATTCTGTCTCAAATTTCGCTCTTCTTTTTCATTTTGTCACTTTTCTGTTTCAAATTTCCCCTCTTTCCTTTCTTATTTTTGTCACTTTTCTTTCTCAAATTTACCCTCTTCTCATTCTAAAATTTCCCCTCTTTTCTCTTTCAATTTTGACTCTTCTCCTTTTCTCTATCAAATGTTCACAATTTTCTCCTCTTTCCTCCTTCAGATTTCCCTCTTTTCTCTTTCAAATTTCCCTTGTTTTCTCCCATTTTTTCCAACTTTTTCCCCACTTTTTTTAACATTTTTCTCCCTTTTCTTTGTCCTTATTTTTTAAATGGTAAAAATGGGAAAAAATGTGGGGTTAAAAATATGGAAAAAATGTGGTTAAAAAGGTGTAAAAAATAGAGGGGAAAATATATGAAAAAGAATTGAAAAAAAGTGGGGAAAAAATTAAGAGTGAAAAAAAGTGGAAAAAATGAAGAAAAAAAGGTGGAAGAGAAAGTGGGAAAAATGGAAAAATTGGGAAAAAGAATGAAACAAAAGAGTGGGGAAAAAATGGAAAAAAGTGAGATATTTTTTTTCGCTTTTCTTCCCCCTCCCCTTTCTTCATCGCCTAATTCCCATTTTTTTTTTCACTTTTCCCCTATTTTTCTCTTAAATTCTATCGTTTTTCCTGTTTCCTCCCCCTTCTTTCTCTACACCTTTTTTTCCATTTTTTATCTCTTTATCTCTTTTTCTCTTTTGTTTTCCTCTTTTTCCCCTTGATTCTTCTATTTTATCCTTAAAAATTGGAGAAATATGTGAGGTTAAAAATATATAAAAAAAGTGGTAAAAAAAAGTGGGGAAAAACAAGTTGGAGAAAAGTGGGGAAAAATGTGTAAAAAAAGGAAAAAAATGGCAAAAAAATTATAAAAAAATGGAGGGAAAAGCAGATAAAAAGTATGAAAAAAATTGTGAAAAAGAAAGAGAAAAATAGTGGGTAAAAACGGAAAAAACAGTGAGAAAAAAATGGGAAAAAATTTTTATTTAATTTTATCGATTTTTTATAATAAATAATGGACACCTTCCCCTATTAACTCTGGGTAACAAAAAATGAACCTAGTACCCAAATTATTTTGATAAATTTTATCGATTGCAAAAACAAAATTTCCCATGGCCATGGCCGAACTCGAGACGAAATCGGTGGCCAGCGAAAACCAGGTCCGGCTTCCGGTTCCGGACAGGTGGACCCACGTGATTATTTCCGGGGAACTACGCTTGCTTGATGGTGCGAAGAACCCACTGTACTATGATCGACTAATTGCCTACATCTACAAAATTAATCTAGTTCGTTTTGGCTGCGGTTTTGATTGTCGTTTGTTTTGATTTCGCAAGACTTTTTAGTCATTTGTTATTATTTTTGTTAAGGGTAGATTATTTTTTAACCCTTGTATATATATGGTTGAACGAACACACATTTAATATTTCTTTTAATCCCTGTAACTTTTTTATCTTATTAAGCACAAAATTTTTGTACTATCATTTTTTGTTTACTTTTTTATCGTGAATACAAATATGGAATTAGAATTTTAAATTTTACACTGATAAAAAAGGAAACACACATTTAAAATTTCGAATGTAAAAGAAGACAGTGGTTCGGCTTAAAAGTTTAAATCCCTGTAACTTTTTTATCTCATTAAGCATAAAATTTTTGTAATATTGTTTTTTGTTTACTTTTTTATAGTGAATCCAAATATGGAATTAGAATTTTAAATTTTACACTAATAAAAAAGGAATCACACATTTAAAATTTCGAATGTAAAAGAAGACAGTGGTTCGGCTTAAAAGTTTAAATCCCTGTAACTTTTTTATCTTATTAAGCACAAAATTTTTGTAATATTGTTTTTTGTTTACTTTTTTATAGTGAATCCAAATATGGAAATAGAATTTTAAATTTTACACTAATAAGAAAGGAAACACACATTTAAAATTTCGAATGTAAAAGAAGACAGTGGTTCGGCTTAAAAGTTTAAATCCCTGTAACTTTTTTATCTTATTAAGCACAAAATTTTTGTAATATTGTTTTTTGTTTACTTTTTTATAGTGAATCCAAATATGGAATTAGAATTTTAAATTTTACACTAATAAAAAAGGAATCACACATTTAAAATTTCGAATGTAAAAGAAGACAGTGGTTCGGCTTAAAAGTTTAAATCCCTGTAACTTTTTTATCTTATTAAGCACAAAATTTTTGTAATATTATTTTTTGTTTACTTTTTTATAGTGAATCCAAATATGGAATTATAATTTTAAATTTTACACTGATAAAAAGGGAAACACACATTTAAAATTTCGAATGTAAAAGAAGACAGTGGTTCGGCTTAAAAGTTTAAATCCCTGTAACTTTTTTATCTTATTAAGCACAAAATTTTTGTAATTTTGTTTTTTGTTTACTTTTTTATAGTGAATCCAAATATGGAATTAGAATTTTAAATTTTACACTAATAAAAAAGGAATCACCCATTTAAAATTTCGAATGTAAAAGAAGACAGTGGTTCGACTTAAAATTTTAAACCCCTGTAACTTTTTTATCTTATTAAGCACAAAATTTTTGTAATAACATTTTTATTTTACTTTTTTATAGTGAATCCAAATATTGAATTAGAATTTTAAATGTTACACCAATTAGAGAGAAAACATACATTTAAAATTTCCAATGTAGAAGATGCTAGTGGTTCGGCTTAAAACTTTAAACCCCTGTAACTTTTTAATATTTTTAAGCAGAAAATTTTTGTAATATCATTTTTTGTTTACTCTTTTATAGTGAATCCAAATATGAGATTAGAATTTTAAATTTTACACCAATAAGAAAGAAAACACAAATTTTAAATTACGAATTGTAATGAGGACAGTGGTTGGGCTTAGAACTTTAATCATCTGTAACTTTTTTATCTTAATAGACACAAAATTTTCGTAATACAGGTTTTTCTTTATTTTTTTTATGCTGAATCTAAATCTCTAATCAGAATATAAAATTTCATAAAAATTTCTGATCCCTATAACATTTTATATCTTAACAGTTACAAAACAAAATTACAGAAGAAAATTTATAGTGTTGATTCAACAATTTCCACCGAATAAATATCCATCATTAACCATCATCAGAGCGGCGATAGACAATATAAATCGGCGAGGAAAGTCGAGGCAAAGGGTCGGCCGAACTAACACGGGGGCCTTCACTCGAGCATACATCACTGTAACTTTTTGTAAAGAACGCGCGTTTCACTTTGTTGATAAATAACTTTGGCGGAGGCGAATGGGGCGGCTGGTAAAAGGGGTAGCGGGTTGAGGGCGGTGGCGGCGTGTGTGCGAGTGCGAGAGGCGGCAGACGAGGAACGGGTCCGCGTTAATGCCTTCGTTTTCTCTCTCGTGATTTACAACGAGCGATGGCTCGAACCGAGCACAGAGATGGAATTAACAACTAAAAATAAACGACAAAATTTTATTAAAATATTTTTAATTTTTTTTTAAATATTGATATTTTATAAAATTTTATATAAAATAACAATTCTAAATTATTTTTTGACTTTTAGTACCAATTTTTTTAATTTTTCTGTAATTGGTGTAATTTAATCCTTTGTCGCTTCTAAAGGTGTAGCCTTTCTGGTCGTGATGTTGTATCCCTTCGAGAAAATGGAACTTACATTTTTTTATGTCTTTTTTTTAATTTTTCTACTAAGTGTAAGCGAAGTGAGGGGAAATAAATATTTTTCCCATTTTATTTTCTACCCCACTTTTCCTCACGTTTTGACTCTTTCGTTTTTACCGTACTTTTATTCACACATTTCCCCACTCACTATGTTTTTCCCCTCTTTTGTTTTTTGCCTCACTTTCCCCATTTTTTTATTTATGATTTTTGTCCCACTTTTTTTCGTTTTTTTCCGAGTTTTTTTGACCCATTTTTTTTCCGAGTTTTTCAGTTCTTTTCGCTTTTGCCGATTTTTTTGTTCCGTTTTTTGCGATTTTTTCCGCTTTATTCCGATTTTGTGCGGATTTTCTTCGATGCTGTTTCTCAATATTGTTTTCACCCTACTTTCTCTCTCAGATTTCCCCACTCCCCAGCCGTATTGTCTCCACTTTAGTTTTTTTCCTAATTTCCCCTTGTTTTTAAATTACGATTTTTGTGCCAACTTTTTATCGCATTTTAATTTTTTACCCCACTTTCCCCCTACCCTATCATTATCCTTTTTGTTGTCTTTGCCCCAATTTTATCAATCTTTTCCCTTTTTATAAATTTACAAAAACAAATTTCGAGTTTTTTTTAATTTCATCATTTTCTTATTTTCTCGATTTTTTCGGATTTTCGGTTTTTTCAGTTTTTTTGATATTTTGAATTTTACCATTCTTCCGACTTTTTAAATTCTTTTGCCACATTTTTTTATTGTTGATAGTTTTGTTTTTATTCCTTTTTTTAAATATTTCCGATTTTTTTCGAGTTTTTTCAAGTTTTTAAAATTTTGACTGATATTTTTTCCGAGTTTTCTAGATTTTCCGAATTTTTCGGTTTTGCTTGGTTTTTCTGATTTTTTCCGGTTATCTCCGATTTTTTTTAGATTTTTCCGATTTCATCCCTTCTTCTCCTATTTTTTCTTCGATATTTCCTGTTTTTTTTCCAATACTTCGTATTTTTTCCAGTTGTTGCTGATTTTTTCTGATTTTTTCCATTTTTCAGATTTTTCCGATTTTTTGTCACTATTGTTTTTACCCCAGATTTGTCGCTCCCAGTTTTCCCATTTCCCCTTGATTTTCTTCAGTTTTGTTTTTTTGGACCACTGCCCTCCCCCCATTTATTTTTGCTTGTTTTTGTTTTTTTTTCAGTTTTTGTTGATTTTTAATTCAATTTTTCAAAATTTCTGTCAATATTTTCCGATTTTTTTCCCATTTTTTCGATTTTTTTCGGATTTCTCTATTTTCTGATATTTTACCATTTTTCCAATTTTTTAATTTCTTTTCTAAATTTTTTTATTGTTGGTTTTTTTTTGTTATTTTTTTTGCGTGATTTTTTAATATACTTCCTGTTTTTTGATTTTTCCGATGTCTCCGATTTTATTCGGTTCTTTCCGATTTTTACAGGTTTTTTCCGATTTTTTCCGTATTTTCCGGTTTTTCCGATTTTTTCCGATTTTTCCGACTTTCTCCGTTTTTTTTTGGGTTTCGTTCGATTTTTTCGAAATTTTCTTGTGTCATTTTTTCCGGGTTTTTTAATTTTTTCCCACATTTTTTTGTTTTTTCTTTATGTTTTTATTTTGTTTTTATATATTTCGATTTTTTTTGGTTTTTCTCGACTTTTTGAATTTTTTTAGATATTTTAAAATATTACTCGATTATTTTTGTTTTTTTTTTTAAATTTTTTTTACGATATTTTTCGGTTTTTTTTTTGTATAATTAATTATTAATTTATGTGACTAGAAAACACTAAAAAGAAAAAAAAACGTTTAAAATATTACATACGCTCTAATTTAATATTTAAATGATACATAAATTAGTAATTTATTTTAGGTGAGTCCGAACCTGTAGTGCCCGAACTCTATTTGTATCGCAGGATGCCGTGACAGTCCAATCTCGCACCCGAGACCTTCGGACCCCAAGATTAATAATTCTACTTGTTTTTGTAATATTTCACGTGTTAATTACGTACATTGTCGACTATTTATGAAAAATTACCGACCGTCCATTCGGCTCAAGCCTCAATAGATGCTCCTAATGCTTCCTAACGTTAATCCAAAACGTTTATACACATTGAAAAGTAACGACGCGTTAACAGGTGCGAAATTTTCTCACAAACAAAAAATAAAACGGGCCAAATTGATGTTAATTCATTTATTATTAATTATGGGAAGCATCTTCATGGCTAATAATATCCACTAGGTGTAACGTAATATCCAGGTAATAATAAAAGCATAAAAACGTATTTCTTGCATTATTACTTTCACCGTGAAGACATAAATTAAGGGTAAGTAAAAAATTATGGGAATCATCTTCATGGCTAATAATATCCACTAGGTGTAACGTAATGTCCAGGTATTTATAAAAGCATAAAAACATAGAATAAGTAAAAAATTATGGAAAGCATCTTCATGGGTAATAATTTCCTCTAGGTATAAAATGATATCCAGGTATCAATAATGACATATTTTTAATAGAAATAAAATAAAAATAAAATTTTTCGTGTACTTGTTCAAGTATAAAATAAATATTTTTACTTTTACCTGTATTTTGGGCAGGTAAGATTTGTCGATGTAGAGGGTAATATATTTTCTAGAAAATCACCGGAATGATTTGCCAAAATCGTACCTACATAATGGCTTAAGACAGATTTGAGTTTCTATTCATCTCGAGCTTGGTTTAGGTTTCACAAAAATCAGCGGCGTACAAAATAAATTTTTAATAAATTAGAAAATTTGAAAATATTTGAAAAATGGCTCAAAATATTTGAAAATATTTGAAAAAATGTGAAAAGTTCTGAAATAATCTAAAGTAATCTTACCAAAAGTTGAAAAAATCTGAAAAATTTGAAAATATTTAGAAAAATTTGAAATCTGAAAATTTTTGAAAAAATTTGAAAAAATTTGAAAAAATTTGAAAAAATTTGAAAAAATTTGAAAAAATTTGAAAAAATTTGAAAAAATTTGAAAAAATTTGAAAAAATTTGAAAAAAATCTAAAAGCATCTGAAAAGAATCTAAAATATTCTGAAAATATCTGAAAAAATCTAAAGCAAAAATTGAAAAAATTTGAAAAGATCTGAAAAAATCTAAAAAAATCAAATAAAATCTGGAAATGTTTTAAAAAAACTGAAAAAAATTAAAAAAAATTGGAAGAAATTATAAAATATCTGAAAAAATTTGAAAAAAACATGAAAAAAATCTGAAAATGTTTAAAAAAATCTAAAGAAATCTTAAAAAAAATTGAAAATATCTGAAAAAAATCTGAAATTTTTGAAAAAAAATTGAAAAAATTTGATGAAATCTGAAAATATTTAAATAAATCTGAAAAAATAAAAAAAAACCTAAAAAATCTAAAGAAATCTGAAAATATTTGAAAAAAATTGAAAAAAACTGATAAATTTGAAATATGAAAAAAATTTAAAAAAATCTGAAAATATTTGAAAAATTTGAAAAATTTGAAAAAATCTGAAAAATCTGAACAAATCTAATAAAATCAGGGTGTTTGAAAAAAATTGAAAAAAATCTGAAAAAAATTGAAGAAAGCTTAAAATATCTAAAAAAATTTGAAAAAACCTGAACAAATCTGAAAATATGTGAATAACTATAAGAATTCTTAAAATAAATTGAAAATATCTGAAAAAATTGAAAAAAATTTGAAGCAATCTGAAAATATCTAGAAAAATCTGAAAAAATCAAATAAATCTAAAAAAAATCAGTAAAAATCAGTAAAAAACAGTAAAAATCAGTAAAAATCGGTAAAAATCGGTAAAAATCGGTAAAAATCAGTAAAAATCAGTAAAAATCAGTAAAAATCAGTAAAAATCAGTAAAAATCAGTAAAAATCAGTAAAAATCAGTAAAAATCAGTAAAAATCAGTAAAAAACAGTAAAAATCAGTAAAAATCAGTAAAAATCAGTAAGAATCAGTAAAAATCAGTAAAAATCAGTAAAAATCAGTAAAACTCAGTAAAAATCAATAAAAATCAGTAAAAATCAGTAAAAATCAGTAAAATCAGTAAAAATCAGTAAAAAACAGTAAAAATCGGAAAATTTGGAAAAAAAGTAAAAAACGGGCGGAAAAAATAGGTCAGTTCTGAAACGATCTGAAAAAATTTAAAAAAATATGAAAAATCTGAAAAAATCTAAAAAAATCTGGAAGAATCTAAAAAAACAGAAAAAATCTAAAAAAATCAAAAAAAAAATCTGAAAAAATAACAAATCTGAAAAAATCTGAAAAAATATAAAATAATCTGAAAAAATCTGAAAAAATTTAAAAAAATCTGGAAGAATCTAAAAAAACAGAAAAAATCTAAAAAAATCCAAAAAAAAATCTGAAAAAATCTAAAAAAATATAAAATAATCTGAAAAAATCTGAAAAACTTGAAAAAAATCAAAAAAACTGAAAATATCTAAAAAATCTGAAGAAATTAAAAATATTCGGGAAAAACCAAAAAATAAAGAAAAAAACTTGCGCTTACACTTTTATAAAAATAAATCAATTGGCGCTCAACGTGGGGCGTAAAAATGAAAATTATAAATAAATAACTTTTTGTGCGCTACTGTATTGTTAACATTAAGGACTTCGGGTTCGTCCTGCACACCTGTTTATTCGAATTACTTCTGGCCAAAAGGACTCGTAAAGGTAGAAGAAGTTTAAAGTCGCCGCGCCTCCATGTCTAGCGAATCTGAGAAAAATGCGAATGGATTTTCTGAGAATCCATTCCTCTTTTGAAATGCAACATACACACACACACAGAGGCCTTTTTGCCACTTTGAAACTCTCTCTGATGTTTACCTGACTATTCGATGGACAGATATGATGATTATCGACTTTTTTTCTTTTTTTTTTTTTTTTTTTTTTTCGGAATTTACGTGCCGGTTTGGATATTGATTGATTTTCGATAAATGGGGAAATTATTTATTTGGAATCTTTTCAGTATTTATATGGGATACAAATTTAAATTTAAAAATTAAAAAAAGGTGGGGATCTTTGTTGTTGATAAATTTAATTTAGGTCAAGATATTCTTATTAAAGTTTGTTCCAGGTTTTCATTTTTTTCCGATTTTTTTATTCTTTTCAATTTTTTTCAGTGTTTCCCAATTTTTTAAATTGTTATAATTTTTTTTTTTCATTTTTTTGAAAAGCAGAATATCAGAACAAATGGTATATAGCGAGTTTTTCAGATTTTTTCTGGTTTTTCCAATTATTTCGATTTTTTTTCATTTGCCATCAGAACCGGTTTACAGCTTTGCGTTTTTCCTATTTTTTAATTTTTTTCCAATTTTGCAGACTTTTTCATTTTTTTTTTAATTTTTTCCAGATGTTTTCAATTGTTTCCGTTCGAAATTTTCCATTTTTTTTGTATTTTTTTAATTAATTTGTTCTGTATAATTTCAATTTTTCCCATTTTTCCAATTTTTCCGTTTGTTTTCTGTTTTTTTTTTTTTGTTATTTTTACAATTTTTTCAGATTCTTCAAGATATTTTCAATTCATTTTTTCAAATTATTTTTTAGATTTTTTGAGGTTTTATTGTTTTTTTATCTTTATAGATTTATTGAGATTTTTTTATATTTTCAGAGGTTTTGAACTTTTTGTATTTGTTTTGTCCTTTTGAACTTTTTGTATTTTTTCATATTTTTCCAATTTTTTTCTTTTGTTTTCAGTTTTTGAGATTCTTCTAGATTTTTGAATTTTTCCAATTAATTTTTTTTCCACATTTTCTCCAATTTTTTCCAATTTTTTTCAATTTTTTCCATTTTATATCAATTTTTTCCGATTTTTTCCAATTGTTTCCAATTTTTTCCAATTGTTTCTCTGTTTTTGCGTTTTCTTTTTCCTTTTTTTCAGATTCCTTTAGATTCATAAAATTTGTTTTGTGTTTTGTTTTTTTTTGGTTTTTTACAATTTTTAACAATTTTCCAATTTTTTTCCATTCGTTTGCGTTATTTTACGATTTTTTCTGATTCTTTAGATTTTTCCATTTTTTTTCAATTTTTCCTTTTTTACTTTTAGACTTTTCTAAATTTTTCCCGCTTTTTCAATTTTTTAGAATTCTTTTACAATTTTTCCCATTTTTTTCAATTTTTTACAATATTTTCCAATTTTTCCAATTTTTTCCAATTTTTTCCAATTTGTTCCAATTTTTTCCAATTTTTTCCAATTTTTTCCAATTTTTTCCAATTTTTTCCAATTTTTTCCAATTTTTTAAAATTTTTCCAATTTTTCCCATTTGTTCCAATTGTTTTTTCAATTTTTTACTTTTTAATAGTTTTAAGATTTGTTGAGTTTTTTTGAGATTTTATGAGATTTTTAGAGGTTTTATGAGGTTTTTTGAGTTTTTTTGATATTCATTAGGACTTTTTAGATTTTTTATGAAGCTATAAATTTATTTGAGATTTTTTGAGAATTTTTGGAGATTTTATGAAATATTAATTTTTTTAAGATTTTTTGAAGTTTTATAGAGGATTTTTGAGATTTTTTGTGTTTTTTGTGATTCTTTGGGATTTTTTGAGATTTTTTGAGAATTTTTGGAGATTTTATGAAATATTAATTTTTTTAAGATTTATTGAAGTTTTATAGAGGATTTTTGAGATTTTTTGTGTTTTTTTTGTGATTCTTTCGGATTTTTTGAGATTTTTTGAGATATTTAAGATTTTTTGAGATTGCAATTATTTTTTCAATTTTTTTTTTTACTTTTTAATAGTTTTAAGATTTTTTGGAATCTTTCATGAGATTTTTTGAGATTATTTGAGATTCTTTAACACTTTTTAGATTTTTTTAATTATTTATAGATTTTTTGATAATTTTTTGAAGTGTTTTAAGGTTTTTTGACTTTTTTAAGATTTTTTGAAATTTTTTTGAGACTTTTTACAGTTTTTTGAGATTCGTTGAACCTTTTGAGATTCTTTGAGAACTTTTAGAGATTGTATGAAATTTTTTTTAGATTTTTTTTTTGTAGTTTTTTAGAGATTTTTTTAAGAATTTTTGAGATTTTTTGGGATATTTTGAGATATTTGAGATTTTTTGAGTTTTTTTTGAGATTTTTTTTGCCAATTTGTTTTTAATTGAGGTTTTTTAATGATTTTTGAGATTTTTTGAATTTTTAAAGATTTTTTTGAAAAAATTTTTGATTTTTTAGTTTTTGAGATATTTACTATTTTAAATTATTTGACATGGTTTTGAAGCCTACAAAAAATTTTTTAGATTTTTTTGCGTATTTTTGAGATTCTTTGTTCAATTTTTTGATTTTTGAGATTGTTATGGTTTTGAAGTTTTTTACCTATTTTGATTTTTTGGAGGTTTTTGAAAGTTTGATTTTTGAGATTTTTTGAAATTTTTTAAGATTTGAGATTTTTTGAGATTTTTTGACGTTTCAGATTTTTTGAGTTTCTTTTTTTGAGATTCTTTGTAATTTTTTGAAATTTTTATGTTCTTATGAAAAATTTTTATCGTTTTTTAAACGATTTTTTCAAAATTTTTCCGATTCTTTCCCAATTTTTTCCGAACAAATAATCATTTCCGAATTTAAAATAATAATTTGCGAATTTCCGCACCGAAGAATCATATAATAGTAACTTGTATAAATCGCGCTTTAGTCCTCATTTCCGTAAGCTAAGATATTACACATCAAAAATCATTGTCGAAAAAAAAAACTTAATTACCCCTAATAAAAAGAATCCCCTATACTTTTAAAACCCCCTCGAGACTCCCAGACGCCCTGTATATTCCCAGCGCGTTTTCCAAACAAAAAACAAGCGATGATCGAAATTAGCACAGGACTCAAACATGCTCCGTGTGCTGCAAAACATTATCGTCGGTACTTAAATTGTTTAGGAACGTCACCACAGGGGGTGATCACATACGGGGAACTCCCCTAGACGGCCAAAACGAGTCGCGCACATCTCTGACGTAATCGAATGTTCTGAAAATTTAATCGGACGATTGGAACACCTCTTCATTTACCCGTGGCCACCGTTTAAATCAACCCCATTTTAATCTGGACCCATATGTCGAGTTCGAGGAATTTCAGGCGTTGTTGACAGATTTACAAAATTATTTTTATATAAAAAAATTATTTTTAACTAATTGAAAAATTTTTTAACAATAAATAAAACTATTAAGATTACTGTTTCTGTTGATATTTAAAAAAAAAAAAAACTAATTGCAAAAAATGTCTAATTTCAAAAATCTTTAATTGAAAAAATCTCAAAATTTCTCAAAAATCTCAAAAAACTTCAAAAAATCTCAATAAACCTCAAAAAACCTCAAGAAATCTCATTAATCTAAAAAAAATTCAAAAATCTCAAAATATATCAAATAATCTCAAAAACTCTCAAAAAACCTCAAAAAATCTAAAAAATCGCAAACGGTCTCAAAATGTTTTAAAAAATCTCAAATAAAAAATCTCAAAAAATTGAAAAACCTCACAACCTTCAAAAAATCTCAAAAGTCAAGGAATTGATCAAAAAAGCTGAAAAAATTCTTAATAAAACTAAAAATTCTCAAAGAATTTGAAAAAATTTCAATACAAAAAAAATTGATCAAAAAACATCTCAAAAAATTCATCAAAAAATCTTAAAAAATCTCAACAAATCTCAAAAAACCTGAAAAAATTTCAAAAAATCTCAAAGAATCTCAAAAACCTCAAAAAATTTAAAAAAATTCAAAACATCTTAAGAAATCTCAAAAATAAAAATCTCCAAAAATTCAAAAAACCTCAAAACCTTAAAAAAAATCTCAAAAATCAAGAAATTGATCAAAAAATCTCAAAAATTCTTAAAAAATCTAAAAATTCTCAAAGAATCTGAAAAAAATTCAAAATCAAAAAGTTGTTCAAAAAAAATTTCAAAAATTGATCAAAAAAAAATCACAAAAAATTAAAAACTCACAAAATGTCAAAAAAACTCAATAAACATAAAAAAACACCTCAAAAAGACACAGAAAATCTCAAAAGTCTCAAAAAATTTCAAAAATCTTAAAAAACCTGAAAAAACCTGAAAAAATCTCAGTCACACAAAATCTCAAAAAAACTCAAAAAATTTCAAAAAATCTCAAAAAATCTCAAAAAATCTCAAAAAATCTCAAAAAATCTCAAAAAATCTCAAAAAATCTCAAAAAATCTCAAAAAATCTCAAAAAATCTCAAAAAATCTCAAAAAATCTCAAAAAATCTCAAAAAATCTCAAAAAATCTCAAAAAATCTCAAAAAATCTCAAAAAATCTCAAAAAATCTCAAAAAATCTCAAAAAATCTCAAAAAATCTCAAAAAATCTCAAAAAATCTCAAAAAATCTCAAAAAATCTCAAAAAATCTCAAAAAATCTCAATAAATCTCAAAAAATCTCAAAAAATCTCAAAAAATCTCAAAAAACCTCAAAAATCTCAAAATATCACGGAAAATCTAAATTAATCTCAAAACATCTCAAAAAATCAAAAAAAAAAAAATTAAAAACAAACAAAATTGAAAAAACAATTTAAAAAAATTGGAAAAATTTTGAAAAATCTAAAAAAATCGGAAAAAAATTATTTTCAACTAATTAAAATTTTTAACAATAAATGAAACTATTAAGATTAACATTTCTGTAGAAATTTTTTTATTTTATATAGTTAAAATGTTTATTTATTTTTTAAATTTGGCAACAATGTAAAGGAATAATATTCTTGTTGGTGACCGTTGGGTTGATTATGGAAGCTTTGATTGCAGCTACTGGTGTCTGGTTGCGTTCTATTTATTTATTTATTTATTTATTTATTTATTAGGCGTTGATTTGGCTGCGGCAGATGCCTATATTTATTTTTGACTATTAAATATACGTTAAATTAGAATATAGTCAAATTTATAGAAATTAAAATTATTGTTCAAATTTAAAATATCCATCCAATCCGTCTTTTTTTTTCATTATGTTTAAAAATTTAACAAAAAATGGAAATCTGAACAAAAATTTTTAGTCCTGTGCAATGGAAATTGGACAAATAATGGAAATTGAATAAAAATGGAAATTTAACTAAAATTTGAAGTTTTAGGCCAAAGAAATTAAAAAAAATGGAAATTTTACTGGAAATTTAAGTACTACGCAAAGGAAATTCTGCACAGAATAGAAATTGAACAAAAATAAAATTTTTACAAGAAATTTGAGAAAAAATTTAGGGGTCCTACGCAAAGAAAATTCTATAGAGAATAAAAATTGAACAAAAAAATGGAAATTTTAGAGAAAATTTAAGTCCCATGCAAAGGAAATTGGACAAAAAGGGAAATTTTACAAAATATTTAAGTCCAACATAAAGAAAATTCTACAGAGAATCGAAATTGAACAAAATAATGGAAATTTTACGGGAAATTTAAGTACTATGCAAAGGAAATTGGACAAAAAATAGAAATTTAACAAATATTTTAAGTCCTACATAAAGAAATTCTACAGAGAATGGAAATTGGACAAAAAATCGAAATTTTAGAAGAAATTTAAGCCCCATGCAAAGCAAATTGAACAAAAAATGGAAATTTAACAAAAAACTTTAAGTCTTACGCAAAGGAAATTTTATATTGAATGAAAATTGAACAAAAAAATGGAAATTTTAAGGTAAATTGAAGTCCCATGTAAAAAGAATTGGACAAGAAATGGAAACTTGACAAAAAAATAAGTCCAACGCATAGGAAAGTTAACAGAGAATAGAAATTGAACATAAAAATAAAAAATTTAAAAGAAATTTAAGTCTCCTACAAAGGAAATTGGACAAAAAATGACAACTTGACACAGATTGTAAATCCTAAATCAAGAAAATATTATAGTGAATGGAAATTGAACAATAATAGTGGAAATTTAAGGGAAATTTAGGTCTCATGCAAAGGAAATTGAACAAAAAATGGAAATTTTACAAAAAGTTTAACTAATACCTAAAGGAAATTCTACATGGAATGAAAATTGAACAAAAAATGGAAATTTTACGTCAAATTTAAGTCCCATGCAAAGTAAATTGAACAAAAATGGAAATTAGACAAAAGTTTAAGTACTACCGGAAGGAAATTCCACAGGGAATGGAAATTTGAATAAAAAAATGGAAATTTTACGTCAAATTTAAGTCCCATGCAAAGGAAATTGGATAAAAAATGAAAATTTGCACAGAAAGTTTAAGTGCAAAATAATTTGAACAAAGAATAGAAACTTTATAGGACTTATAAGTCCCACACAAAGGAAATTGGGGCAAAAAATGGAAATTTGATAGAAATTTGAAGTTTGATGGAAAAATTTTAGTCCCATGCAAAGGAAATTGGACAAAAATAAAAATTGAACAGATAATGGAAATCTAATAGAAAAAATCAAGTCTTATCTAAAAGAAATTGAACAAAACATGGAATCTGAACATAAAATGGAAATGTGATGGAAAAATTTAAGTCTTATTCAAAGGAAATTGGACAAAACATGGAAATTGAACATAAAATGGAAATCTGATAGAAAATTTTAAGTCCCATGCAAAGGAAATTGGACAAAAAATAAAAATTGAACATAAAATGGTGGAAATTTAATAGAATAATTTAAGTCTTATCCAAAAGAAATTGAACAAAAAATAGAAATTGAACAGAAAATGGAAATCTGATAGAAAAATTTAGGTCTTATTCAAAGGAAATTGGACAAAACATAGAAATTGAACATAAAATGGAAATCAGATGGAAAAATTCAAGCATTATTTAAAGGAAATTAGACAAAACCTGGAAATTGAACGTAAAATGGAAATCTGATAGAAAAATTTAAGTCCTATTCAAAGGAAATTGGACAAAACATGGAAATTGAACATAAAATGGAAATCAGATGGAAAAATTCAAGCATTTTTCAAAGGAAATTAGACAAAACCTGGAAATTGAACATAAAATGGAAATCAGATGGAAAAATTCAAGCATTATTTAAAGGAAATTAGACAAAACATGGAAATTGAACATAAAATGGAAATCAGATGGAAAAATTCAAGCATTATTTAAAGGAAATTAGACAAAACCTGGAAATTGAACGTAAAATGGAAATCTGATAGAAAAATTTAAGTCCTATTCAAAGGAAATTGGACAAAACATGGAAATTGAACATAAAATGGAAATCAGATGGAAAAATTCAAGCATTATTCAAAGGAAATTAGACAAAACCTGGAAATTGAACATAAAATGGAAATCAGATGGAAAAATTCAAGCATTATTCAAAGGAAATTAGACAAAACATGGAAATTGAACATAAAATGGAAATCAGATGGAAAAATTCAAGCATTATTTAAAGGAAATTAGACAAAACCTGGAAATTGAACGTAAAATGGAAATCTGATAGAAAAATTTAAGTCCTATTCAAAGGAAATTGGACAAAACATGGAAATTGAACATAAAATGGAAATCAGATGGAAAAATTCAAGCATTATTCAAAGGAAATTAGACAAAACATGGAAATTGAACATAAAATGGAAATCAGATGGAAAAATTCAAGCATTATTCAAAGGAAATTAGACAAAACCTGGAAATTGAACGTAAAATGGAAATCTGATAGAAAAATTTAAGTCCTATTCAAAGGAAATTGGACAAAACATGGAAATTGAACATAAAATGGAAATCAGATGGAAAAATTCAAGCATTATTCAAAGGAAATTAGACAAAACCTGGAAATTGAACATAAAATGGAAATCAGATGGAAAAATTCAAGCATTATTCAAAGGAAATTAGACAAAACATGGAAATTGAACATAAAATGGAAATCAGATGGAAAAATTCAAGCATTATTTAAAGGAAATTAGACAAAACCTGGAAATTGAACGTAAAATGGAAATCTGATAGAAAAATTTAAGTCCTATTCAAAGGAAATTGGACAAAACATGGAAATTGAACATAAAATGGAAATCAGATGGAAAAATTCAAGCATTATTCAAAGGAAATTAGACAAAACCTGGAAATTGAACATAAAATGGAAATCAGATGGAAAAATTCAAGCATTATTCAAAGGAAATTAGACAAAACATGGAAATTGAACATAAAATGGAAATCAGATGGAAAAATTCAAGCATTATTTAAAGGAAATTAGACAAAACCTGGAAATTGAACGTAAAATGGAAATCTGATAGAAAAATTTAAGTCCTATTCAAAGGAAATTGGACAAAACATGGAAATTGAACATAAAATGGAAATCAGATGGAAAAATTCAAGCATTATTCAAAGGAAATTAGACAAAACCTGGAAATTGAACATAAAATGGAAATCAGATGGAAAAATTCAAGCATTATTCAAAGGAAATTAGACAAAACATGGAAATTGAACATAAAATGGAAATCAGATGGAAAAATTCAAGCATTATTTAAAGGAAATTAGACAAAACCTGGAAATTGAACGTAAAATGGAAATCTGATAGAAAAATGTAAGTCCCATGCGAAGAAAATTGGACAAAAATAAAAATTGGTCAACAAATGGAAATTGGACAAAAAATGGAAATTGGAAAATGAATGGAAATTAAATTTGTTTGTCGGATATTAATTTTTTTTAAAAATTGTCTGTCTTGAAATATCAATTATTGGAAACAATAAATTTGTTTGAATTAACAATACTCGTTTATTAAATGGTTTAATTACGTCTAAAAAAAAAAAAAAAAACGAAAATAGACATTTTACCTATATCTATCATTACTTCGACATATCAAACCTTTCTTCCTTTTATTGTCCTTTGAATCAAGGGTGCGAAAGGAAAGCATCGTAGCACCTGGGCCGCTTTTGGCGTTCCGCACTCGCAACGCACAGCTGCACTCTCCGAATCTCCTACCCGCCCCGCTTACCCCTCACTGGACCAAAATCAAGGTAAAAAGGTCCTTAGGGACGAGACCGGAGCCCTAATTCATAAATCACATACCGTGTACGAGTTCCAAATCGCTTTTTATTTTACTAAACACGTTACGCACAGTGGCGGAACAAACAATTTTTTTTATAGAAAATTATACTGTATGATTTAATTTTACATTTTGTTTAAAAAAAATTAATTTTTTTTTTTGGTTGAAACTTTATTTTATGATATGATGGTTTAGTGTTGTGCGCTTCTATATTCTTATTTTTTTTTGTATTTTGTTTTCAATTACATATAATTAAAATTACCTACCTATAAGTCATGCCACTGGTTACCCCGCAGGGCATCATGTCTTTCTCGATTTTTTTTTTTAGGGATAATGATCTGAACCATGAACTATGGGTGGTAAGTAAACAGTTCATTCTTACAGTAAAGATTAATGCTAGTACGTAATTATAAAAATATTTTAAAGATAAATATTGTTACTTAAATAAATTTACAAAAGTTATAAAATTTTATAATTTTATAATAATAATAATAAATTTAATTAAAAATATTTTTCTTTGTGGATTATGTCGTCATTGGTAACCCAAAAAAAAATAGCTGCTCAGAAAAAAAAATTATTAGATACAAAAACAACACCTAGTTACAACCAACATAAATTGACTATCAAAAATTAAGTCGCGCGGCTCAGAAAAAAATAATTAAATATAAAATAATACCTAGTTATTACTCACATTAATAATATATCTAAATATATACCGCGCGGCTCAGAAAAAAATTATTAAATGTATAAAAACACCCAGTTACTACCCATATTAATAATCTATCAAAAATTTTGCAGCGCGGCTCAGAAAAAAATTTATTAAATGTAGAACAACACTTAGTTAGTACTCAAATCAATAATCTATCAAAAATTTAGCCGCGCGGCTCAGAAAAAAATTTATTAAATGTAGAATAACATTCAGTTAGTACCCATATTAATAATCTATCAAAAATTTAGCTGCGCGGCCCAGGAAAAAATTTATTAAATGTAGAATAACATTCAGTTAGTACCCATATTAATAATCTATCAAAAATTTAGCCGCGCGGCCCAGGAAAAAATTTATTAAATGTAGAATAACATTCAGTTAGTACCCATATTAATAATCTATCAAAAATTTAGCCGCGAGACTCAGAAAAAAATTTATTAAATGTAGAACAATATTCAGTTAGTACCCATATAAATAATCTATCAAAAATTTAGCCGCAAGGCTCAGAAAAAAATTTATTAAATGTAAAACAACACTGAGTTAGTACCCATATCAATAATCTATCAAAAATTTAGGCGCGAGGCTCAGAAAAAAATTTATTAAATGTAAAACAACACTGAGTTAGTACCCATATCAATAATCTATCAAAAATTTAGCCGCAAGGCTCAGAAAAAAATTTATTAAATGTAAAACAACACTGAGTTAGTACCCATATCAATAATCTATCAAAAATTTAGCCGCGAGGCTCAGAAAAAATTTATTAAATGTAAAACAACACTGAGTTAGTACCCATATCAATAATCTATCAAAAATTTAGCCGCGAGGCTCAGAAAAAAATTATTAAATGTAAAACAACACTGAGTTAGTACCCATATCAATAATCTATCAAAAATTTAGCCGCGAGGCTCAGAAAAAAATTTATTAAATGTAGAACAGCATTCAGTTAGTCCCCATATTAATAATCTATCAAAAATTTAGCCGCGAGGCTCAGAAAAAAATTATTAAATGTAAAGCAACACTCAGTTAGTACCCATATTAATAATCTATCAAAAATTCAGCCGCGAGGCTCAGAAAAAAATTTATTAAATGTAGAACAACATTCAGTTAGTCCCCATATTAATAATCTATCAAAAATTTAGCCGCGCGGCCCAGGAAAAAATTTATTAAATGTAGAACAACATTCAGTTAGTACCCATATTAATAATCTATCAAAAATTTAGCCGCGAGGCTCAGAAAAAAATTTATTAAATGTAGAACAACATTCAGTTAGTACCCATATTAATAATCTATCAAAAATTTAGCCGCGAGGCTCAGAAAAAAATTTATTAAATGTAGAACAACATTCAGTTAGTACCCATATTAATAATCTATCAAAAATTTAGCCGCGAGGCTCAGAAAAAAATTTATTAAATGTAGAACAACATTCAGTTAGTACCCATATTAATAATCTATCAAAAATTTAGCCGCGAGGCTCAGAAAAAAATTTATTAAATGTAGAACAACATTCAGTTAGTACCCATATTAATAATCTATCAAAAATTTAGCCGCGAGGCTCAGAAAAAAATTTATTAAATGTAGAACAACATTCAGTTAGTACCCATATTAATAATCTATCAAAAATTTAGCCGCGAGGCTCAGAAAAAAATTTATTAAATGTAGAACAACATTCAGTTAGTACCCATATTAATAATCTATCAAAAATTTAGCCGCGAGGCTCAGAAAAAAATTTATTAAATGTAGAACAACATTCAGTTAGTACCCATATTAATAATCTATCAAAAATTTAGCCGCGAGGCTCAGAAAAAAATTTATTAAATGTAGAACAACATTCAGTTAGTACCCATATTAATAATCTATCAAAAATTTAGCCGCGAGGCTCAGAAAAAAATTTATTAAATGTAGAACAACATTCAGTTAGTACCCATATTAATAATCTATCAAAAACTAAGCCGCAGAGCTCAGGAAAAAACGAATTAAGTAAAAAACAACACGTAGTTACTACCCACAATCATTATCTATAAAAAAAGAGGTTGTGCGGCTCAGAAAAAAATTATTTCAATACAAAACAACAGCTAGTTACTATCCATAGTAATAATCGATCAAAAATTAAGCCGCGTGCCTCAGAAAAAAAATATTTCAATACAAAAAAACACGTACTTACTACCCACAATCTTAATCTATCAAAAATGAAGTCGGGCGGCTCAGAAAAAAATTTTTTCAATACGAAACAACACCTAGTTACTATCCGTATTCATTATCTATCAAAAAATATGTCGACAGGATCAGAAAAAAAAATATTTAAGTACAAAACAAAATCTACTTGCTAGTCAAATCAATTCTGGTTCAGTAATTAAATAAAAAATAAATAATTGAATATCTTACAACAATGGAAAAAAATTGTCGTACGCCGCTGTAGTCATCAACGCTTGTACGCGCGTATATTAGCGCGCTTTGCGTGTCTCTGCATTAAGTATACGGCAGTCGGGACACGCTGAAAAATGTTTTTTTTTTTTTAGAACCCAAACACGGGAGATTAGCGAGACAAATGAAACGCGCAAACATTCATATACAAAAACTCCATAGTCAAATTCTCAAAAGTAATGGCTATTAATTTTTAATTTTTATAAGTGTAAGAGAATCCCGTTTTTCTTTTAATGTCTGGGATTTATAAAAATAATAATAATAATAATAATAATTTTTCATTACATATTAATAAAGAAAAAAATCTTTTGCAGAAGTATTTTAATTAGACCAGGAAAGATTTGACAAAATGTATCTAAGAAACCTGAAGTTTAGACCAGACATATCTGAAATCAGACAAATCTGACAGACTTGAAGATTAGACCATATGTATCTGACAGATCTAAAAAGCAGACCAGTTATATCTGACAGGCTTGAATATTAGACCATATAAATCTGACAGACTTGAAGATTAGACCATATGTATCTGACGGATCTAAAGAGTAGACTAGTTATATCTGACAGTTTTGAATATTAGACCATATAAATCCGACAGACTTGAAGATTAGACCATATGTATCTGACGGATCTAAAGAGTAGACTAGTTATATCTGACAGGTTTGAATATTAGACCATATAAATCCGACAGGCTTGAATATTAGACCATATAAATCTGACAGACTTGAAGATTAGACCATATGTATCTGACGGATCTAAAGAGTAGACTAGTTATATCTGACAGGTTTGAATATTAAACCATATAAATCCGACAGGCTTGAATATTAGACCATATAAATCTGACAGACTTGAAGATTAGACCATATGTATCTGACGGATCTAAAGAGTAGACTAGTTATATCTGACAGGTTTGAATATTAGACCATATAAATCCGACAGGCTTGAATATTAGACCATATAAATCTGACAGACTTGAAGATTAGACCATATGTATCTGATGGATCTAAAGAGTAGACTAGTTATATCTGACAGGTTTGAATATTAGACCATATAAATCCGACAGGCTTGAATATTAGACCAGATAAATCTGTCAGACTTAAAGACTATATTAGTTATATCTGACAGACCTAAAGATTAGACCAGTTATATCTGACAGGCTTGTATATTAGAACATATAAATCTGACAGACTTGAAGATTAGACCAGTTATATCTGACAGGCTTGTACATTAGAACATATAAATTTGACATACTTGAAGATTAGACCAGATAAATCTGTCAGACTTAAAGACTATATTAGTTATATCTGACAGACCTAAAGATTAGACCAGTTATATCTGACAGACCTAAAGATTTGGCACGACATGTTTGACAAACTTGAAGATTAGACCAGATATATCTGACAGACCCAAAGGTTGTACCAGACATATCAGACAATCTTGAAGATTAGACCAGATATTTTTAACAGATGTGAATATTAGACCAGATTTACCTGAAAAATATGAAGATTAGATCAGATATATATGACAGACTTTAAGATTAGACCAGACGTATCTGACAGGCATAAAGATTAGACCAGATATACCTGACAGACCTAAAGATTTGGCACGACATGTTTGACAAACTTGAAAATTAGACCAGATATATTTGACAGATATGAATATTACACCAGACGTATTTGACAGACGTCAAAATTAGACAAGATAAATCTGACAAACTTGAAAATTAGACCATTTATATCTGACAGATGTGAAGATTAGACCAGATATATCTGACAGACCCAAAGGTTATACCAGACATATCAGACAATCTTGAAGATTAGACCAGATATTTTTAACAGATGTGAATATTAGACCTGATTTACCTGAAAAATATGAAGATTAGATCAGATATATATGACAGACTTTAAGATTAAACAAAACATAATACACAGATTCGCATTCAGCCCAACGTGTCTTATATTCTATAGTAATATTATTATTTTTTATGTTATAGATACTTTCGATTAAAAAAAGGCGAAAGTTTGAATAATTCACGTCCGTCGGTCTCTTTAGCCACTCTAGTATCCCAGTTTAGGCCACGCGAAGAGCTCATTAGTGTTTCGGCGGCGCGTCCGCCGATCGTAACGCCATCTAACGTCTGTCGGTAATTAGAAACGTTACATGAACGTTCCAGGAAACGCGGCGTAAATGGCCTTTTAGTAATTTTAACAAATTAGGTGAGTTATGGGCCCCGCCGTACGCCTTTAAGGAACCCCCGAAATTTGGGAAATTTCATTACTGCCGCTCCGGCTTCCTGCTGTTAGTCTTAGACTTTAGCAGGAGTTTCCTAGAGGGGATGAAGTTAGATTATCTTTTGCTTGAAATTTTGTGTAGATTATAAAGTTGTAAATATAATGCGGTTGTTCAAATTAAATTATTTAAAGGTTTTTGTTCAATATTTTTACCAAGATTGTGTCCAAAATCGGTAATAAAGAAAATGTCATTTTTTTATTACGATTATTAATTATTTTTATATAAGTTCAATATTTAGAGAAAAAAATAAAATTAGGAAATCCTGTTTGTCCAATAGAATTTTTACGAATATTGTGTCCAAAATAGGTAATAAAAAAATTGTCATTTCTTTATTACGATTATTAATTATTTTTATATAAGTTCAAGTAATATTTAGAGAAAAAAATAAAATAAAATTTCCGTTTGTCCAATATTTTTACGAATATTATGTCCAAAATCGGTAATAAAAAAATGTCATTTCTTTATTACGATTATTAATTATTTTTATATAAGTTCAAGTAATATTTAGAGAAAAAAATAAAATAAAATTTCCGTTTGTCCAATATTTTTACGAATATTGTGTCCAAAATCGGTAATAAAAAAAATGTCATTCTTTTATTACGATTATTAATTATTTTTATATAAGTTCAATATTTAGAGAAAAAAATAAAATTAGGAAATCCTGTTTGTCCAATAGAATTTTTACGAATATTGTGTCCAAAATAGGTAATAAAAAAATTGTCATTTCTTTATTACGATTATTAATTATTTTTAGATAAGTTCAAGTAATATTTAGAGAAAAAAATAAAATAAAATTTCCATTTGTCCAATATTTTTACGAATATTGTGTCCAAAATCGGTAATAAAAAAAATGTCATTCTTTTATTACGATTATTAATTATTTTTATATAAGTTCAATATTTAGAGAAAAAAATAAAATTAGGAAATCCTGTTTGTCCAATAGAATTTTTACGAATATTGTGTCCAAAATCGGTAATAAAAAAATGTCATTTCTTTATTACGATTATTAATTATTTTTATATAAGTTCAAGTAATATTTAGAGAAAAAAATAAAATAAAATTTCCGTTTGTCCAATAGAATTTTTACGAATATTGTGTCCAAAATCGGTAATAAAAAATTGTCATTTCTTTATTACGATTATTAATTATTTTTATATAAGTTCAAGTAATATTTAGAGAAAAAAACAAAATAAAATTTCCGTTTGTCCAATATTTTTACGAATATTGTGTCCAAAATCGGTAATAAAAAATTGTCATTTCTTTATTACGATTATTAATTATTTTTATGTAAGTTCAAGTAATATTTGGAGAAAAAAATAAAATTATAAAATCCTGTTAGTCCAATTTTTTTAACGAATATTGTGTCCAAAATAGGTAATAAAAAAATTGTCATTTCTTTATTACGATTATTAATTATTTTTATATAAGTTCAAGTAATATGTGGAGAAAAAAATAAAAATTGAAAATTTCTGTTTGTCCAAAATTTTTACGAATATTGTGTCCAAAATCAGTGATTAAAGAAATCAAGATGGCGACTTCAAGATGGCGGACAAGAATTATGATTAGTGAGTGATTTTATTCAAAATTGGTATGTGGTTGTTCTTTTGGTAGGACATTTTTGTTAAAATTTATAAATTCAAGATGGCGACTCCAAGATGGCGGACGAGATTTTTTATTATTAAGCCTTTGTTCAAAATAATAAGTCAAGTTTTTTTGGGGTAGGAGATTATGAATTTCGGTTAAAATTTATAAATTCAAGATGGCGTTTCCAAGATGGCGGACGAGATCTCTGATCATTGAGTAATTCTATTCAAAATTGATAAGTGGGGGTTTTTTGGGGTTAAAGATTATGAATTTTTGGTTAAAATTTATAAATTCAAGATGGCGTTTCCAAGATGGCGGACGAGATCTCTGATCATTGAGTAATTCTATTCAAAATTGATAAGTGAGGGTTTTTTGGGGTTAAAGATTATGAATTTTTGGTTAAAATTTATAAATTCAAGATGGCGTTTCCAAGATGGCGGACGAGATCTCTGATCATTGAGTAATTCTATTCAAAATTGATAAGTGAGGGTTTTTTGGGGTTAAAGATTATGAATTTTTGGTTAAAATTTATAAATTCAAGATGGCGTTTCCAAGATGGCGGACGAGATCTCTGATCATTGAGTAATTCTATTCAAAATTGATAAGTGGGGGTTTTTTGGGGTTAAAGATTATGAATTTTTGGTTAAAATTTATAAATTCAAGATGGCGTTTCCAAGATGGCGGACGAGATCTCTGATCATTGAGTAATTCTATTCAAAATTGATAAGTGGGGGTTTTTTGGGGTTAAAGATTATGAATTTTTATTTAAAATTTATAAATTCAAGATGGCGTTTCCAAGATGGCGGACGAGATCTCTGATCATTGAGTAATTCTATTCAAAATTGATAAGTGGGGGTTTTTTGGGGTTAAAGATTATGAATTTTTATTTAAAATTTATAAATTCAAGATGGCGTTTCCAAGATGGCGGACGAGATTTCTGATCATTGAGTGATTCTGTTCAAAATCGATAAGTGAGGTTTTTTTTGGTTGGAGATTATGAATTTTTAATTACAATTTATAACTTCAAGATGGCGTCTCCAAGATGGTGGACGAGATCTCTGATCATTGAGTAATTTTATTCAGAATTGATAAGTGGGGGTTTTTTGGGGTTAAAGATTATGAATTTTTGGTTAAAATTTATAAACTTAAGATGGCGTTTCCAAGACGGCGAACGAAATTTTCGATTCTATTCAAAATTGGTATGTGGTGATTTTGGGGGTCGGAGATTTTGAATTTTTGAGTGATTCTATTCTAAATTGATAATTATGGATTTTTGGGTTGGAGATTATAATTTTTTTTCTAAAATTCATAAATTCAAGATGGCGGCTTAAATATGGCGAATGACATTTATGATTATCAACGGATTCTATTCAAAATTTGTCCATGAGAGTATTTGGGGTCGAAAATTATGAATTTTTTGTCAAAATTAATAGATTCAAAATGGCGACTTTTAGATGGCCGACGAGATTTATGATTATTGACAGATTCTTTTTAAAATTGGTATGTCCGGGGGTTTTTGAAGTCGGATGAATTTTTTATCAAAAATCAAAAAATCAAAATGGCGACTCCAAGATGGCTGACAGGATTTATGTTTAAGGGTCCACCGTTTAAGCTAGTTTTTATGTAATTTCAAGTAATTATTGAAAAAAAAGGAATAAAAATTCTTTGTCCAAAATCTATAACGAAAAAAATATATCTATTTTTCTATTTTATGATTATAATTTATTTATATTAAATTAAAGATAAATACGTATAACTAAGATGACCGTAATTTTTTTTATAGTTCTAAAATCACTAATAAATGTATCAATACTGAATTTTTTTTTTTTTTTAAGTTAAATCTGAATGGATTTCTGTATCCAGCTCATTCGTAATAAATGATTTGACCTATTAATTTATAAACATCGCTGATCAAACAGGATAAGGAAGTACGGTTTGTGAGCTTCTAACAAATCGAATTTTTAACACCACGTACATATACATACATACACATATACATACATACACATATACACGCTCTAGCCGGTTCATATATCTGACCACCAAATCGCGCTAACATAAATTTAATTCATTAACTGTTTTTTTTTTTTCTTTCGTGAAAATATAGATAACTAGATAAATACCCGAGCTTTGCTATGGAGTCTCTTTTCCATATTTTCACCATTTTTTCTTATTTTTCACTATTATTCCTATTTATCGCGATTTTTTTCCATTTTCCTCTATTTTTCACTGCTTTTTCATGTTTTTCCATATTTTACCATATTTTTTTTATTTTCCCTATTGTCTCCAATTTCCCTATTTTTCCTACTACTTCATATTTTTACTGTTTTTTATTTTTTCCTCTTTTGTCCTATTTGACCGTATTTCTTCCTATTTTTTCATATTTGTCCGAATTTTCACAATTTTTCACAAATTTTCCTTATTTTCCAATATCTTTCCCTATTTTCCCCTATTTTCTCTATTTTTAGCTGTTTTTTCCCATGTTTTCCATTTTTGCTATTTTTTTCTATATTTTTTCCATTATTTTATCCTATTTTAGTAATTTTTATTCATTTTGTCTCTACTTATTTTTTCAGTTTTTCCCTATTTTTTCCTGATTTCCTAATTTTCCTTATCTTTCCTATATCCTCCTGTTTTTCATTATTTTTTCCTGTTTTCTTTATTTATTTCTATTATTTTCTATTATTTCCAATTATTGTCTCTTTTTTATATTTTTTCCATTTTTCCTTATTTTTCTTTTTTGCCATATTTTTCACCATTTCTTATTTTTCCCTGGTTGCCCTCATTTCTCCCTGTTGTTTCCTGTTTTGCTGATTTTTACTATTTTTCCTGTTTTCCGTATTTGTCCTTATTAAAATCTATTTTTACTATTTTCCAAATTTTCGTTGTTTTTCATATTTTCCGAATTTTCACCATGTTTCACTGTTTTTTCGCAATTTTTCCTTATTTTCCAATATATTTCCATTTTTGATATTTCTTTCTATATTTTTATCTGTTTTTCATTATCTTATCCTGTTTTCATTATTTTTATTTATTTTGCTTATTTTTCCCAATTTTTCCCTACTTTTCTCAAATAATCCTAATTTTCCTGCATTTCAATTTTTGTTTCAGTTTTTCCCATCCCTATTATTTCTTATTTTCTTTATTTTCCCATATATTTTCCTATTTTTCACTATTTTCTCATATGTTTATATATTCTAATTTTCCTATTTTTCCATATTTTTTCCCATTTTTGCCTCCAATTTTTCCCAACTTATCCCTATTTTTTTTTTGTTTTTTCAATTTTTTGTTATTTTTTCAAGTTTTTTTTCGTTTTTTTACAATTATTAGCGTTTTTTGCAATCTTTTCCGTATTTTTTGTTGTTTTTTTTATTAAATTTTTTTATTTTTTCCGTATTTTAGTAGTTTATTTTTCTTTTTTTCCCAATATTTTCTGATATTTCCAATTTTTCGATTATTCTAATTTGTTCTAGGTTTTTTTTTCTTATTTTTCTGTTTTTTGTTTTTTTCTAATTTGTTCTCGTTTTTTCCCTTTTTTTTTCTTGTTTTTTTTTTCTATTTCTTTCTTTTGTTTTCAGATTTTTCTCATTTTTTTTTATTCCTCTCATTTTTTTCGATTTATTTCAATTCTTTCGAATTTTGTAATGTTTTTACGATTTTTTTAGTTGTTTTTTGGTTTTTTTTTCCGAATTTTTGCCGTTTTTTCAATTTTTTGTTATTTTTTCAAGTTTTTTTTTTCGTTTTTTTGCAATTTTTTCTGTATTTTTTGTTGTTTTTTTATTAAATTTTTTGATTTTTCCGTATTTTAGTAGTTTATTTTTCTTTTTTTCCCAATATTTTCTGATATTTCCAATTTTTCGATTATTCTAATTTGTTCTCGGTTTTTTTTCTTATTTTTCTGTTTTTTGTTTTTTTCTAATTTGTTCTCGTTTTTTCCCTTTTTTTTTCTTGTTTTTTTTTCTATTTCTTCCTTTTGTTTTCAGATTTTTCTCATTTTTTTTTATTCCTCCGATTTATTTCAATTCTTTCGGATTTTTTAATGTTTTGTAAGATTTTTTTGGTTTTTCGTTATTTTTTTCCAAATTTTTGCAGCTTTTTTAATTTTTTGTGATTTTTTCTTTTTTTGTGATTTTTAGTGTTCTTTTGCCGTTTTTTTTATTTTTTTGTTGGTTTTTTAAAAATTTGTGATTTTTCTGTTTTTTCCGTACAATTATTTTTCATTTTTTTGTCAATATTCTCTGATTTTTCCAATATTTCGTATTTTTTTTTCTTCTTGTTTTCTCAGATTTTTTCGATTCTTCTAATTTTTCTCGTTTTTTTCTCATTTTTCTGTTAATTTTTTTGTTTTTAGTTTTTTTTCTGATTTGTTTTGATAAAAAAATTGACTTTTTTTTTCGTGAATAAAAGTAAAAAATCCAATAAAAAATTTTAATATAACTTAATTCTGCTCTGTAAATATTTCAATACCTACTACGGTATTTTTAAAAATTATAATTGTTTACTTATCAAAATCTTACACAAAAAAAGATAAATTCCATCTCTAGTGACGCGTCGGCGCAATAGAATTTCCAAAAAAAAAATAGTCGACTATGAAATATTTAAAACAAGTCAGAACAATTCCGGGAATCGTGTTAGTTAACGCAGTGAATAAATTTTTAACAAAACTGATATAAAAATTATATTTAGTGATTTTGAAAATTATAAATTATAAAAGGTATGTTAGAAATTTATACGAATTTTATTATATTTATATTAAAATAGTATTTTTATAGGTTTAAAATACCATAACGCATATAAAAAAACCATTTTGATATTTTTCTATAAATTTATCTCTACAGATTTTACAGGATGATTCAAATTTATATTATATTACATTCTATATTTTATTATACATAATACTAATTATTTCCGGATTTAATTAAAAATATTTTTTATACTCAATTAAAAAAAAAATCTAAAGTCATTTTAGAGAATAATTAAAATTTTATAAATGTATAGGAATAATATTTTTTGGTTTAGTAACATTTTTTTTTAATATTAGGTTAGTTATTTATTGTAAATGTAGGTTTTATTTTTAGATAAATTAAAATTATTTTGATGTTTTTTTTTTTAATTAAATCTCCTATTATTTATTACTAACAAGTTATTTCTTTTTTTAGTTAAAATAAAGTGAACTGAGAAAAAAACAATGAAGTTACGAGTTTCATCATTAAGGTAAGAATTTTTTTATTGGTGGTGGTTAATTATTAATTTTAATAAATATTTTTGTTATATTTGATTTATTTTAATAGTTAATAATTTACGAATTTTCCTTTACTATATTTGTACAAATTTAAGCAATTTCTAAATTTTTTTTTGAAATTTTTATTCGTTTTTTTCAAGTATTATTGGAATTTTTACAAAAAAATAAATAAATTTCCCTCGACTCATATTTATAAAAAAATTAATTTTTTTTTATTTTGTTTTTCCAAATATAGAACTAATTTTTCTCCGCTATATTTAAAAAAAAATGTAGGTATAATTTCCAATTTTTTTTAGTAATTTTTGTAACAATATTTAAAATTTTCCAAAAAGTAAACAAATTCCCCTTGACTCACATTTTTGGAAAATACTTTTTTTATTATTTTGTCGCGTTTCTAACAAGATTTTTTCAGTACTTTTAGATTTTGCAAAAAATAAACAACAGAATGTTAAAAAATTTTCCCACGCTGGAAATTAATGAAAATTTTATATGTTGTTTATATTACTGAAAGTCAAAAAATGGTATATTTAAAATTTTCTGCTATAACTGGTTTAGCCTCTACAGAGTGTTAAATATTTTTGGGTAACTAAGTTTAATTTATTTGTATTTCTGAGCTTAAACAACAAAAAATTTAAAAAAAATAAACCCAATCTAGAAAATTACAAAAATTTTGTGCTTAATAATATAAAAAAGTTACAGGGGTTTAAAGTTTTAAGCCCCACCACTGTCCCCTTTACAATTGAAATTTTACCTGTATGTTTTCTTTCTTATTGGTGTAAATTTTTATTATTTTCCCTATTTTAACAAATTTTCCCTGTTTTCATCAAAAAGTCGATAAAAATGATCAAAAATCGTTTAAATCGACAAAAAATGTCAAAAATAGTGATAAATCGTGAACAATAGTCAAAAATCGTAGAAAATAGTCAAAGATCGTCAACTAATGACAAAAATCGTCAAAAATCGTTAAAAATTGTTAAAATCGTCAAAAATCGTCAAAAAATCGTAATAAATCATCAAAATCTTCAACAATCGTCACAATTGTCAAAAATCGATAAAAATCATCAAAAATCGATAAAAATTGTCAAAAACCGTCAATTATTGCAAAAAATCATCAAAAATCGATAAAAATTGTCAAAAATCGTCAATAATCGATTAAAATCGTCAAAAATCTTATAAAATCTGTAAATATCGACAAAAATCGTCAAAAATCGACAAAAATCTTCAGCAATTGTCGAAAATCGATAAAAATTATCAAAAAACGATAAAAATTGTCAAAAATCGTCAACTATTATCAAAAATTGTCAATAATCGATTGAAATCGTGAAAAATCTTATAAAATCGTTAAAAATCGACAAAAATCTCAGCAATTGTCAAAAGTCGATAAAAATAATCAAAAATCGATAAAAATTGTCAAAAATCGTCAACTATTATCAAAAATTGTCAATAATTGATTGAAATCGTGAAAAATCTTATAAAATCGTTAAAAATCAACAAAAATTGACAAAAATTATCAGCAAATGTCAAAAATGGATAAAAATCATTAAAAATCGATAAAAATTCTCAAAAATCGTAAACTATTATCAAAAATCGTCAATAATCGATTAAAATCGTCAAAAATCGTCCAAAATCGTAAAAATTGACAAAAATCGTCAAAAACCGACAAAAATCATCACAAAATGATAAAAATTATCGAGAATCAACAAAATTGACAACGTCATAAATTGTGAAAAATCGTCAGAAATCGTCAAAAATCATCGGCAATTGTCAAAAACCGATAAAAATTGTCAAAAATCTTATAAAATCGTCAAAAATCAACAAAAATTGTTAACTGTCATTAAAAATCGTCAAAAATTATCAAAAATCAACAAAAATCGATAAAAATCATCAAAAGTTGTCAAAAACGACAAAAAAATATCAAAAATAGGGCAAAATCGTCTGAAATCGTGAACAATCGTCAAAAATCGTAAAAAATACTCAATAATCGTTAACTAATGTCAAAAATCGTCGAAAATCATCAACCAATGTCAAAAATCACCAAAAATCGTCAAAAATCACCACAAATCGAAAAAAATTATCAAAATTCGAAAAAAATAGTGAAGAATCGTCAAAAATCAAGAAAAATCGTAAAAATCGCTTAAAATCGTCAAATTTTGTGTCAATTATTCACACATTTAACGCGCCAAAAACCGTAAAAACGACTAAAAATTTGACGTTTTAAACGCATCTAGTCATAAGCGCGTTAAATTTGTGATAAAAAATTCAAATTTTGACGTTCTTGACACATCCGGCATTAAATGTGTAAAAGGACATTTTTGACGCATGCGGTTTTAACGTGCTAAAATTTGTAAAAAAGAAACAACCTAAAATTTAACGTTTTGACGCATCCGCTTTTAGGTGCTATAAAAAATTATTCGTTTTTGGCGCATGCGGTTTTAAGGTGGGTTAAATATGTAAAAGGACATTTTTAACGTATGCGGTTTTAAGGGGCTTTAAATGTGTAAAAATCGACCAAAATTTTACTGTTTTTAACGCATTCTAAAGCGTTTTAAGTTGCGTTAAATGTGTATAAAAGCGTTTTTGACGCATGCGGTTTTTAGGTGTTTTAAATGTGTAAGAAAACGTCCCAAACTTTAAAGTTTTTGACGCATGCGGTTTTAAGTTGCGTTAAATGTGTAAAAGTGTATTTTTGCCGCATGCGGTTTTATGGTGATTTAAATATGTAAGAAAACGCCCAAACTTTAACTTTTTTGACGCATCCGGTTTAAATGCGTTAAATGTGTGAAAAAAAACGCATCAGAATTGTGTCTATTATGACCAAAAAAAAAATGAAAATCTGTAATCTTTTTTTTTTAGTTTCACCTTGTTAATAGTAACTAAAATTATTCCATAATTTTATATAAAAGCCATAAAAGATAACTCATCTAAATGCTTTTATTATTTTATATATACGTATATATAATTTTTTTTTTTTTCGTCGATTTATATCGATGATAAAACGAATAAAAATAATCGTAAAAATCACCGAAACTCATCAAAATCGTGTTAAGGTCCCAGTATGTAAAATTCATTTCGATAAGGATCTTGGGAAATCGATAAAAACGTTCGACTGGGTCGCGTGTTTATTTTCTTCCTAATAGCTTGTAATTAGGCAATACGCAACGCATTTGGTATACCTCAACCCTTTAAAAGAAAAACAAAACAGTGACGTAGATAACATATAAAACAAATTAAATTGACGATTTTTGACCATTTTTGGCGATTTTTAGCGATTTTTATATTAGTTGACGATTTTTGATATAAGTTGACAATTTTTGACGATTTCTGACAGTTCTTGATAATTTTTTACGATTTTTGGCGATTATTCACAATTGTTGACGATTTTTTGGCAATTTTTATAAAGTTTTGTCGATTTTTGATGATTTTTGACGAATGTTCACGATTTCTGACAATTTCTTACGGTTTTTAACATTCTTTGTCGTTTTTTGATATTTTTTATCGATTTTTGATGATTTTTGCCGATAGTTGACGATTTTTGACATTTTTTGTCGATTTTTGACAATTTTTAGTGATTTTTGACAAAAGTTGACGAGTTTTGACGGTTTTTGAATATTTTTGACTATTTTTGACTATTTTTGACGATTTTCGACCTTTCTTGACGTTTTTTGATCTTTCGTGACGATTTTTAGCGATTTTTGATATTAGTTGACAATTTTTGACGATTTTTGTCGATTTTTGCCGATTTTTGACAATTTTTGTCGATTTTTGGTGTTTTTTGACGATTTTTAACGACTGTTCACGATTTCTGAAGATTCTTCACTATTTTTGACATTTTTGTCAATTTTGACGATTTTTGATCATTTTTGTAGATTTATTATGACTTTTGCTCCGGTTTTTGACCATTTTTGACGATTTTTGGCGATTTTTGATATTAGTTGACGATTTTTGACAATTTTTGACGATTTTGACGATTTTTGATCATTTTTGTAGATTTATTATGACTTTTGCCGATTCTTGACAATTTTTGTCGATTTTAGGTGTTTTTTGACGATTTTTAACGACTGTTCACGATTTCTGAAGATTCTTCACTATTTTTGACATTTTTGTCAATTTTGAAGATTTTTGATCATTTTTGTAGATTTATTATGACTTTTGCCGATTTTTGACCATTTTTGACGATTTTTGGCGATTTTTGATATTAGTTGGCGATTTTTGACGATTTTGACGATTTTGTCGATTGTAGGTGATTGTTGACGATTTTTAACGACTGTTCACGATTTCTGAAGATTCTTCACGATTTTTGACGTTTTTTTGTCAATTTTGACGATTTTTGATCATTTTTGTCGATTTATTATGACTTTTGACGATTTTTGACCATTTTTGACGATTTTTGGCGATTTTTGATATTAGTTGACGATTTTTGACAATTTTTGACGATTTTTGAAGATTTCTGACGATTTTAGCGATTCTTGATGTTTTTTAACAGCATGAGTCAAAAATGCAATTTGTTTATGATTTTTTTGCGACCGTTCTGATAATTTTGTCAATTTTTTCCAAATATTTTCCAGTTTTTTTTTTTTTAATTTTTTGTGAATTTTTTGTGAATTTTTTCTTGTCCTTTACGTCTTTTCTGTTTTATTTTGTTTTTTTTCTCAATTTTTTTAATTATCTTTCTTTTTTTTTCATTTTTTCCGATCATTTGTAATCGATTTATTTATATTACGATTTTTTTTCGATTTCTCTAAACTTTCCCAAATTTCTGAATTTTCCGATTTTTTCCTTTTCAGATTTTTTTTTGGAGGGATTTTCTCGTATTACCATTTTTTTTTTCTGTTTTTTTCCAATTTTATTCAGTGCTTTAAAGTTTTAACGTCATTATCCAATTGTTTCCGGTTTTTTTTTTCGGTTTTTCCGATTTTTCCAATTGGCTCTGATTTTTTCGGTCGTTTTTACAATTTTTGCAGTTTTTTCGATTTTTTTGTTTTTTAAACTTTTTTAAATATTCCTCATTTTTTTTTCGGTTTTTTTCGATTTTTCCAATTGTCTCCGATTTTTCAGATTTTTTCCAATTTTTCCGGTTTTTTCCATTTTTTTCGACTTTTCCCTGTATTTTTTTAAAATTATTTTTCAATATTTTAAAATTTCTGATTTTTCCGATTTTTTTAGTTGATTTCGGTTTTTTCCAACTTTTCCAATTTTTACGTTATTTTTGCGATCCCTGCGGATTTTCAGTTTTTTTAGGATTCCTTTCAATTTCTTTTCATTTTTCAGGTTTCAACGATTTTTTCTCATTGTTTTTGACTTTTTCAGATTTTTTATAATTGTGTCCGATTTTTTTCTAAATTGTTCTAAATTTTTGCAAATTTTTCTAAACTTTTCCAAAATTTTCTAAATTTTTCTATTTTATCTTAAATTTTAGAAATTCTTCCCAATTTACCCAAATTTTTCCAAGATTTTTCAAATTTTTGTAAATTTTTCTAAATTGTTCTAAATTTGTCCGAATTTCCAAATTTTTACAAACTTTTCCAATTTTTTTCAAATTTTTCTAAATTTTATTAAATTTATCCAAACTTTTCTAAATTTATATAAAATTTTTCAAATTTGCTCAAATTTTTCTAAATTTTTCAAATTATTCTTAATTTTTCTAAATTGTTCCAAATTTTTCTAAACTCTCCTAAATTTTCTAAAACCTAAAATTTTAAAAATTTTCCCAAATTTTTCAAATTATTCTAAATTTTTCTAAATTTGTCCGGATTTCCAAATTTTTCTAAACTTTTCCAAATTTTTCTAAATTTATCTAAAATTTGTCTAAACGTATCCAAAATTTTCCCAAATTTTTCAATTTTTTCCAAACTCTTCCAACTTTTTCTAAATGTATCTAAAATTTTCCAAATTTTCCCAAATATTTATAAATTTTTCTAAATTGTTCTAAATATTCCCGAATTCCCAAATTTTTACAATTTTTTTAAATTTTTACAAATTTCTTAAACATTTCCAAATTTTTCTAAATTTATCTAAAATTTTCCTAATTTTCCAAAATTTTTCTAAATTTTTATGAATTTTTAAATGTATCCAAATTTTGCAAATTTCCCAAAATTTTTCCAAAGGGTTCTAGATTTTTCTAAATTTTTTCGAGTTTCCAAATTTATCTAAAATTTTCCAAATTTTCTTAAATTTTCCACAATCATCCCAAATTTTATCAAATTTTCTCATTTTTTTCAAAGTTTTTCTAAACTTTTCCAAATTTTTCGAAATATTTCTTAAATTATCTAAAATTTTCCAAATGTTCCCAAATTTTTCCAAATTTGTATAAATGTATCTAAAATTTTCCAAATTTTCCCATATTTTGCTAAATTTTTCAAATTTCTTTTTGAAATTTTTCTAATTTTTCTAAATTGGTCCAAATTTTTCTAAATTTATCTAAAATTTTCCAAATTTTTCCAAATTTTATAATTTTTTTTAAACTTTCGCAAAGAATTTTTCCAAATTTTCTCGAGTTTTCCCGATTTTGTTTCGATTTTGTTCGATTCCTTCCATATAAATTATAACGCTTCCTTTACCAAGTGCTCCCGGTGTAGTTATCGAGCGCACTTCTCCCGAGCGCTTCAAAAGTTCTAAAATAAATAATTGTAATAAAAATCTTCCCAGAACAAGAAACAATAAAAAATATAAATCTCGGTGTAAAAATCACGTTTAAGTAAAGTCAAATGTCAACACCTTCATCTAATCACCCTCCGGGGGAAGGGGTGGGGGGGACTGACTATCTCCGACAACATCGGTCACGCACCTAGTGAATTAGCGACATGGCAACATGTGTTTTCACACGTGGACCGTTCGTGACTTATCGTGAATTTCTAATCTTGTCGATGTCTATCGACTCACTCAACTTTACACGAAAATGACATAATTGTCGACACGGAAATTCTCCCCATCTTAATGAAAATTCTATTTGGCTTTTCCAAAAGCTACATTCAGATGGTATCGAGTTGGTGAAAAGTTATTGCCAACGGTTGACAGTAATAAGTAGGTTGGCTATGAAAACGGATTATTAGTACATTATTTTCGCATTTTTATCCACCTGGTGAAGTATAATCTTCGAAGAAGGCGTCCAAGATTTTTTTTAAATATATTATTAATTAAGTCTACCATAGTAAAAATGTAAAAAAATATTTAATGAATAAAATCCATGAAGATGGTGTCCGAAAATATACCTAGAGTAAACAAAAATTAATAAGACTTATGAAGAAGGCGTCCAAGATTTTTTTTAAATTTTTTATTAATTATTTTTATAAAAGTAAAATTGCTTAAAAAAATAATAAATAAGATCTATGAAGATGGTGTCCAAAAACACACCTGGAGTGTGAACAAAAATTAATAAGACTCATGAAGAAGGCGTCCAAGATTTTTTTAAAATTTTTTATTAATTATTTTTATAAAAGTAAAATTGCTTAAAAAAAATAATAAATAAGATCTATGAAGATGGTGTCCAAAAACACACCTGGAGTAAACAAAAATTAATAAGACCCATAAAGAAGGCGTCCAAGATTTTTAAATTTTTTTAAATTATTTTTATAAAATTAAAATTGCTTAAAAAAAATAATAAATAAGACCTATGAAGATGGTGTCCAAAAACACACCTGGAGTATGAACAAAAATTAATAAGACTCATGAAGAAGGCGTCCAAGATTTTTTTAAAACTTTTTATTAATTAATTTTATAAAAGTAAAATTGCTTTAAAAAAATAATAAATAAGACCTATGAAGATGGTGTCCAAAAACACACCTGGAGTGTAAATAAAAATTAATAAGACTCATGAAGAAGACGTCCAAGATTTTTTTTAAATTTTTTATTAATTATTTTTATAAAAGTAAAATTGCTTTAAAAAAATAATAAATAAGATCTATGAAGATGGTGTCCAAAAACACACCTGGAGTGTAAACAAAAATTAATAAGACCCATAAAGAAGGCGTCCAAGATTTTTTTTAAATTTTTTTTAACTATTTTTATAAAATTAAAATTGCTTAAAAAAAATAATAAATAACACCTATGAAGATGGTGTCCAAAAACACACCTGGAGTGTAAACAAAAATTAATAAGTCTCATGAAGAAGGCGTCCAAGATTTTTTTTAAGTTTTTTATTAATTAATTTTATAAAAGTAAAATTGCTTTAAAAAAATAATAAATAAGATCTATGAAGATGGTGTCCAAAAATACACCTGGAGTGTAAACAAAAATTAATAAGACTCATGAAGAAGGCGTCCAAGATTTTTTTAAAATTTTTTATAAATTATTTTTATAAAAGTAAAATTGCTTAAAAAAAAATAATAAATAAGATCTATGAAGATGGTGTCCAAAAACACACCTGGAGTGTAAACAAAAATTAATAAGACTCATGAAGAAGGCGTCCAAGATTTTTTTTAAATTTTTTATTAATTATTTTTATAAATGTAAAATTGCTTAAAAAAAATAATAAATAAGATCTATGAAGATGGTGTCCAAAAATACACCAGGAATGTAAACAAAAATTAATAAGACTCATGAAGAAGGCGTCCAAGATTTTTTTTAAATTTTTTATTAATTATTTTTATAAAAGTAAAATTGTTTAAAAAAATAATAAATAAGATCTATGAAGATGGTGTCCAAAAACACACCTGGAGTGTAAACAAAAATTAATAAGACTCATGAAGAAGGCGTCCAAGATTTTTTAAAATTTTTTATTAATTATTTTTATAAAAGTAAAATTGTTTAAAAAAATAATAAATAAGATCTATGAAGATGGTGTCCAAAAACACACCTGGAGTGTAAACAAAAATTAATAAGACTCATGAAGAAGGCGTCCAAGATTTTTTAAAATTTTTTATTAATTATTTTTATAAAAGTAAAATTGTTTAAAAAAATAATAAATAAGATCTATGAAGATGGTGTCCAAAAACACACCTGGAGTGTGAACAAAAATTAATAAGACTCATGAAGAAGGCGTCCAAAATTTTTTTTTAATTTTTTTTAATTATTTTTATAAAATTGAAATTGCTTTAAAAAAAATAATAAATAAGATCTATGAAGATGGTGTCCAAAAACACACCTGGAGTGTAAACAAAAATTAATAAGACTCATGAAGAAGGCGTCCAAGATTTTTTAAAATTTTTTATTAATTATTTTTATAAAAGTAAAATTGTTTAAAAAAATAATAAATAAGATCTATGAAGATGGTGTCCAAAAACACACCTGGAGTGTAAACAAAAATTAATAAGACTCATGAAGAAGGCGTCCAAGATTTTTTAAAATTTTTTATTAATTATTTTTATAAAAGTAAAATTGTTTAAAAAAATAATAAATAAGATCTATGAAGATGGTGTCCAAAAACACACCTGGAGTAAACAAAAATTAATAAGACCCATAAAGAAGGCGTCCAAGATTTTTTTTAAATTTTTTTAAATTATTTTTATAAAATTAAAATTGCTTAAAAAAAATAATAAATAAGACCTATGAAGATGGTGTCCAAAAACACACCTGGAGTGTAAATAAAAATTAATAAGACTCATGAAGAAGACGTCCAAGATTTTTTTTAAATTTTTTATTAATTATTTTTATAAAAGTAAAATTGTTTAAAAAAATAATAAATAAGATCTATGAAGATGGTGTCCAAAAACACACCTGGAGTAAACAAAAATTAATAAGACCCATAAAGAAGGCGTCCAAGATTTTTTAAAATTTTTTTTTTATTATTTTTATAAAATTAAAATTGCTTAAAAAAATAATAAATAACACCTATGAAGATGGTGTCCAAAAACACACCTGGAGTAAACAAAAATTAATAAGACCCATAAAGAAGGCGTCCAAGATTTTTTTTAAATTTTTTTTAATTATTTTTATAAAATTAAAATTGCTTAAAAAAAAATAATAAATAACACCTATGAAGATGGTGTCCAAAAACACACCTGGAGTAATCAAAAATTAATAAGACCCTTGAAGAAGGTCTCCAAAATATTTTTAAAACTTATTTTAATTAAAATCCTTTGAAAATTAATGAATAAAACCCATGAAGATGGTGACCAAAAAAACATCTAGAGTAAAAAAAATGAACTAGACCCATGAAGATGTTGTCCACGTTTTTTCACTTTTTGTTTTATTTTATAAATATCAAAAATTCCTGCAGAATAGCAGAAAAGAGACAGAGATAGTGTTAGTAACAAATCTAGAGCTTCTCGATGTATCTATTTGTCAAGAGAAGAGTAACGCGACTCTCTAACTACGACTGGCCGCGACCGAAGAGCAATTGCGGTCTCTTTTTATGTTTCCGGTCGACCGGAAGTTCCGCTCGGATTCGGCTACCGGTAGTCAACCCGCTCGATATATCTGTATACAGGATGATTCACAACCCAAATTTTCGAATTTCAATTATACCAATAATAATATTACATAATGGATTATTTTCTAGAAAAACTGTTACAATGGTAACCAGTTACTATGGTAACCAGTTACTATGGTAACCAGTTACTATTATCTAAGTATGAGTTTGCGGAAATATTTATTTACGTTATCCACTTTGGATTAAATAAATAATAACACGGACTATTGGTTACCAAAATAAAGGTTACCATGGTAATAGAACATTACAGAACGTGTAACTTCGTAACTATATATTACCGGAACATATAAATAATAATCCGGAATATTGCTTACCAAAATAAAAGTTACCATGGTAACAATAAATTTTTTCTATCGTGAATTAACGTATAACTTCGTAACTAAGTATTTCCGGAACATAGGAATAATAATCTAGAATGTTGGTTACCAAAAAATAAAATTACCATGGTAACAGTATTTCTTTATCACATTTTAGATATACCGAAGTAACATATAAATTTGTAAGTAAAAATTTTTGAATTATAGGAATACTAATCAGGAATTTTAGTTACCTCAGTAAAGGTTACCATGGTAACAATGTTCCCTTGATACATTTCTTCTATCTCGATGTAACGATTAATATTTTACCTGAAGATATCTAGAACATTGAAGTATTAAATTGGAATATGGGTTACTAAAGTAAATGTTACCATGGTAACAGTGTTCCCTTAGCACATTTCTAATATCCAGAAATAACGTATACCTTTGTAACTAAGAATTCCCGGAACATGGGAATAATATTTAGAAATATTGGTTACCAAAGTGAAGGTTACCATGGTAACAGTCTTTCCTTAGTAAATTTTTACAACAAAGTATAGATTTAGACTAATTTTTTACTTTCCGAACAACAGAGTTGTATTGTAGAAGGAAAGTATTGCGATCATGATTTTTTGGACATACCCAGATTTTAACGAATCTTTAAGTTTTGAGGTCACCTGAATCCATTTATACCATTTTTACCATGATGTCTGTCTGTGTGTGTGTGTCTGTGTGTGTGTCTGTGTGTGTGAACACGATAGCGTCTAAACACCTGAACCGATTAAGATGAAATTTTATATACATATTTAGGATAGCAAGGAGATGACCTGTATGGATTTTGGAGTTAATCGGACAACCGGAAGTGACAGTTGCTCTAAGTGATGACGTCATTACTAAACAAGATGGCAATAAAGTTTTACACATATATTTTTTATACGTTATGGTTTAATTTCGGATGATTAAAATTTTCAAAAACTTTTGCCATTGTTGCCAGATTTATCAAAAAGTATTTTTTTTCATATTTTTTTTAAATAACCAAAATAATGCATTTTTATGAAAAATTACAGGATATGAAAGTTGTAGAACATAAAATTTTCTACACATTTTGTTATTACCGGTTTTTTGAATTCCTCATAGTTTCGCCGCTAGAGGGCGTGAAAAAAATTTATATAGACAATTTTGTGACTTTTTTAGATTTTGAGACAAAATTATGGATTTTTATGAAAAATTACATGATATCAAAATTGTAGAGCACAAAATTTTCTATAAATTTTGTTTTAACTATTTTTTCAAGTTGCGCATAGTTGCGCCGCTAGTTTTTATTTTAATTTTTATCTTTATTAAATTATTATTTTTCAGTTAAATTTTTATATTAAAAATTTAAAAAAAATATCTTTAAATTTGTAATAATTAATTTTATAATTATAATTTTTTTCAAAATTTTATTACAAAAATTATGGAATTTTTAAAAAATTGGCTAAGTAATTTAAAATTATATTATGATTTTAAACTAAATTGAATAACTTCTAAAATATTAAAGTTATTGAAATGTGATTTTCACCATTCGAAAGATAATATAAAACTCTAAATTTTAAATGTATTTTAGTTTCTTAAAATTTAGAATTGTAATTATTATAGCCAAAATTAAGAATTTTTTTAAAATTTTTTGTAATTTCGTTTTATCAATAAGTATAAAATTAATGAAAAAAGTAAATAGCATATCCGAAAAAGATCCAAAAGTACTATGTGTGTAAATTATTTCATAATTTTAATATAGTATTTGTAAAAGTTATAGCAAAAAATGAAAATAATTAAAACAATTCAATGGATTTACCCATGAATTTTTGAAAAAAAATTTGATTTTTTTTTAGTTTTTTAAACTAACTTTATTAATGCATTTTGATCCAGAAACCCTAAAAAAAAGGTATGTTTCCCATTTTGAATAAAATTGAATGAGATATTAATTATTTATTGATTTTAAACTTATTCAAAATAGGTTTTATTTCTTTTTAAAGTCAATATTAATATTAAAAATTTACAAAAAATACCATTAAATTTGTAGTAAAAATTCCTATAATTGTGATTTTTTTCAAAGTTTTATTCAAAAAATTGTAGAATCCATAAATTTTTTTGTTGAAATTTAATATAAATAAAAATTGAATAACTTTATAAATATTAAAGATATTTAAATGGCATAGAAAATAATTTAGTCTTTTCGAATTTAACATTGTAATTATTATAACTAAAATAAAACAAAAATAAAATTTTTTGTCCTTTTGTTTTATGGAAAATGGTAAAACAAATGAAAAAAGTAAATACTACATCTAGTAGGGATCAAAAAGTACATTATATGTGAAATATTTCATAATTTTAAAATAATACTTGTAGAAATTATACAAAATTATAAAAAGTAAAAAAAAAAAATTTACAAAAAATTAATTTTTTTTTTAATTTTTGTTAACTAATTTTATTAATGTATTTTGAAGCAGTAAAACTTAAATAATCGATTAAACAATGACTTTACTAGGAGTGTTCGGAAAGTTGGGTGGGATTACCCCCTCATTTTTTATTTAAAGAGAAATTTGTGAAAATTAAAAAAGTTAAGCGTGTTTTAAATTTATTGCACCAATTTATAATAATTAAAAAATTTTAGCGTGTTTTGTAATTTTCAATAAATAAACAATGTGACTTGAATCATCCTATAAAATCTCTGGATATATTTATATATATATATATATATACATATATAAAGCGATCTACGTGCAGTTGCAGATTAACTTCCTGTTTCCGGTTCCAAGATACACGTTTTAATGACAACATTTTTTTTGGACGTGATATATCTTGTATTAGTTTGACAAATGGTCACTAAAAGGAAAAAAAACCGGTCAACACCGGTCAAATTATTTTTTTTAATACAAGAAAAATAAAAATGATAATAAATTGTTTTAATACTAAAATTGCATGTTACGCATTATATAATAATAGCCGGAGAACCTCGGGGCACCCCTTTCGGCCCTTTTCGAGGTTATGGTGCGTTATTCAAATTCTGCTTGTCATCCGATAATGCCCCGTTGATGATTATGTTGCAGGGGTGGATAATTTATTCATTTTGCTTAACTCTGTTTACCATCACATATCGGTCGAGTTAATAAAACCGGATTAAACACGCTACGGAGTGTTTTTTAATGAAAATGTTCGAATAACAGATTAGGTATAAGGCAACTAGTGACAGCTAATCATTTTTTTCTTTGATTATTTAAGAAGATTTTTGTACTATTAGAAGATATTATATATCAAATTAATAACCGGTTGCAATAAATTTAAAACACGCTTAACATTTTTTATATATTTTTCTAAAACATTAATAAAAAAATTACTATTTAAACCTTAACGTAAATTAAAATTAATCTTTTATCTTTAAAAAAATTAATAAATTAATTAAGAACCGGTTGCAATAAATTTAAAACACGCTAAATTTTTTTTATTGTTATAAATTTCTCTCTATAAAAATCAATAAAAATTGTTATTTAAAACCGTAACGTAAATTAAAATTAATATTTTAACTTTAAAAAATTAATAAATTAATTAAGAACCGGTTGCAATAAATTTAAAACACGCTTAACTTTTTTAATTGTTAGAAATTTATATCTAAAAAAATTAATAAAAATTTTTATTTTAACCGTAACGTAAATTAAAATTAATCTTTTATTTTTAAAAAAATTAATAAATTAATTAAGAACCGGTTGCAATAAATTTAAAACACGCTTAACTTTTTTAATTGTTATAAATTTATATCTAAAAAAAAACAATAAAAATTTTTATTTAATCCGTAACGTAAATTAAAATTAATCTTTTATCTTTAAAAAAATTAATAAATTAATTAAGAACCGGTTACAATAAATTTAAAACACGCTTCAACTTTTTTAATTGTTATAAATTTATATCTAAAAAAATTAATAAAAATTGTTATTTAAACCGTAACGTAAATTAAAATTAATCTTTTATATTTAAAAAAATTAATAATTTAATTAAGAACCGGTTGCATTAAATTTAAAACACGCTTAACTTTTTTAATTGTTATAAATTTCTATCTAAAAAAAAACAATAAAAATTTTTATTTAATCCGTAACGTAAATTAAAATTAATCTTTTATCTTTAAAAAAATTAATAAATTAATTAAGAACCGGTTGCAATAAATTTAAAACACGCTTAACTTTTTTAATTGTTATAAATTTATATCTAAAAAAATTAATAAAAATTGTTATTTAAACCGTAACGTAAATTAAAATTAATCTTTTATTTTTAAAAAAATTAATAAATTAATTAAGAACCGGTTGCAATAAATTTAAAACACGCTTAACTTTTTTAATTGTTATAAATTTATATCTAAAAAAATTGGTATTTAAACCGTAACGTAAATTAAAATTAATCTTTTATCTTTAAAAAAATTAATAAATTAATTAAGAACCGGTTGCAATAAATTTAAAACACGCTAAATTTTTTTTATTGTTATAAATTTCTGTGTATAAAAATTAATAAAAATTGTTATTTAAACCGTAACGTAAATTAAAATTAATCTTATATTTTTAGAAAATTAATAAATTAATTAAGAACCGGTTGCAATAAATTTAAAACACGCTTAACTTTTTTAATTGTTATAAATTTCTATCTAAAAATATTAATAAAAATTGTTATTTAAACCGTAACGTAAATTAAAATTAATCTTTTATCTTTAAAAAAATTAATAAATTAATTAAGAACCGGTTGCAATAAATTTAAAACACGCTTAACTTTTTTAATTGTTATAAATTTCTATCTAAAAAAATCAATAAAAATTGTTATTTAAACCGTAACGTAAATTAAAATTAATCTTTTATATTTAAAAAAATTAATAAATTAATTAAGAACCGGTTGCAATAAATTTAAAACACGCTTAACTTTTTTAATTGTTATAAATTTCTATCTAAAAAAATCAATAAAAATTGTTATTTAAACCGTAACGTAAATTAAAATTAATCTTTTATATTTAAAAAAATTAATAAATTAATTAAGAACCGGTTGCAATAAATTTAAAACACGCTTAACTTTTTTAATTGTTATAAATTTATATCTAAAAAAATTGGTATTTAAACCGTAACGTAAATTAAAATTAATCTTTTATCTTTAAAAAAATTAATAAATTAATTAAGAACCGGTTGCAATAAATTTAAAACACGCTAAATTTTTTAATTGTTATAAATTTCTCTCTATTAAAATCAATAAAAATTGTTATTTAAACCGTAACGTAAATTAAAATTAATCTTTTATCTTTAAAAAAATTAATAAATTAATTAAGAACCGGTTGCAATAAATTTAAAACACGCTTAACTTTTTAATTGTTATAAATTTATATCTAAAAAAAACAATAATAATTTTTATTTAAACCGTAACGTAAATTAAAATTAATCTTTTATTTTTAAAAAATTAATAAATTAATTAAGAACCGATTGCAATAAATTTAAAACACGCTTAACTTTTTTAATTGTTATAAATTTATCTCTAAAAAAATTAATAAAAATTGTTATTTAAACCGTAACGTAAATTAAAATTAATCTTTTATCTTTAAAAAAATTAATAAATTAATTAAGAACCGGTTGCAATAAATTTAAAACACGCTTAACTTTTTTAATTGTTATAAATTTATATCTAAAAAAATTGGTATTTAAACCGTAACGTAAATTAAAATTAATCTTTTATCTTTAAAAAAATTAATAAATTAATTAAGAACCGGTTGCAATAAATTTAAAACACGCTTAACTTTTTTAATTGTTATAAATTTCTATCTAAAAAAATCAATAAAAATTGTTATTTAAACCGTAATGTAAATTAAAATTAATCTTTTATATTTAAAAAATTAATAAATTAATTAAGAACCGGTTGCAATAAATTTAAAACACGCTTAACTTTTTTAATTGTTATAAATTTATATCTAAAAAAATCAATAAAAATTGTTATTTAAACCGTAATGTAAATTAAAATTAATCTTTTATATTTAAAAAATTAATAAATTAATTAAGAACCGGTTGCAATAAATTTAAAACACGCTTAACTTTTTTAATTGTTATAAATTTATATCTAAAAAAATCAATAAAAATTGTTATTTAAACCGTAACGTAAATTAAAATTAATCTTTTATTTTTAAAAAATTAATAAATTAATTAAGAACCGGTTGCAATAAATTTAAAACACGCTTAACTTTTTTAATTGTTATAAATTTATATCTAAAAAAATCAATAAAAATTGTTATTTAAACCGTAATGTAAATTAAAATTAATCTTTTATATTTAAAAAATTAATAAATTAATTAAGAACCGGTTGCAATAAATTTAAAACACGCTTAACTTTTTTAATTGTTATAAATTTATATCTAAAAAAATCAATAAAAATTGTTATTTAAACCGTAACGTAAATTAAAATTAATCTTTTATTTTTAAAAAATTAATAAATTAATTAAGAACCGGTTACAATAAATTTAAAACACGCTTAACTTTTTTAATTGTTATAAATTTATATCTAAAAAAATCAATAAAAATTGTTATTTAAACCGTAATGTAAATTAAAATTAATCTTTTATATTTAAAAAATTAATAAATTAATTAAGAACCGGTTGCAATAAATTTAAAACACGCTTAACTTTTTTAATTGTTATAAATTTATATCTAAAAAAATCAATAAAAATTGTTATTTAAACCGTAACGTAAATTAAAATTAATCTTTTATTTTTAAAAAATTAATAAATTAATTAAGAACCGGTTACAATAAATTTAAAACACGCTTAACTTTTTTAATTGTTATAAATTTCTATCTAAAAAAATCAATAAAAATTGTTATTTAAACCGTAATGTAAATTAAAATTAATCTTTTATATTTAAAAAATTAATAAATTAATTAAGAACCGGTTGCAATAAATTTAAAACACGCTTAACTTTTTTAATTGTTATAAATTTATATCTAAAAAAATTAATAAAAATTGTTATTTAAACCGTAACGTTAATTCAAATTAATCTTTTATCTTTAAAAAAATTAATAATTTAATTAAGAACCGGTTGCAATAAATTTAAAACACGCTTAACTTTTTTAATTGTTATAAATTTATCTCTAAAAAAATCTATAAAAATTGTTATTTAAACCGTAACGTAAATTAAAATTAATTTTTTATTTTTAAAAAAATAATAAATTAATTAAGAACCGGTTACAATAAATTTAAAACACGCTTCAACTTTTTTAATTGTTATAAATTTATATCTAAAAAAATTAATAAAAATTGTTATTTAAACCGTAACGTAAATTAAAATTAATCTTTTATTTTTAAAAAAATTAATAATTTAATTAAGAACCGGTTGCAATAAATTTAAAACACGCTTAACTTTTTTAATTGTTATAAATTTATAACTAAAAAATTTTATAAAAATTGTTATTTAAACCGTAACATAAATTAAAATTAATATTTTATTTTTAAAAAAATTAATAAATTAATTAAGAACCGGTTGCAATCAATTTAAAACACGCTTAACTTTTTTAATTGTTATAAATTTATATCTAAAAAAATTAATAAAAATTGTTATTTAAACCGTAACGTAAATTAAAATTAATCTTTTATATTTAAAAAAATTAATAATTTAATTAAGAACCGGTTGCAATAAATTTAAAACACGCTTAACTTTTTTAATTGTTATAAATTTATATCTAAAAAAATTAATAAAAATTGTTATTTAAACCGTAACGTAAATTAAAATTAATCTTTTATATTTAAAAAAATTAATAATTTAATTAAGAACCGGTTGCAATAAATTTAAAACACGCTTAACTTTTTTAATTGTTATAAATTTATATCTAAAAAAATTAATAAAAATTGTTATTTAAACCGTAACGTAAATAAAAATTAATCTTTTATCTTTAAAAAAATTAATAAATTAATTAAGAACCGGTTGCAATAAATTTAAAACACGCTTAACTTTTTTAATTGTTATAAATTTATATCTAAAAAAAATCAATAACAATTTTTATTTAAACCGTTAAATTAAAATTAATTTTTTATCTTTAAAAAAATTAATAAATTAATTAAGAACCGGTTGCAATAAATTTAAAACACGCTTAACTTTTTTAATTGTTATAAATTTATATCTAAAAAAAATCAATAACAATTTTTATTTAAACCGTTAAATTAAAATTAATTTTTTATCTTTAAAAAAATTAATAAATTAATTAAGAACCGGTTGCAATAAATTTAAAACACGCTTAACTTTTTTAATTGTTATAAATTTCTTTCTAAAAAAATTAATAAAAATTGTTATTTAAACCGTAACGTAAATTAAAATTAATCTTTTATATTTAAAAAAATTAATAATTTAATTAAGAACCGGTTGCAATAAATTTAAAACACGCTTAACTTTTTTAATTGTTATAAATTTATAACTAAAAAAATTAATAAAAATTGTTATTTAAACCGTAACGTAAATAAAAATTAATCTTTTATCTTTAAAAAAATTAATAAATTAATTAAGAACCGGTTGCAATAAATTTAAAACACGCTTAACTTTTTTAATTGTTATAAATTTATATCTAAAAAAAATCAATAACAATTTTTATTTAAACCGTTAAATTAAAATTAATTTTTTATCTTTAAAAAAATTAATAAATTAATTAAGAACCGGTTGCATTAAATTTAAAACACGCTAAACTTTTTTAATTGTTATAAATTTCTATTTAAAAAAATCAATAAAAATTGTTATTTAAACCGTAACGTAAATTAAAATTAATCTTTTATCTTTAAAAAAATTAATAAATTAATTAAGAACCGGTTGCAATAAATTTAAAACACGCTTAACTTTTTTAATTGTTATAAATTTATATCTAAAAAAATTAATAAAAATTATTTAAACCGTAACGTAAATTAAAATTAATCTTTTATTTTTAAAAAAATTAATAAATTAATTAAGAACCGGTTACAATAAATTTAAAACACGCTTCAACTTTTTTAATTGTTATAAATTTATATCTAAAAAAATCAATAAAAATTTTTATTTAAGTCTGAACGTAAATTAAAATTAATCTTTAAAAAAATAATAAATTAAGAACCGGTTGCAATAAATTTAAGACACACTTAACTTTTTTTAAATTTTTCTTAAAATTTTCAATAAAAATTTTTAACTAAAATATGGTCTTCAACTCTTCAACAAACTAACCACATTCATCATTCTAACTAGGTAGTTACCTACCGAAGAGTCTTATACATCGTTTTTAATCATAATCCTTATATTGTATCTTAAAACAATTTCAATATATCTTAAGGGATTATCTCGTTGTTGTATTGTACCATTCACAGGCACCATTAAAATAATTCACATGAAAAAGTACAACGAGGGATAATTTGACAGATGAATGCGGTGTCGGTAGCAAATCACAATTAGAGAAGTAGCATCAAGCAGGCGTAGATATTGAATTTTTGATATAAATAAAACAAGCGACAATCTTCACGCCATCGCATTTCTTATATAACAATGGCGTATCAAAAGATAATTTTTTTCCTACCATAATTAAATATTTGTAAATTTATATCAATTCAAGTGTACGCCACTGAAGTTAAGATAGGTCATGTTGAACCAATTATTAGATAATCATAGACATTTATTTAACTAGTGTACATTATTGCCATATATTATGATATAATGGGATAAATGTGCTTTAACCATATTTTTATGTATAACTCAATAAATATTAATCATACGGTAAAAATTATAATAAACAAAGTTATAGATAATTAAATTTACAACAACTTTAGTACTAATAATTTTTTTATAAACTTAAAAATAAACGAGTTATGTAGTAAAAACTAAACAGAAATTTAAAGTACTTTTGATGTATAAAAATGAATTAAAATATGTGCCGGTTTTTACCTATAATATATGCCGGTATAGAGATTATATTTCTAAAACAATAATACTTATAGACCCTAATGCCTTTTTAACTGATCTAATACGCATGATTTTTTATTGTTTTTAATTTTTTATTTATTACTAATTATCCAAATAGGAAACAATAAAATAGCATCATCTGTAGGTACGGATCAGCAGGTAGATAAGGACGCACGACATGCGATAATTTCCTGCGATTATCGCCGAGATAATTGGGGCGCGGAACGAGGTGAAGGCGTGGGCCGAAGGGAAATATGCGCAGCGGGGTAAAGAGGGGTACCGGAAATTGAGGGAGAGCACGCAGTTCGACTTCTAACCAGGAAATGATGACCAGTCAATTATACAAGTCACAGACTCCTAGTTTAGTTTTGAAAATCATTGACCCTGAGAAGAATTTTATCATTTCTTGTGACTAATTAGTTGAAAATAAAGTAGCAGCGTACAGAAGCTTTTTGATATAAATTAAAACATGCAAAATATAAGACAGCTCAATTTATTTTAAAGAATGTGTAATAAATACTTAAACAAATTCGATCCCGTATCTCGGTGATATACGATCGCGATAGCCGTGAAACCGGTATGAAAAATATACTCGTAGTTTTAATGGAAGTACAAACTGAATACGTTGGTAATTTTTTTTCAATTTTTTTACTATATATTTTTACTTAATTGTAAAGAGCACGCCACTGTATGGTGATATTTAAGTACTGAAATTATTTTTTTTATTTTTAATTTTTGGAAATTGACGAGAAAGTATCATGGTTATGGAAAATGAAAATAAAAGCAATAAAATTATAATATAATCCTCATAAGGATTTATGGATTTGAAAAAAAAAATTTTAATGTCAATATTATCGGACCACCAGTTTTCGTCTTTTTATGTTTTATCCTATGGGTAAAAAAAATCAATATTGGTTATCTGCACATTTAGAAAAAATAATAAAAAAACTTTTCAAGTTTTCAAATTTTTTTCAATAAAAATACATATAGTAACAAATAAAAAATAGTAGTTTCATAATCATAAATCTCGTCGTCCATCTTGAAGCCGCCATCTTGATTTTATTAATTTTGATAAAAAAATCATAATCTCTAATCTCGAAAATCCCGTCATACCAATTTTTAATGAAATCAATAAGTAATCATAAATCTCGTCGTCCATCTTGAAGCCGCCATCTTGATTTTATTAATTTTGATAAAAAAATCATAATCTCTAATCTCGAAAATCCCGTCATACCAATTTTTAATGAAATCAATAAGTAATCATAAATATCGTCCGCCATCTTGGAGTAGCCATCTTGATCATATTAATTTTGACAATAAATTCGTAATCTCCAACCCCTAAAACTCCCACATACGAATTTTAAATAAAATCAGTCCATAATCACAAATCACGTCCGCCATCTTGAAGTCTCCATCTCGAATTTGTTAATTTTGACAAAAAATTTATACTCTCGAACCTCAAAAACCCCCACATACGAATTTTGAATAAAATCAGTCCATAATCACAAATCACGTCCGCCATCTTGAAGTCTCCATCTTGAATTTATTAATTTTGACAAAAAATTCATAATATAGGACCCCAAAAACCCCTACATACCAATTTTGAATGAAATCGGTCAATAATCACAAACCTCGTCGGCCATCTTGAAGTCTCCATCTTGGATTTGTTAATTTTGACAAAAAAATTCGTAATCTCCGGCCCCGAAAACCCCCACATACCAATTTTAAATCGAATCTATAAATATCGTCCGCCTTCTTGGAGTCGCCATCTTGGAATAGCCATCTTGATTTTATTTATTTTGACAAAAAAATTAATAATCTCCAATCCCGGAAAACCCGACATACCAATTTTGAATGGAATCAGTAAATAATCATAAATATCATCCGCCATCTTGGAGTCGCCATCTTCGAGTCGCCATCTTGGACTAGCCATCTTGATTTTGTTAGTTTTGACAAGAAATTCATAATTTTAGAGTCCAAAACCCCCACATACATATTTTAAATGGAATTAATAAATATGGTACGCCATCTTGGAGTAGCCATCTTAGAATAGCCATCTTGATTTTATTTATTTTGACAAAAAATTTATAGTATTCAACCCCAACATACCAATTTTGAATGGAATCGGTAAGTAATCAAAAATATCGTCCGTTATTTTGGAGCCGCCATCTTGTAGTCGTCATCTTGTAGTCGCCATCTTGTAGTCGCAATCTTGGAGTAGCCATCTTGATTTTTTTAATTTTGACAAAAAAATAATATTTTTTGACCCCGAAAACCCCCACATACATATTTTAAATGAAATCAATAAATATCGTCCGCCATCTTGGAGCCGGTATCTTGGAGTCGCCATCTTAGTTTTATAAATTTTGGCAAAAAATTCATAATCTCCGGCACCGAAAACCCCCACATTCTAATTTTAAATAGAATCAATTAATAATTATAAATATCGTCCGCCATCTTGGAACTGCCATCTTGGAGTCGCCATTCTGTACTAACCATCTTGATTTTGTTCATTTTGACATGAAATTCATAATTTCCTACCCCGAAACATCCACATATATATTTTAAATGGAATCGATAAAATTCGTCCGCCATCTTGGAGTAGCCATCTTGATTTTATTAATTTTGACAACAAATTTAAAATCTTCGTGTGTAAAAAAATAGGAAATATTTATTTCCACGACAAAATTATTACAGAAAAATATCTGTGAATCTATATAAAATTATTAGTAAACAAATCTGTGAATCTATTTAATTTCCACGACAAAATCATTAGAAATAAAAATATCTGTGAATCTATATGGCGTGTTTTTTTGGTCAAAATTAATAAATTCAAGATGGCGACTTCAAAATGGCGGACGAGATTTATGATTATTATCCGATTTTAGTCAAAATTGGTATGCGGGGGTTTTTGGGGTCGGAGATTATAAATTTTTTGTCAAAATAAATAAATTCAAGATGGCGACTTCAAGATGGCGGACGAGATTTATGATTATTATCCGATTTTAGTCAAAGTTGGTATGCGGGGGTTTTTGGGGTCGGAGATTATGAATTTTATGTAAAAATTAATAAATTCGAGATGGCGACTTCAAGATGGCGGACGAGATTTATGATTATTATCCGATTTTAGTCAAATTTGGTATGCGGGGGTTTTTGGGGTCGGAGATTATAAATTTTTTGTCAAAATAAATAAATTCAAGATGGCGACTTCAAGATGGCGGACGAGATTTATGATTATTATCCGATTTTAGTCAAAATTGGTATGCGGGGGTTTTTGGGGTCGGAGATTATAAATTTTTTGTCAAAATAAATAAATTCCAGATGGCGACTTCAAGATGGCGGACGAGATTTATGATTAATAACAGATTCTATTCAAAATTGGTAAATGGGGGTTTGTGGGGTTGCAGATTATGTTTTTCTTTGTTAAAATTAATAAATTCAAGATGGCCACTTCAAGATGGCGGATGAGATTTATAATTATTAATCGATTCCATTCAAAATTCGTATGTGTGGAGTTTCGGGGTCGGAAAGTATGAATCTTTGGTAAAAATTAATAAATTAAAGATGGCGACTTGAAGATGGCGGACGAGCTTTATGATTATTAACCGATTCAATTCAAAATTGATAAATGGGGGTTCTTGGAGTTGGAGATTATGAATTTATTGTCAAAATTAATAAAATCAAAATGGCGACGATTTCAAGATGGCATATGATATTATAGATAATTTACTAAATCCTCATTTTTATTTTTTATTGATACGCCTATGCTAACGCCTATTTTTTTAAAACTCGCCTATCGTGACTATCATATTAAGAGTGTCAAATTTTTTTTTAAAGCAATCGATGATAATTTTCAAGATAACTAATGCAATAACGCATCGATAAAACAGATTCCGACCGGATCGGTCGACGTTCTCTGTCGGTATCGACCTTTGAACCGACTCTCAGACTTGTCATCTGATAGATATATCATTAATGCGATAGCCATTATTATTTTTTTAACGATCCTTATCGTACATTAAAAAAAAATATTGTCATACAAAAAAAAACTAAGATACTGTTAAAAGAAATTTTTTTTTTCTTTACTCGAACGAATTAATTCCTGCCATCGGCAGTTAGAAATGAGGAATGAAGATGATGATGTATAAATCCATCTCTTAATATGATGTGTGTAGTGAGCGACCGGTATGGCATTTCATGATTTGTAACTGTCAAGATGGAGGTCGCGTACCGATCGCTAATGACCATACACATCGGTCATCATCACACTTACTAATCATTTCTCTACTAAACTCGATTCTGGTTCTGGCTATGCTGACGATCGCGGTATTTTTCTTCTTTTCTATATATATACACATATATATTTGTTTTCGTTAGGTTGATAAACTCTCGTGATATTTACTAATGGCTATTGCGATTATAGTACGTGGGTCATGAAAATAAATAAATTGAAAATATTCTTTAATTTTTGTGTGTCAACACAAAATTGCTTAAAATTAAAAAAAAAAACAAACTTTTAACGCAACATCTAAATATGATATGACAGATGACAGCGTCATTACTAGCGCCATCTAGAAGTCAATAGATGACATGATCGATAAATGACATGACAGCTGACAGATGACAGATGACACAAGACAGATGACAGATGACAGATGACAGATGACAGATGATAGATGACAGATGACAGATGACAGATGACAGATGACAGATGACAGATGACAGATGACAGATGACAGATGACAGATGACAGATGACAGATGACAGATGACAGATGACAGATGACAGATGACAGATGACAGATGACAGATGACAGATGACAGATGACAGATGACAGATGACAGATGACAGATGACAGATGACAGATGACAGATGACAGATGACAGATGACAGATGACAGATGACAGATGACAGATGACAGATGACAGCACTAACCTAGCGTCATCCAATGGAATTTCTCAACTATTTTTCCAATTTATCCCATTTTTTCAATTTTATCAACTTTTTACAATTTTTCCAATTTTGAAAAAAAATTTATAATTTTTTTTCTGGATTTATTAAAATTTTTCCAATTTTTTCAATCCTATTCAATTTTTTTTAAAATTTTTACATCTAGATAGATGATATGATAGATGACAGCACCGCATCTCGATATCGATAAAAAACGTAACAGATGATAGATGACATGACAGCTGATAGGTGACAAATGACATAAGAGATGACAGATGGCATGATAGTTGATAGATGACATGACAGATGATAGATGACAGATAACACATGACATGACAGATTCTAGATGACAGATGACATGACAGATGATATATGACAGCTGACAGATGACAGATGACAGCACTAACCTAGCCTCATCTAAAGGAATTTCTCAATTCATTTTCCAATTTATCCCATTTTTTAAATTTAATCAAATTTTTACAATTTTTATAATTTTGAACAATTTTTTTTATTTTTTTCTCACTTTATTAAAATTTTTTCCAATTTTTTTCCAATTCCCATTCAATTTTTTTCCAATTTTTACACCTAGATAGATAATATGACAGATGACAGCACCGCATCTCGATATCGATAAATACGTAACAGATGACAGATGACATGACAGATGATAGGTGACAAATGATATAAGAAATGACAGATGACATGACAAATGATAGTTCATAGATGACATGACAGATGATAGATGACAGATAACATATGACATGAGAGATGATAGATGACAGATAACATATGACATGAGAGATGATAGATGACAGATAACATATGACATTAGAGATGATAGATGACAGATAACATATGACATGAGAGATGATAGATGACAGATAACATATGACATGAGAGATGATAGATGACAGATAACATGAGAGATGATAGATGACAGATGATAACTGAAAGATGACAGATGACATGACAGATGATAGTTGATAGATGACATGACAGATAACACATGACAGATTATATATGACAGATGATATATGACAGATGGCAAGACATGTGATAGATAACAGCTGACGGCGCCGGTACTGGATAATCTAAGAGAATTTTTCGACCTTTTTGGTTTTTTCAATTTTTGTAAAATTTTTTTGAATTCCAATCTTCTGTGTTTTTCTCTGACTTTTTCGTCTTTTTTTTTTTGTTTTTCTAGGTCTTTCCATTTTTTTCCAACTTTTTTAAATTTTTTCCTATATTTACACATAGGTAGATGATGTGACACATGACGGCGCTGCCATTAGCTCCATCTGGAGATCGGTAAATAACGTAACAAATGACAGATGACATGACAGCTGATAGATGACAGATGATGTAGCTGTCACTAGCGTCATCTAAAGGAGTTTTTCAACTTTTTTGGTTTTTTCAATTTTTGTCAAATTTTTCATGTTTTTCCCTCTTTTTCTCTTATTTTTTCGTTTTTTTTCCAGTTTTTTTAAACTTTGTTCAGTTTTTTCAACTGTTTATAATTTTTCCGATTTTGAACGATTTTGAACGATTTTTTTAAATTTCTTTCCAATTTTTTTCAACTTTTTCCAATTTCCATTTTTTTTCCAATTTGTTTCCAATTTTTTTCCAATTTTTTTCCAATTTTTTTCCAATTTTTTTCCAATGTACACTTTATTTTGTACACCCTGTACTTTTAATATAACAAAAAATTTCACTTTCAACGAAAGTTTCTAAATTTACGAAGTTTTATAAAAATTAAAAAATAAATATAAAAAATATACAGGATGAGGTCAAAAATATGTAAATAATGATATTCAATTAACTTTTTAATTTGCACACCCTGTAATAATATTTTGACAGAAAATTTTAATCTTCATAAAAGTTTCTATACCTAAGAAGTTTCATGAAAAATAAAAAATAAATATAAAAAATATACAGGATGATATGAAAAATACGTAAATTATGATAATAAATTAACTTTTTAATTTGCACATCCTGTAATAATAAATTGACAGAAAATTTTACTGTTCATAAATGTTTCTGTATCTAATAAGTTTCATAAAAACTAAAAAATAAATATAAAAATATACAGGATGATATAAAAAATACGTAATTATGATAATAAATTAGCTTTTTAATTTGCACACCCTGTAATAATAATTTGACAGAAAATTTGACTCGTCAAAAAAGTTTCTGTATCTAAGAAGTTTTATGAAACATAAAAAATACATATAAAACATATACAGGATGATATCAAAAATACGTAAATTATGATAATAAATCAACATTTTATCTTGCACACCCTGTAATAATAATTTTACAGAAAATTTTACTCTAGATAAAAGTTTCTGTATCTAATAGGTTTCTTGAAAACTAAAAAATAAATATAAGCAATATACAGGATGATATCAAAAATATGTAAATTATGATCATAAATTAACTTTTTAATTTGCACACCCTGTAATCATAATTTGACAGAAAATTTTGCTCTTCATAAAAGTTTCTGTATCTAATAAGTTTCATGAAAACAGAAAAATAAATATAAAAAATATACAGGATGATATGAAAAATACGTAAATTATGATAATAAATTAACTTTTTAATTTGCACACCCTGTAATAATAGTTTGACAGAAAAGTGTACTCGACATAAAAGTTTTTGTACCTAAGAATTTTCATGAAAAATAAAAAATAAATATAAAAAATATACAGGATGATATGAAAAATACGTAAATTATGATAATAAATTTACTTTTTAATTTGCACACCCTGTAATAATAATTTGACAGAAAATTTTACTCCTAATAAAAGTTTCTAAATCTAATAAGTTTTATAAAAATAAAAAGAATAAATATAATTTGTTGTTCACCCTGTACCTACTAATAATTTATTACAATATTTCATTTTTCATAAAAATTTCTTTTCCGTCTTTTTCAAAATTTTTCCAATTTTTTTCCAATTTTTTCTAATTTTTTTTCAAATTTTTTCCAATTTTTTCTAACTTTTTCAAACTCTTTCCGTCTCTTTCAATGAGCACCGCATCTCGATATCGATAAATAACGTAACAGATGACGGATGACATTATAGCTGATAGGTGACAAATGACATGATAAATGACAGATAATATGACAAGTGACAGCACCGCCATTAAGCTCCTTCTCGAGATCGATAAAAAAAACGTAACAGATGACATGACAACTGATAGATGACAGATGACATGACAGAAAATAGAAGACAGAAATGACATGAAAGATGATATATGACAGCTCCAATAATCGCGCCATTTAGAGGTCATAGGTCAAAATTTTATAAATTAAACGAGACCACAAAAATAAAAATCCATTAGAATAAATTTAATATCACACTTATTGCAAACCGAATAATAATTAAAAAAATAAACAAGTTCTCGGAGCACATACTGGTCCGCCATATTGGATTCGCCATTTTGAATGTTGCAGTTTTGACATTAGATTCGTCGTTATTAACGACCACAAAACACCTTATGATACTATATGACATTTATTAAAAATTGGTATATGTAATTCGCCATATTGGAACCGCCATATTGGATCAGCCATTTTAAATTTTGCAATTCTGATATTATATTCATCATCAGCATCCTCAAAAACCTTAACACTTACATTTTTCACTTTTCGTTTAACTATGGACGATTTTACTTGGTGAAATATTTTTTTATTGTTTGACCCGTTAGAGGTCAATCAATAATTCGTAGTAAGATAAAAAATTGTGATTACTTAAAAGATTATATCATCACTAATGTGTTATTTATCATGATATTATATTACCCTGGGCTCATCGACTAAAATTCTCACCGGCAATTATTGGGAAACTCTGATTTATAGACAGGAATTTTGTTTGACATTTACCGATTCTGACAAGTAAATACATGTTGCAACATTTCTAACAGCAATTAGTTTGGATGCGTGTGCAGTTTGGTATTTTCTATTCGTACCAAGGAACCCATTTAAAACGTAGGTACTTAGATTGATTTTTTTATTTATTAAGAGCGACACGCGTTTTTAATGGTCTCATTAAGACCCAATTTTATAATATATATATATATTATATACTGTATATGTATATATATGGGTTTTTTTGTAGTTATTTAGATTTTCCGGAAAAACTATGAATTTTAGAGAAAAACGTAATAAATAAAAATTTTGTATAATTAATTTATCTACAACTTTTGTATGAAACTATTTTTTAAATTAAGCATAGTTTAGTCGCTAGAGGGCGCTAAAAATATTCATATAAGCTATTCGACATTTTTGTAGATTTTCATTATAAACATTGAAAAAAATATATTGTAGTAAAGTTATAGAGAATTAAATTCTCTGCAATTACGGTATTTTATTTTATTTGGATTACGCATAATTTAGCCGCTAGAGGGCGAAAAAAATTCATATATAGGATTTTTTGTATTTTTTTTTAATTTTGAGGACAAACAGTACACTCAGGTGCAAAATATTCAAGATCAAAGTTATAGATAATTAAATTCACTACAATTTTTATATTAAACTTTTTCTAGAATTCGCTATAGTTTCGCCGCTAGAGGGCGCAAAAATATTAATATTATTAATATTTCTTTCAATCCCTCTAGCGGCTAAACTATGTGCAATTAGAAAAAATATTTAAGACAAAAGATGTAGAGAATTTAATTATCTAAAATCCTTCTATGTTACGTTTTTCTCGGAAAAGCATAGTTTTCCAGGAAAATTGAAAATAGTGCGAAAACCCACAAAAAATGGAAAAAACAAAAATAATATATATGAAGATTTTTGCAGTTTTTTTAATTTTCTGGAAAAACTATGAATTCTCGAGAAAAACGTAGTAAATAAAAATTTTGTGTAATTAAATTATCTACAACTTTTGTATGAAACTTTTTTTCAAATTAAGCATAGTTTAGTCGCTAGAGGGAGCCAAAGAATATTCATGTAGGTTATTCGACATTTTGTAGATTTTCAGTATAAACAGTACATTTTCGAAAAAAATATTTTGTAGTAAAGTTATAAATTCTCTACAATTGCTGTAATTTATTTTTTTTAATTACACATAATTTAGCCGCAAGAGGGCGAAAAAAATATACATATAGGATTTTTTTGCATTTTTTTTTAATTTTGAAAACAAACGATGTACTCAGGTGCAAAATACTCAATAGCAAAGTTATAGATCATTAAACTCCCTACAATTTTTATATCAAAATTTTTTGTGGAATTGGCTATAGTTTCGCCGCTAGAGGGCGCGAAAGAAATTAATATTATTAATATTTCTTTGGCGCCCTCTAGCGGCTAAACTATGTTTAATTAGAAAAAATGTTTAATACAAAAGATGTACCAAATTTAATTATCTACAATCCTTCTATGTTACGTTTTTCTCGGAAAAGCATAGTTTTCCCATAAAATTGAAAATAGTGCGAAACCCCACAAAAAACAAAAATATATATATATCTATGTGAGGTTTTTTGCAGTTTTTTTAATTTTCCGGAAAAACTATGAATTTTAGAGAAAAACGTAATAAATAAAAATTTTGTATAATTAAATTATCTATAACTTTTGTATGAAACTTTTTTACAAATTAAGCATAGTTTAGTCGCTAGAGGGCGCGAAAAATATTCATCTAAGCTATTCGACAATTTTTGTAGATTTTCAGTACAAACAGTACATTTTCGAAAAAAATATAATTAAGTAAAGTTATAGAGAATAAAATTCTCTATAATTATCATATTTTATTTTTTTCGAATTACACATAATTTAGCCGCTAGGGGGCGAAAAAAATACACATATAGGATTTTTTGCATTTTTTTTTAAATTTTGAGAACAAACAGTACACTCAGGTGCAAAATATTCAATATCAAAGTTATAGATCATTAAATTCGGTACAATATTTATATTAAACTTTTTCTAGGATTCGCCATAGTTTCGCCGGTAGATGGCGCGAAAGATATTAATATTATTAATATTTCTTTCGCGCCCTCTAGCGACTAAACTATGTATAATTAGAAAAAATATTTCATACAAAAAATATAGAGAATTCAATTATCTAAAATTGTTCTATGTTACATTTTTCTCGGAAAAGTATAGTTTTCCCGGAAAATTATAAAAACTCAAAAAATAAATATATATATTCATACAGTCACTGTTTTACGGTAAATCTTGTAGGATTTATTTATCACGGGACGTTTTCCTAAAAATCATCCGAAGTAAACAGCCATTGTGAATGAACGATCGTCCCTGGAAGTGATAGTCGTAAAATTGACAATTTGACATATGGACATGCAGCTTGACGAATCATCAGGAACGGCAGGTATGCCGATATGCTGTGAATTGTTGTTCTGGGCCCCCTGAGTCCGGTTCCTCGAAGTCTGTCGTAAAAGTTAAAGAACCGACCTCATCTGCTCGCTTCTTGCTCTTCTGTTCTGTTCTTTGGTGGTGCCACAGGTAAGGCGCTCAGCTGAACTCTAACTACGTTTACACTAGACATTAAGTACCTATATAGTTTTCGAAACAAAGAAAATTATTCTAATACTTTGTAACAAAGGAATAACAATTATTTGAAAAATTCTATGTTTAACAATTCTTCGATTAATAATTCTTCGATAAAACAATTCTTTAAAAGTTGCTTTTTTAAATCCAACAATTCTTCGAATAACTCATCAAGAAACAATTATTCTATACAGCAATTCTTCAACATTACAATTCTTCCAATAACAATTCATCGAATAACAATTCTTCTAAAAACAATTTTTTTAAATAATAATTTTTCGAGAGAATAATTCTTTGAATAACGATTCATCGAGAGAACAATTTTTCGAACTAGTAATTCATTAATACAACAATTCTTCCAATAACAATTCATCGTGAAACAATTATTCAAAAATCAATTTTTCGAATGAGCAACTCTTCTACAAAACAATTTTTCCAATAACAATTCTTCAATTAACGATTCTTCGGAAAACAATTCTTCTAAAAACAATTCTTTCAAGTTATAATTGTTCGAGAGAATAATTCTTTGAATAACAATTCATCGAGAGAACAATTCTTCGAACTAGCAATTTATTAATACAATAATTCTTCGAATAATAATTCATCGTGAAACAATTATTCAAAAATCAATTTTTCGAATGAGCAATTCTTCTACAAAACAATTTTTCCAATAACAATTCTTCGATTAACGATTCTTCTAAAAACAATTCTTCTAAAAACAATTCTTTCAAGTTATAATTGTTCGAGAGAATAATTCTTTGAATAACAATTCATCGAGAGAACAATTCTTCGAACTAGTAATTCATTAATACAACAATTCTTCGAATAACAATTCTTTGGAAACCAATTCCTCTAAAAACAATTCTTTGAAGCAATAATTCAATTATTCTTCGAATAACGATTCATCGAGAGAACAATTCTTCGAACTAGTAATTCATTAATACAACAATTCTTCGAATAACAATTCTTTGGAAACCAATTCTTCTAAAATCAATTCTTTGAAGTAATAATTCTTCGACAATATAATTCTTCGAAAATATAATTCTTCGAATAACAATTCATCGAGAAATTAATTCTTCAAACGAGTAATTCATTAGGGCAACAATTATTCAAATAACAATTCTTCGAATAACAATTTTTCAAATAACAATTCTTTGAATAGCCATTCTTTGGAAAACAATTCTTCTAGATACAAATCTTTGAATAACAATTTAATGAGAAACAATTCTTTAAATAAAAATTATGCAAAAAACAATTCCTCGAAAGGGCAGTTCTTTGACAGAATAACTCTTCGAATAACAATTCTTCAATAGAGCAGTACTTCGTATAAAAAATTTTCGAGAAAACAATTCTTCGTACAATTCATCAAGAGAGCAGTTCTTCGTATAACAATTCTTTGAGTAACAATTCTTTAAGTGAACAATTCTTCGAGAAACAATTTTTAAAAGAATAATTCTTTAAACAACAGTTCATAGACTAATAATTCTTCAAGATAACAATTCTTGGTACCACAATTCTTCGAGAAACAATTCTTTAAGAGAACAATTCTTTGAATAACGGTTCTTAGAATAGCAATTCTCCAAGAGAACAATTCTTCGTATAACAATTCTTCGAGAAACAATTCTTTAAGTGAACAATTCTTCGAGAAACAATTTTTAAAAGAATAATTCTTTAAACAACAGTTCTTAGACTAATAATTCTTCGAGAGAACAATTCTTGGTACTACAATTCTTCGAGAAACAATTCTTCAAGAGAACAATTCTTCGTATAACAATTCTTCGAAAAACAATTCTTTAAGTGAACAATTCTTCGAGAAACAATTTTTAAAAGAATATTTCTTTAAACAACAGTTCTTAGACTAATAATTCTTCGAGAGAACAATTCTTGGTAACACAATTCTTCGAGAAGCAATTCTTTAAGAGAATAATTCTTCGAGAAACAATTCTTTAAGAGAACAATTCTTTGAATAACGGTTCTTAGAATAGCAATTCTCCAAGAGAACAATTCTTCGTATAACAATTCTTCGAGAAACAATTCTTTAAGTGAACAATTCTTCGAGAAACAATTTTTAAAAGAATAATTCTTTAAACAACAGTTCTTAGACTAATAATTCTTCAAGAGAACAATTCTTGGTAACACAATTCTTCGAGAAACAATTCTTTAAGAGAATAATTCTTCGAGAAACAATTCTTTAAGAGAACAATTCTTTGAATAACGGTTCTTAGAATAGCAATTCTCCAAGAGAACAATTCTTCGTATAACAATTCTTCGAGAGAACAATTTTTGATAACACAATTCTTCGAGAAACAATTCTTTAAGAGAACAATTCTTTGAATAACGGTTCTTAGAATAGCAATTATTCAAGAGAACAATTCTTCGTATAACAATTCTTCGAGAAACAATTCTTTAAGTGAACAATTCTTCGAAAAACAATTTTTAAAAGAATAATTCTTTGAACAACAGTTCTTAGACTAATAATTCTTCGAGAGAACAATTCTTGGTAACACAATTCTTCGAGAAATAATTCTTCAAGAGAACAATTCTTCGTATAACAATTCTTCGAGAAACAATTCATTAAGTGAGAGAGAGAGAGAGAGAACAATTCTTCGTATAACAATTCCTCAACAAACAATTCTTTGTATAATAATTCTTCTAGAAACAATTCTTCAAGAAACCAATTCGTTGAATAACAGTTCTTGGAAAAACAATTCTTTTTAAGAGGTAGAATAATAAAATGGCTACTACGGTATGTTGCAATATACAGGGTGTTTGTAAATACAGCAGATTAAAAAATCACATACATTATGATATACATATATGAATTAATATTTTTGATACTATGATATATTTATACTTTTATAAAATTTAATTTTTTTTATACATTATTTATTTATTAAGAGTTTGTTGTTAAAATCTGATATAAACGTAGTCGAATGTTGGGTCGTGGGTCCTAAAATCTAGGTATTCAGGTAATAAATTACAAATGGACAGGAGAATGATCTCGGGATGGGTCATTTAATTTTAGCTTCGAGCTATGGTTTAACACATTTTTAAGCGCGCACTTTTTCAATGTTTTGTTATGTCTCGAAAAATTTTGTAGGTTGTCACATAAAATCACAAAACATAGCGACATTAAAAACTAAAAAAAATAATATATAAAAAACATTTTTAGGTGATTTTTGGATGTATACTTAATTTATATGGTAACCAGAAAATACGTCGAACGAACAATTATTCTAGACAACAATAACAATTCCTTTGGCTACAATTCTTTGAGAAACAATTCATAATTCTTCTAAAATCAATTTTTTGATAAAGCAATTCTTTCAGTGAACAACTCATGATAAACAATTTTTTTGATACATAATTCATCAGTAAACAATTCTTCGATAGACAATTATTCATTAAACAATTCTTCGAAAGAACGAACTTTTTGAATAACAATTATTTGAGAAAAGATTCTTCAAAAACTATTTATTTTCATGAGCAATTTTCGGGAATAGAAACAATTATTCGAAAAAAAAAATTTAAAATCAATTCTTCGAAAAACAAATCTTTGAAAAATAATTCTTCGCATTAGCAATTCTTCGAGAAAACATTTATTCAGGAAACAATTATTCGAAAAACTATTTTTCGAATAATTATTATTTAATTGTTGGTCAAGAATTGCTATTGCGATGAATTGTTTTTGAACAATTGAAATGTTGTCTTGAAAAATTGCGTATTCGAAGAATTGCTCCTTTGAAGAATTGTTTTCTTGAAGAATTGTTGCTTAATCATTATCCAAGAATTGTCCTTTCGAAAAATTATTATTTGAAGAATTGTTTCTCGAAGAGTTTTTATTCGAAGAATTGTTGGCTTGCAAAAATTGTTTTTCGAAGAATTGTTTCTCAAATAATTTCCCTTTTGAAAAATTATTTTGGTTGTACAAGAATTATTCATTCGAAGAATTGTTTTTTGATAAATTATTTTCGAAAAATTATTGTTCAATTGTTGTCCAAGAATTGCTTTTTCTAGGTATTGTTTTTCAAAGAATTATCTCTTGAAGTGTTGTTATTCGAAGAATTGTTTTATCGAAGAATTGCTCATTCGAAGAATTGTTGTTCAATTGATATCCAAAAATGGTTTTTTCGAAGAATTATTATTTGGAAAAGTAGTTTTCGAAGAATTGTTTTTCGAATAATTGTTACTCGAACAAATGTTGGCTTAAAGAATTTCTCCTTAAGAATTGTTTTTCGAAGAATTGTTGTTCAACTGTTGTCCAAGAATTGCTCTTTTGGAGTATTGTTGAGTTGTTATTTAAAGAATTGGTTTCTCGACAAATTGTTTTTTCGAAGAATTATTTTTCGAAGAGTTTTTGTTCAATTGTTATCCAAGAATAGCTTTTTCAATGAATTATTATTTCTAAAATTGTTTTTCGATGAATTGTTTCTCGAAAAGTTGTTATTCGAAGAATTGTTGGCTTGGAAGAATTGCTGCGTTAAAGAATTGTTTCCGAAGAATTGTTTTTCAAAGAATATCTTCTTTGAAGAATTGTTTCTCGAAGAATTGTTTTTTTTTTAGAATTGTTGTTTAATTGTTATCCAAGAATTGTTCTTTCAATGAATTATTGTTTGCAAATTTGTTTTTTGATGAATTGTTTTCCGAAGAATTGTTTTTCAAAGAATTTCTACTTTGAAGAATTGTTTCTCGAAGAATAATTGTTTTTTGTAGAATTGTTGGTTAGTTGTTATCCAAGAATTGTTCTTGCAATGAATTATTGTTTGGACATTTGTTTTTCGATGAATTGTTGGCTTGGAAGAATTGCTGCTTGGAAGAATTGTTTTTCGAAGAATTATTTCTCGAAGAATTGTTTTCGAAGAATTATTGTTTAATTGTTATCCAAGAATTGTTCTGTCAAATAATTATTGTTTGGAAAATTGTTTATCGAAGAATTATTTTCTTGGAAGAATTGCTGCTTTAGAGAATTGTTTTTCAAAGAATTTCTTCTTTGAAGAATTGTTTAATTGTTATCCAAGAATTGTTCTTTCACAGAATTATTATTTGGAAAATTGTTTATCGATGAATTGTTTCATGAAGAGTTATTCGAAGAATTATTGTCTTGGAAGAATTGCTGCTTTAAATAATTGTTTTTCTAAGAATTTCTTTTTGATGAGTTGTTTTTCGAAGAACTGTTGTTCAATTGTTATCCGAGAATTGTTCTTTCAAAGAATTATTATTTGGACAATTTTTTCTCGATGAATTTTTTCTCGACGATTTATTATTCGAAGAATTCTTGACTTGGAAGAATTGCTACTTTGGAGAATTGTTTTTCGAAGAATTGTTGTTCAATTGTTATCCAAGAATTGTTTCTCGAAGAATTGCTTCGTTGAAAAATTGTTTTTTGATGAATGAATTTCTTGGAAGAATTGCTGCTTTAAATAATTGTTTCTTGAAGAATTGATCTTTCGAAGAATTGTTTCTCGAAGAGTTGTTATTCGAAGAATTGTTTTCTTGGACGAATTGTCACTTTGAAAAAGTGTTTTCTTGGAAGAATTGTTTTTCAAAGAATTTTTTCTCGAAGAATTGCTCCGTTAAAAAATTGTTTTTTGAAGAATTGTTACCTTGGAAGGATTCCTGCTTTAAAGAATTGTTTATAGAGGAATTGTTTGTTCGAAAAATTGTTTCTCGAAGAGTTGTTATTCGAAGAATTGTTTTCTTGGAAGAATTTCTGCTTTAGAGAATTGTTTTTTGAAGAATTGTTTTCTTGGAAGAATTGGAAGCATTGTTTTTCAAAGAATTGTTTCTCGAAGAATTGATCCTTTGAAAAATTGTTGTTTGCTGCTTTAGAGAATTTCTTCCTTGAAGAATTGTTTTCTTGCAAGAATTGCTGCTTTAGAGAATTGTTTTTTGAAGAATTGTTTCTCGAAGAATTGTTTCTCGAAGAGTTGTTATTCGAAAAATTATTTTCTTGGAAGAATTGCTGCTTTAGAGAATTGTTTTTTGAAGAATTGTTTTCTTGGAAGAATTGCTGCTTTAGAGAATTGTTTATAGAGGAATTATTTGTTCGAAGAATTGTTTCTCGAAGAGTTGTTATTCGAAAAATTATTTTCTTGGAAGAATTGCTGCTTTAGAGAATTGTTTATAGAGGAATTATTTGTTCGAAGAATTGTTTCTCGAAGAGTTGTTATTCGAAGAATTGTTTTCTTGGAAGAATTGCTACTTTAGAGAATTGTTTTTTGAAGAATTGTTTTCTTGGAAGAATTGGAAGCATTGTTTTTCAAAGAATTGTTTCTCGAAGAATTGATCCTTTGAAAAATTGTTGTTTGCTGCTTTAGATTATTTCTTCCTTGAAGAATTGTTTTCTTGCAAGAATTGCTGCTTTAGAGAATTGTTTTTTGAAGAATTGTTTCTCGAAGAATTGTTTCTCGAAGAGTTGTTATTCGAAAAATTATTTTCTTGGAAGAATTGCTGCTTTAGAGAATTGTTTTTTGAAGAATTGTTTTCTTGGAAGAATTGCTGCTTTAGAGAATTGTTTATAGAGGAATTATTTGTTCGAAGAATTGTTTCTCGAAGAGTTGTTATTCGAAAAATTATTTTCTTGGAAGAATTGCTGCTTTAGAGAATTGTTTTTTGAAGAATTGTTTTCTTGGAAGAATTGCTGCTTTAGAGAATTGTTTATAGAGGAATTATTTGTTCGAAGAATTGTTTCTCGAAGAGTTGTTATTCGAAAAATTATTTTCTTGGAAGAATTGCTGCTTTAGAGAATTGTTTTTTGAAGAATTGTTTTCTTGGAAGAATTGCTGCTTTAGAGAATTGTTTATAGAGGAATTATTTGTTCGAAGAATTGTTTCTCGAAGAGTTGTTATTCGAAAAATTATTTTCTTGGAAGAATTGCTGCTTTAGAGAATTGTTTTTTGAAGAATTGTTTTCTTGGAAGAATTGCTGCTTTAGAGAATTGTTTATAGAGGAATTATTTGTTCGAAGAATTGTTTCTCGAAGAGTTGTTATTCGAAGAATTGTTTTCTTGGAAGAATTGCTACTTTAGAGAATTGTTTTTTGAAGAATTGTTTTCTTGGAAGAATTGGAAGCATTGTTTTTCAAAGAATTGTTTCTCGAAGAATTGATCCTTTGAAAAATTGTTGTTTGCTGCTTTAGAGAATTTCTTCCTTGAAGAATTGTTTTCTTGCAAGAATTGCTGCTTTAAGGAATTATTTTTTGAGGAATTGTTTTTTCGAAGAATTATTTCTCGAAGAATTGTTTTCGAAGAATTGTTTTCGTGGAAGAATTGTTTTTCAAAGAACTGTTTCTCGAAGAATTGTTTTTTCAAATTGTTTCTCGAAGAATTGCTCGGTTGAAAAATTGTTTTTTGAAAAATTGTTTTCTTGAAGAATTATTCTTTAGAACAAACCTAAACTTTTTTTGAAAATAATTTACTTTCCAATTATTTATATTTATGGAAAATATAAAAACGCAAAACGTATTATCACACTCGTACAATAATGAGATATTATGCAATATTAATTAACCAGCAATTTTTAAATATTTAATTATAATTACGATATTATTAATTAAAAAAAAATATATATAAATATCGCATGAAAATAATGACTGCAAGAACTACCGTGCTTTGTGAAAGAGACGAGGGGGCATGGAGGAAGAGAGAGAGAGAGCCCCTGACTGAGCCTTTTATTACTCTCTGGAGTAATATCGCGCTCGACGGGGGGCCCTAGGTGTCCACCAGGAGATCCGAGATTAGTTTTTAAACCGGTGCCGGAGCGTTAATAAGTAGCCGGTCCTTTTGTTAGATCGCCATGTTAGAAAATGGCGGATTTTAGAATTTTCTTCAATATATATTAGTCTATGAGCTGGAAAATATATAAATAAATAAAAAAAAAATATTATATCAACAAGTGATACCAAGATTTTTATTAATAAAAAATAATAATTTATTTTATAAAAATACACCAGTGGTGTGGAAAATTTAATTATTGCAAATTTGTCCATATTAAAAAATAATAATAATTAGGATATTTTTGGGCGTTTCGAAAGCGTGTATAATATTCCAGTAATTATGAAAGTTTCGAATTGAAACTTCGAAAAAAAAAAATAAGCGAGAAGACCGCTTTTCAAGTAAAAACACTGACAAGTTAATCAAGGGAGGCAGTGATTCAGCAGCGGTACCAAACATGCGTTCAAAATTCACCTTAATGAGGTACTAGGTCTGTATGACTTGCATAAAACGGCATTTTTTTTTAATTCTACAGGCAGAAGGTTTCGTTTTTTTTTTGTTTTTTTTTTTTTTATTTTTTTTAAGTAATGATTAGGGCTTGGATTCTCGGAAATTATAGTTTGAGGTATTAAGATGACTAGTTTCTTATTACAAGTTGATTTTTTATTATTTAATATGTATAGAATACATAGAAAAGATAATTTTGAATTTGTCTATCTGTCGGTTTGTCTGTATGTCCCTATTAAATTTTAAAAAATTCATATCTCCGCCATTTTTAAATATATCGAAACAGGTCATAAAACTTTTTTGATGTCTTAATTATTATAAAATTAATTTGCTTAAAACTTTTTTCGATTTGACCTTCATAGGTGTAACTGGAGGGGGTTGAAATTTCAAAAAAATCATATCCGCCGTTTTTGAAAACATTGTAACAGATCTTTACATTTTTTCCTTATCCTAGTTATTATAAAATTAATTTTTATAAATTTTTTTTTCCTACCTACGGGACTGAATTTGGAGGGGGTTGAAATATCGAAAAAAATATATATCCGCCATTTTTAAAAACATCGAAACTGATCATTATACTTTTTTCATGTTCTAATTTTTATAAAATTAATTTGCTAATGTTTACAATTTTTTACGATTTTTTACGGTTTTTTTACGATTTTTTTTCCTATTTTGTAAAATTATTTACGGGTTTTTACGATTTTGTAGAATATTTTACTATATTTTAGGATTTTTTAGAGCTTTTGAGGATTTTTTACAGTTTTTTACGATTTTTTACGATTTTTTACGATTTTTTACGATTTTTTACGATTTTTTACGATTTTTTACGATTTTTTACGATTTTTTACGATTTTTTACGATTTTTTACGATTTTTTACGATTTTTTACGATTTTTTACGATTTTTTACGATTTTTTACGATTTTTTACGATTTTTTACGATTTTTTACGATTTTTTACGATTTTTTACGATTTTTTACGATTTTTTACGATTTTTTACGATTTTTTACGATTTTTTACGATTTTTTACGATTTTTTACGATTTTTTACGATTTTTTACGATTTTTTACGATTTTTTACGATTTTTTACGATTTTTTACGATTTTTTACGATTTTTTTACTATTTTTTAAAGTTTTTTACGGGTTTTTACGATTTTATAGAATATTTTACTATATTTAAGGTTTTTGTAGAACTTTTGAGGATTTTTTAAGATATACGATTTTTTACGATTTTTTACAATTTTTCCAGATTTTTTAGGATTGTTTACAATTTTTTATGAATTTTACGATTTTTTACATTTTTTTTTGAAATTTTTTTTGACTATGTAGGATTTTTATGATTTTCTACGGTTTTTTATTATTTTTTACGATTTTTTTACGATTTATTACAATTTTTTACAATTTTTTACGAGTTTTTACGTTTTTTTACGATTTTTATGATTTTTTATGATTATTTACTTTTTTTACGATATTTACGGTTTTTTGCAATTTTTTACGATTTTTTACGACTGTGTCGGATTTTTTACGATTTTCTACGGTTTTTACTATTTTTCACGAGTTTTTTTACAGTTTTTTACGATTTTTTACGATTTTTCACGATTTGTTACGGTTTTTTACGATTTGTTACGATTTTTTACGATCTTTCACGATTTTTTACGATTTTTTACGATTTTTTACGATTTTTTACGATTTTTTACGATTTTTTACGATTTTTTACGATTTTTTACGATTTTTTACGATTTTTTACGATTTTTTACGGTTTTTTACGATTTTTTACGATTTTTTACGATTTTTTACGATTTTTTACGATTTTTTACGATTTTTTACGATTTTTTACGATTTTTTACGATTTTTTACGATTTTTTACGATTTTTTACGATTTTTTACGATTTTTTACGATTTTTTACGATTTTTTACGATTTTTTACGATTTTTTACGATTTTTTACGATTTTTTACGATTTTTTACGATTTTTTACGATTTTTTACGATTTTTTACGATTTTTTACGATTTTTTACGATTTTTTACGATTTTTTACGATTTTTTACGATTTTTTACGATTTTTTACGATTTTTTACGATTTTTTACGATTTTTTACGATTTTTTACGGTTTTTCTTTCGATTTTTACGATTTTTTACGATTTTTTACGATTTTTTACGATTTTTTTCGATTTTTTACGATTTTTTACGATTTTTTACGATTTTTTACGATTTTTTACGATTTTTTACGATTTTTTACGATTTTTTACGATTTTTTACGATTTTTTACGATTTTTTACGATTTTTTACGATTTTTTACGATTTTTTACGATTTTTTACGATTTTTTACGATTTTTTACGATTTTTTACGATTTTTTACGATTTTTTACGATTTTTTACGATTTTTTACGATTTTTTAGAATTTTTTATAATGTTTTACGATTTTTACGATTATTTTTAAGAGTTTTTTACGATTTTTTACGTTTTTTCCCATTTTTTACGATTTTTTGTGATTATTTACTTTTTTTTACGATATTTACGATTTTTACCAGTTTTTTACGATTTCTTTTTTCTCCTTTTTTTCTCACACTTATTTTTTGGTCAATTTATTTTTCTCCCTTTTATTTTAACCCCTTTATTTTCACACTTTTTGTTCCCCATTTATTTTTCCATTCATTTCTTATTACACTTATTTTATGCTCCATTTGTTTTTCCCTCTTTTTTGTGGTACACATATTTTTGCCCCACTTATTTCCCCCTCTTTTCTAACCTCATTAATTTTTTATCACACTTGTTTTTTTACCCTATTGATTTTTCTCCACCTTATTTTCTCCCCTTTATTTTCACACACTTCTTTTTTGACCCAATTAATTTCCCCCCTTTTCTCACACTTGAATTATTGCCGCACTCCTTTTTTTCTTACACTTATTTTTTGTTCAATTTATTTGTTTCCCCTTTATTATCACACACTTGTTTTTTTCCAAAATTATTTTTCTCCCCTTATTTTCCCAACTTTATTTTCACACACTTGTTTTTTGACCCATTTATTTCTCCCCATTTTCTCACACTTGATTCTTTGCCCTCACTTATTTTTCTCCCTTTTTTTCTTAAACTTCTTTTACGCTCCATTTATTTTCCCCTTTTTCTTCACACACTTGTATTTTACCCCATTTATTTTTTCTCCTTTTTTTCATACACTTATTTTTTGTTCAATTAATTTTTTCCTCTTTATTTTCACACAGTTGTTTTTTGACCCAATTAATTTCCCCCCTTTTCTCACACTTGAATTATTTCCCCACTTATTTTTCTCCCTTTTTTTCTTAAACTTCTTTTACGCTCCATTTATTTTCCCCTTTTTCTTCACACACTTGTATTTTACCCCATTTATTTTTTCTCCTTTTTTTCTTACACTTATTTTTTGTTCAATTTATTGTTTCCCCTTTATTTTCACACACTTGTTTTTTGACCCAATTAATTTCCCCCCTTTTCTCACACTTGAATTATTTCCCCACTTATTTTTCTCCCTTTTTTTCTTATTTACGATCCATTTATTTTCCCCTTTTTTTTCACACACTTGTTTTTTGACCCAATTAATTTCCCCCCATTTTCTCACACTAGATTTTTCTACCATTATTTCTCAAACATATTTTTTTGGCTCATTTATTTTTTCCCCCATTTTTTCTTAAACTTGTTGTCTCTTCATGGTCGACTCTTCCAGTCCGACCATTAGGGTGATTCCTTATGATTCTTTCCGACAGCTGATGATACTCCAGTCTTCCGTTTTAAGCCCCATATTCTGGGTTTTCAAAAACTGGAGTATCCTCATCGGTTTCTTTTTTTCCCATGCTAAAACCCTGTGAGGTTTGATGGCTGATTTACCCCCTCCCAGCTCTTCAAAATAGATACCTACAGTTTGAGCTAGGTTTTCATTCCCTTGAATGTGAATGACTGTTTGTAAATTGAAGCCCTTTACCCATGGCACATTTCCAAATTTCCTGGATCAAAGCTTGCTGTATTTTTTTTGCTTGCTCCAGAGACAGCCTGACCTCAGGGTAGTTGCTTACATAGTTGCCATGTTTACGGTAGTCATGGTCTACTTTAAGGTTGAGGTACTGAGTTTTGCCTGTTTTAAGGTTGGACCCCCAGTTAAGGGGCACTGAGTTTGATAGGCCTACCCTAGTGTCTGAAGCTGTCTGATTGACCTTAGTGCATTTTGGGGCTCCGGTTACTTTTAGGTTTCCTAGGAATAATCGATTCCCAACGAGATTTTTGTAGATCTTTCTAGAGTTACCTTGGAGGATCTTGTTCTTCTCTTCGGAGTCTAAGGTTTGTATTGTCTCAGGCTCTCCGGGAGGAAAGTTTCCCTCCAGAAGCTGGATCTCTCGATCTCCATTGTATTTACTGTTTTACGATCATTTTTTCTCATTCTGATCCCACGAGTGAGTAAGTCGGAGTTTTTTGTCAACCCCAGCAGAGTTGCTTTACTAGGGTAATACTGCTTACTCCGGAGTTTCGATTGGTGCTCCGGAGGAAACATTTTCCATGCGCCTTTCATCCCCTCAGCATGGATTTCCTCTTGAACTTGGGATTGGGCAGCGCTTTTCCATCCCCGCAGTTTGACATTGCTCAGGTCCCTAAAAAACTGCGGAGATGCTAGTTCCAGGTGCCTAAACCTAAAACCAATAAGGGATATACCATAAAAAAATAAACAAAAAATTACACTATAAATAAAAATTTGTGCTTAATAAGACAAAAAAGTTATACGTGTCTTAAATTTTAAAATTTGAGAAACTTTTTTCTTATTTGTAATTTTAGATTTAAATAAACAAAATTATATATATGAGATAAATTATACCCCAATTCACCCACAAACCCTCTAATCCTTCATCAATTTCCATTCCTCAACATTTTAACAATCTCCAATAAAACGATTCCACAAAGTCTCCCAGAATCCTCCTAAAAGACTCAAAAGCCGTCGGCGGAGTTGCAAAGCAGTGTTGCCAAGCGACCGATTCCTAATTTCCTCTAATTAGTGCCAACTTCGCATCCGGGAGTTACCTCAGGCGGTCGCAACGTGCGCTAACGAGCCAAAGCAGCTTAAGGCCAATAATTAGTCGGTATCGGTGCAAATGTTTTGATTTGATGGTTTTTGGGGTAGGGAGGCGACTGTTGGTGGTAGAGTTTTTTTGAGATTCGGTTACAAGGGTGATTGGATCGCGGTTTCTATACGTTCAAGGGTAATTAGGATCATATATCTGAGGGGATCGACATGTAGAGAAGTTGAAGTGGTAACATTATTGTCTGTCAGTATTAAATTTTATTGAAAACGAAGAAATTTTAGTTATTATGTTCGATAATCAAAAATAATGCGCATAAAAATGCCGAGCAAAATTTTGCTACCTGCACATAAAATACTTGAAAGTGCCGAGCAAAAGTTTGCTACCTGCTTATAAAAATGCCGAGCAAAATTTTGCTACCTGCACATAAAATACTTGAAAGTGCCGAGCAAAAGTTTGCTACCTGCTTATAAAAATGCCGAGCAAAATTTTGCTACCTGCATATAAAATACTAAAAAATGCCGAGCAAAATTTTGCTACCTGCACATAAAATACTTGAAAGTGCCGAGCAAAAATTTGCAACCTGCTCATAAAAATGCCGAGCAAAATTTTGCTACCTGCACATAAAATACTTGAAAGTGCCGAGCAAAAGTTTGCTACCTGCTTATAAAAATGCCGAGCAAAATTTTGCTACCTGCATATAAAATACTAAAAAATGCCGAGCAAAATTTTGCTACCTGCACATAAAATACTTGAAAGTGCCGAGCAAAAGTTTGCAACCTGCATATAAAATACTATAAAATGCCGAGCAATAGTTTGTTATCTGCACATAAAAATGCACAATTAACAAATAAATATTTAAATTTAAAAAAATCTAATCTCGTAGACACTCTGTATATGGATGCATCCCGAACGTAGCGTTGCTTTATGTTCAATAAATTTACCGATGGTCATCTGCAATATTAAAGATTTACAGTTGTCACATTAAGCCGTGGGGTCCCCTGTTCGACCACCACTTTGGGCATAACTGAATGCAAGCCATGGTCGAGTCCTCGAATTAGAATGCATAATAAATAAACGCATGAATGTTAAGTATGTTACGAATGTTTTGCCCACTAGATGCGGCTCGTACGTGGTTCAGATTTTCGGGATATTAGCCACTGTGTATTTAAATTTGTTATGTCGTATTGGAGAATATTTGTATAGCTAAAAAAAAAGATATGCATTTTTATGTATTTCTGTACTACGCTTATAATATATTTGTCAATATATGAAAAAAAACCCGTTTTATTACTTAATCTTCCCCCCACTCATTTCCCCATCTAAAAAACATTAAAAATAGATAGGAAAAAAGAGTGGGGGAATAAATTAGAAAAATGTGATAAAACAAACAACGAATCAATCTAGAAAGCCACGCATATATTTTTTTTACTTCCCTCCAAGTATCTTCCCTCCCCCACTTCACTTCCACTTCCACTTTCTAAATAAAAATTTTTTGATTGGCTCGGAATAATGAATATATCACGCTGAGCTTAATGGCTCAACGTTATAAGGTTTACTAATAGTTTTTTGTTGTTTTTTTTTTTAACGTGGAGTGGGGATTTATGTTTTATGCCTCATTTTCTCCTCGTTTTGCCCCAATCTTGTTTTTTGCTCCAATTTAATATTTTCTGGTGTGTTTGTCACTACTTTCTCCCCTCTCTTGGCTGTTTGGTACATTTTTGTCCTGTTTTTTACATAATTTTTCCTGCTTTTTTCTCACTTGTGTTTTTTGGCCCTTTTTTCTCCTTACTTTTTTACATCTATCATTTTTTTGCTCCACTTTTCCCTCCTTTTTTCCCACTTAATTTGTTTTTCTGTATTTTTGTACGAATATTAACACTGTCTTCCCCTTTTTTCCCTCTCTTGTTTTTTTGCTCTATTTTTTCTTCCTTTTTTCCCACTCTTGTTTGTTGCTTCATATTTTCTTCTTTTCGTTTCCCACTTGTGTTTTTTCCCCATTTTTCTCCTTCTTTTGTCCCACTCCTGTTTTTTGCTACAATTTTTCTCCTTTCTTTTCCCACTGATGTTTTTTACACGGCTTTTCCCCCTATTTGCCACTCTTGTCTTTTTGGTACATTTTTGTTTTTTACTTAATTTTTCCTGCTTTTTTTCTCACATGTGATTTTTGCCTCATTTTTCTCTCTACTTTTTTCAGCCATCATTTTTGCTCCTCTTTTCCCTGCTCTTATTCTATTTCTGTATTTTTCCCTCATTTTTGTCCCAATCTTATTTTTTTACTCCATTTTTTCTTCCTTTCGATTCCCGCTTCTGTTTTTTTACACTACTTTTCCCCATTTCCCCCCCACTTTTGTTTTTTTTTCAGATTTTTGTCCCAATTATATTTTATTGCCCATTTTTCTCCTTTCTTTTCTCACTTGTGTTTTTTGCCCTATTTTTCTCCCCATTTGTTTACTACTATTGTGTTTTGCTCCACTTTTCCCTTTTTTTGCCTACTCTTGCCATTTTACTTCATTTTTGAATCTTATTTTTCCTCCATTTTTTTTCCATTTTTCTACATTTTAGTATCAATCTTTTCCCCATTTTGTTTTTTTTTGCTCCATTTTTATCCAACTCTTGTTTTTTGCTTCATTTCTCCTCCTTTCTTTTCCCACTTCTATTTTTTGCCCCACTTTCTACCTTTTTCCCGACTATTATCGCAAAACTTTTTGTTTTTTTAGTCTATTTTTGTCCCACTTTTTCCTTCCTTTTCCCCCACTGTTGTTGTGTGTCACATTTACCCCCTTTTGTACCACTCTTGTTTTTTGCTATATTTTTTCCTCATTTTTCACACTCTTGTTTGTTGCTCCATTTTTTCTCCTTTCTTCTCCTCATTTTTTTACAACTATTGTTTTTTACCCCACTTATTCCCGTTTTTTGCTATTTTTTGCCTCACTTTTTGACCCATTTTTCCACATTCTTCTTCTTTTACCACTTTTGCTCCCTTTTGTGCCTATCTTGTTTTTTGCTCCTTTATTGCCCTACTCTTACTTTTTTCTCTATTTCTCTCCTCCTTTTATCTCACTTTTCTTTTTTGTTCCATTTTTTTCTGCTCCATTTTTTTCTCTTTTTTTCCACTCTTATTATTTTGTCTCATTAATTCCTCTTTCTTTCCCCACTTGTGTTTTTTGCTACACTTTTTTTCACCCCTTCTTTCCCCACTATTGTATTTTAAACCACTTTTCCCCTCTTTATCCCACTCTTGTTTAGTGCATCTTTTTTTTTAAACTAATGGTTTATTCATATTATCTATTGCTCTATTTTTTCTTCTTTTTTCCTCAATTTGTCTTTTTTGCTTCATTTTTGTCCCACTTTTATTTTTTTTGTCCAATTTTTCATCCTTTCTTTTCCTACTTCTATTTTTTACCCCACGTTCCCTCCTTCTTCTCAATTCTTGTATTTCGCTCTAGTTTTTCCTCCTTTTTCCCACTCTCGTTTATTGCTCTATTATTTTCCCCTTTCGTTTCCCATTAGTATTTTATGCCTCATTTTTCTCCCCAATTGTTTAAAACTATTGTTTTTTGCTCCACTTTTTCCCTTTGCCTTTCTACTTCATTTTTGTCCCAATCTTGTTTTTACTCTATTTTTCCCTTTTTTTCTACACTTTTCCCCCTCTTTGCCTCATTTTGTTTTTTTTTTGCTCTATTTTTGTCCCACTCTCGTTTTTTGCTTCATTTCTCCTCCTTTCTTTTTCCACTTGTGTACTTTGCCCTACTTTCCCCCTTTTTCCTCACTATTGTGTGATGCAACACTTTTTCCCCCTATTTTCCTCACTCTTATTTTTTGCTCTATTTTATTCGTCATTTTTTTCCTACTCTTATTTTTTTTGCCCCATTTTTCACCCTTTCTTTTCTCACTTGTATTTTTTGCCCCCTTCCCCACACTTGGTTTTTAAACATATTTTACACCGTTTTTTTTAATTTTTTTTTTTGACTCACTTTTTTCCCACTTTTTTTACCACACTATTTTATTGCCCCCATTTTTTTCTCACATTTACCCCATTTTCCCCAACGGTTTTTTTACCCCTCTTTTTTCACGATTTTGATTTTTACTCTATTTTTCCTCATTTTTTCCTACTCTTATTTTTTGATACTTTTTCCCCCTTTCTTTTTACATTTACGTTTCTCCCCTTCTTTCCCCACTCTTATTTTTTAACCACTTTTCTCCTCTTTTTTTGCACCATTTTTTCAAAACTATTGTTTATTTATCCATTTCCCCCCCCCCCTTTTTTTCTTATATTCAAAAATATATTTTTAAAATAATTTAAATAAAATTTCACGAAATATTTTCTCAAATCCATTAAACGTTTTTTTTTCGGGTTTTTTTTTTTTTTAATTTTTCGTCCATTCCCGAAAAAAAGAAGAAATACATCATCAGCGAGTTATGTGTTTTTCTCTTTATAAATTGTTTTTTGCGGTTAAATTTTTTCCCTTCTAATATGTAAATACATTTCAAGAAAATCCGCCGTGAAATCAAATAGGCTTCGGCTACGGTCGCTTACCCATTAGCCAGTGGCGTAACAGATATTAATTAACTTTTTAGTTTTTCCCACGTTAATTATTATCGAATCTATTATATCAATAATAATATCGGTTAATTAAAATAATAAAAAATAGTAGGCCCAGTACTTAACCTTGATGCACTCCCAAGATGAAATTTTTAATTGTAAGGTAGGTTTAGATTAGATATGGGGTAGTGTAGTTAATAAGATTTAAAAACTTTTATGAAAAATAAAATTTTCTGACAAATTGATACTAAAGGATTTATACAAGAAAATAAAATTTTGCAGGGTTGTACTAGTCTTTTTTTTTATAATCATAATTTACATATTTTTGACATCACTCTGTATATTTTTAATATTTGTTTAATAATTTTATGAAATTTATTGGATTTAAAAAGATTTATCACGAGTAAAATTTTCTGTCAAATTAAAAATACAGGGTGTGCAAATTAAAGAATTAATTTTTTAATCATAATTTAGTTATTTAGGAGATCATCCTGTATATTTTTAATCATTATTTTTTCAATTTTATAAAGCATATTGGATTAACAAAATTTTTTATGGGCAAATTTTTCTGTCAAAATAATAATACAGGGTGTGCAACTAAATAGTTTTATAATCATAATTTACGTCTTTGGCATCACCCTGTATATTTTAAATATTCTATTTCCAATTTTTTCAAATATATTGGATTTAGAAACTTTAATCGCCAGCAAAATTTTCTGCCAAATTAATAATACAGGGTGTGCAAACTAAATAGTTTTATAATCATAATTTACGTATTTTTGACATCACCCTGTATATTGTTTTTTTAAATTCTATGTAGTTTATTGGATTTAGAAACTTTTATCAAGAGTAAAATTTTCTGTGAAATTATTAATACAGTGTGTGCAAATTAAAAAGTTAATTTATAAGTATAATTTACATATTGTTGAAATCACCCCGTATATTCTTGATATGAACAACTTTTTTAATTAAACATGTTTATTGAACTTATAAATTTTTATCGCCAATGAAATTTTCGATCAAATTAATAATACAGGGTGTGCAAACTAAATAATTTTATAATCATAATTTGCGTATATTTTTGACATCACTCTGTATATTTTAATTATTTATGCCAGTTTTATAAATTTCATTGAATTTAGAAACATTTATCACGAGTGAAATTTTTTATCAAATTAATAATACAGGGTGTGCAAACTAAATATTTTTAAAACATAGCTTACTTATTTTTGACATCACGCTGTATATTTTAAATATTTTTTTCCAATTTTATAAACTCAATTAGATTTAGAAACTTTTATCACGAGTGAAATTTTTTGTCAAATTAATAATACAGGGTGTGCAAATTAAATATTTTTATAATCATCATTTACGTATTTTTGACATCACCCTGTATATTTTTTTTTAAATTTATAAAGTATATTGGATTTTAAATTTTTTATCACACGTGAAATTTTCCATCAAATTAATAATACAGGGTGTGCAAACTAAAATATTTTTATAATCATAATTTACTTAATTTTGACATCACGCTGTATATTTTAAATATTATTTTCCAATTTTATAAAGTCAATTAAATTTAGAAACTTTAATCTCGATTGAAATTTTCTATCAAATTAATAATACAGGGTGTGCAAACTAAATATTTTTATAATCATAACTTACTTATTTTTGACATCACGCTGTATATTTTAAATATTTTTTTCCAATTCTATAAATTTAATTAGATTTAGAAACTTTTATCACGAGTGAAATTTTTTGTCAAATTAATAATACAGGGTGTGCACATTAAACGGTTAATTTACTATCATTATTTACATATTTTTGCATCACCCTGTATATTTTTAATATTTTATTTCTAATTTAATAATGCTTATTGAATATAAAAACTATTATTTCCCAACGATATTTTTTGTCAAATTAATAATACAGGGTGTGCTAACTAAATAGTTTTATAATCATATACATATTATTGATATCACTCTGTATATTCGTACTATTTTTTTTTTTAATTTTATGAAGTTTATTGGATTTAGAAAGTTTTACCAAAAGGTAAATTTTCTGAAAAATTAATAATAAAGGTTATAGACATGAAAATAAAATTTTGCAGGGTTGTACTAGGACATTCTTTTCCTTATTTTTTACAAATATTTGATATAAAATCTATTTTTTTTATTTTTTTTTTCTTTTATAATCATTTATAATATTTCTCGGTACGACTATGCGTTCATGGAAAATATACTAGAATTTATATTCTTTCAATTCTCATGATTACGAGGTTGAATATCTTCTTCTTTTTTTTTCTGTTAATAGCTACGGTGTTTTTCTCTAGATGAATCCTTAATGAAGACGTTATTGGTCAATTAGGATGCGACTTTTTATATTTTATAGTTAGCTCTTCCTAATGTACCTTGAAATTGCTACAAGAAACTAAATACTTTTTTTATATTAAATATTTGAATGGATAAAATCAATTTTATTTTTATTTTAATAAAAATAAATTTTCTCAGTGTATATTTAAATTTTAATTTCTGACAAATTTTTGTATCTTGAAATTGCTACAAGTAATTTTTTTATATAAAATATTTGATTGGATAAATTCAATTTTATTTTAATAGAAAAAAAATTTCTCAGTGTATATTTTAATAATAATTTTTCTCAATGTACATTTTAATTTTAATTTCTGACAAATTTTTGTACCTTGAAATTGCTACAAGAATTTAAATATTAATTTTTTTATATAAAATATTTGATTGGATAAATTCAATTTTATTTTAATAGAAAAAAAATTTCTCAGTGTATATTTTAATAATAATTTTTCTCAATGTACATTTTAATTTTAATTTCTGACAAATTTTTGTACCTTGAAATTGCTACAAGAATTTAAATATTAATTTTTTTATATAAAATATTTGATTGGATAAATTCAATTTTATTTTAATAGAAAAAAAATTTCTCAGTGTATATTTTAATAATAATTTTTCTCAATGTACATTTTAATTTTAATTTCTGACAAATTTTTGTACCTTGAAATTGCTACAAGAATTTAAATATTAATTTTTTTATATAAAATATTTGATTGGATAAATTCAATTTTATTTTAATAGAAAAAAAATTTCTCAGTGTATATTTTAATAATAATTTTTCTTAATGTACATTTTAATTTTAATTTCTGACAAATTTTTGTACCTTGAAATTGCTACAAAAATTTAAATATTAATTTTTTTTATATAAAATATTTGATTGGATAAATTCAATTTTATATTAATAAAAAAAATTTTCTCAGTGTATATTTTAATAATAATTTTTCTCAATGTACATTTAAATTTTAATTTCTGACAAATTTTTGTACCTTGAAATTGCTACGAGAAGTTAAATATTAATTTTTTTATATAAAATATTTGATTGGATAAATTAAATTTTATTTTAATAGAAAAAAAATTTCTCAGTGTATATTTTAATAGTAATTTTTTTCAATGTACATTTTAATTTTAATTTCTGACAAATTTTTGTACCTTGAAATTGCTACGAGAAGTTAAATATTAATTTTTTTATATAAAATATTTGATTGGATAAATTAAATTTTATTTTAATAGAAAAAAAATTTCTCAGTGTATATTTTAATAGTAATTTTTTTCAATGTACATTTTACTTTTAATTTCTGACAAATTTTTGTACCTTGAAATTGCTACGAGAAGTTAAATATTAATTTTTTTATATAAAATATTTGATTGGATAAATTCAATTTTATTTTAATAGAAAAAAAATTTCTTAGTGTATATTTTAATAATAATTTTTCTCAATGTACATTTTAATTTTAATTTCTGACAAATTTTTGTACCTTGAAATTGCTACGAGAAGTTAAATATTAATTTTTTTTATATAAAATATTTGATTGGATAAACTAAATTTTATTTTAAAAAAATTATTTTTTTTCAGTGTATATTTAAATTTTAATTTCTGACAAATTTTTGATTAATTAATAACCGAGAAAAAAACAAAAGGCGGCTATAGCAACTGATCGTGTCTAATAGCGGATGACATGTGTTGGATGGTGTTGAGAACCCCTTGAAACCCCCCTTGGGCCGTCACCTGTGCGCGGTTCTTCGACGTTTCTACCATACCAAAAAGAGTGTAAACACGCTTCGGGCCTGTTATCGATAAAAACGGGAAATTAACTGGACCCTAAATTAATGGGAAAAATGTGTGAAACACTCAAACAGTTGTTAAATAATTATAATTTATTAGATGTAACGGTGAAGAAAAAAAAAAATTGTGTATTATAATTATTATTTTTTTAATCTTTATAATGTTGGTAGGAATTTAATTAAATTTTGAAAAAAAATCATTCATAAATTTTTTTCTAACCAATTATTTGCCATTACACTTTTGAAATAGTTGAAAAAAAGGGGTGGGGGGAATGGGGTAAAAAATAATATTGGAGGGGAAAAAGTGGTCAAAAAGATAATAGTTATAAAAAGGGGGTAAAAAACACAAGTGGGCCAAAAAACAAGTCAAATACTAATGTGTGAAAACAAAGGGGGAGAAGTGGGTAAAAAATCAAGAGTGGGGAAATGAGGGGAAAAATTGTAACAAAAAAACGCAAGTGGGAAAAAACAGGGGAAATAATGAGGGAAAAGAATGGAGGAAACAAAGGAGGAAAAATTGGGTAAAAAATCGGAAGTGGGGAAACAATGGATAAAAGTGGGTCAAAAAACAGAAGTAGGAAAATAATGGGGAAAACAAAAGAAGAAAAAGTGATTAAAAAATCAAGAGTGAGGAAAGGAGGGGAAAAAGTGTGGCAAGAAACACAAGTGGGAAAAAAACAGTGGAAAGAATGGGAGAAATAAAGGAGCAAAAACGGGGTAAAAAGTGGGGAAAGGAGCGAGAAAAGTGAGTCAAAAAACACAAGTAGGAAAAGAGAAGGGATATAATGGGGGAAAACAAAGGAGGAAAATGGGGGTAAAAAATCGGGAGTGGGGAAACAATGGATAAAAGTGGGTCAAAAAACAGAAGTAGGAAAAGACAGGGGAAATACTGGGGAAAAACAAAAAAAAGAAAAAGTGGGTAAAAAATCAAGAGTGGGGAAAGGAGGGGAAAAATGTGACAAAAAAACGCAACTGGGAAAAAACGGGAAATAATGAGGAAAAAGAATGGGGGAAACAAAGGAGGAAAAAGGGGGTAAAAAATCTGGAGTGGGGAAACAATGGATAAAAGTGGGTTAAAAAACAGAAATAGGGAAAGACAGAGGAAATAATGGGAAAAAACAAAAGAAGAAAAAGTGGGTAAAAAATCAAGAGTGGGGAAAGGTGTGACAAAAAAACACAAGAAGGAAATAACAGGGGAAATAATGAAGGAAAAGAATAGGGTAAACAAAGGAGGACAAAGGGGGTTAAAAATGGGAGTGGAGAAACAATGGATAAGAGTGGGTCAAAAAACAGAAGTAGGAAAAGACAGGGGAAATAATGGAGAAAAACAAAGTAGGAAAAAGAGGGAAAAAATTAAAAGTAGGGAAGACATTTTTGTCTTTAAATTTCTAGTTTTTATATGGTTTAACCCCCGTAACAAGAAAACTATCGACGATATTCAAACGTGCTTACCTTTGATAGAAAGAGAAAAAAATATTCTATATAAGAATTTTTTTTCAAAATTTTAGATAAAAAATTATGGCTATGAAAATGGGAAGAGACCACAACTATAATGATTTTTTAATGCCCCCTACTTTGGTCTCTCCCTTTTCTCAAGGACGCAATTTTTGTTTAAAAATTTTGAAAAAATTACCACTTTCAGCCAATTTTATTCTCTTTTTAAGGGTAATAGATTTATTTTAGTATATTATTTATTTATATTTGTAATAGGGTAATAAAAAATATTTTTGTTTTTAAATTTCTTAGTTTTCATTTTGTTTAACCCTTGTAATAAAATAATTATCGACATTATTAAAATCTTCTTAAAGTAGTTGGAAAGAGAAAAATATATGCTATCTTTGTGAATTTTTTCAAAATTTTAGATACAAAATTGTGCCTATGAAAATAGAGAGAGACCACAACTATAAGGATTTTTTAATTTCCCCTACTTTAGTCTCTCCCTTTTCTCAAGGTCGCAATTTTTGATTACAAATTTTGAAAAAATTACCACTTTTAGCGAATTTTATTCTCTTTTTAACGGTATTAATTTTATTTTAATATAATATTTATTTATTTTTGTAATAGGGTAATAAAAAATATTTTTGTTTTGAAATTTCTTAGTTTTCATTTTGTTTAACCCTTGTAACAAAATAATTATCGACATTATTAAAATCTGCTTAAAGTAGTTGGAAAGAGAAAAAATGTACTATTATTGGCAATTTTTTCAAAATTTTAGATAAAAAATTATTTCTATGAAAATATTGAGAGACCACAACTATAAGGATTTTTTAATTTCCCCTACTTTAGTCTCTCCCTTTTCTCAAGGTCGCAATTTTTGATTAAAAATTTTGAAAAAATTACCACTTTTAGCGAATTTTATTCTCTTTTTAACCGTATTAATTTTATTCTAATATAATATTTATTTATTTTTGTAATAGGGTAATAAAAAATATATTTGTTTTAAAATTTCTTAGTTTTCATTTTGTTTAAACCTTGTAACAAAATAATTATCGACATTATTAAAATCTGCTTATCGCAGTTGGAAAGAGAAAAATATATACTATGTTTGTGAATTTTTTCAAAATTTTAGATAAAAAATTATGGCTATGAGAATAGGGAGAGACCACAACTATAATAATTTTTTAATATCCCCTACTTTAGTCTCTCCCTTTTCTCAAGGTCGCAATTTTGGATTAAAAATTTTGAAAAAATTACCACTTTTAGCGAATTTTATTCTCTTTTTAACCGTATTAATTTTATTCTAATATAATATTTATTTATTTTTGTAATAGGGTAATAAAAAATATATTTGTTTTAAAATTTCTTAGTTTTCATTTTCTTTAACCCTTGTAACAAAATAATTATCGACATTAAAATCTGCTTACCTTTATTAGAACGAGAAAAATATATACTATTTTTGTGAATTTTTTCAAAATTTTAGATAAAAAATTATGGCTATGAGAATAGGGAGAGACCACAACTATAAGCATTTTTTAATTTCCCCTACTTTAGTCTCTCCCTTATCTCAACGTCGCAATTTTTGATTAAAAATTTTGAAAAAATTACCAATTTTGGTAAATTTTATTCTCTTTTTAACGGTATTAATTTTATTTTAATATAATATTTATTTATTTTTGTAATAGGGTAATAAAAAATATTTTTGTTTTTAAATTTCTTAGTTTTCATTTTATTTAACCCTTGTAATAAAATAATTATCGACATTATTAAAATCTGCTTAAAGTAGTTGGAAAGAGAAAAAATGTACTATTATTGGCAATTTTTTCAAAATTTTAGATAAAAAATTATTTCTATGAAAATAGGGAGAGACCACAACTATAAGGATTTTTTAATTTCCCCTACTGTAGTCTCTCCCTTTTCTCAAGGTCGCAATTTTGGATTAAAAATTTTGAAAAAATTACCACTTTTAGCGAATTTTATTTTCTTTTTAACTGTATTAATTTTATTCTAATATAATATTTATTTATTTTTGTAATATGGTAATAAAAAATATTTTTGTTTTGAAATTTCTTAGTTTTCATTTTGTTTAACCCTTGTAACAAAATAATTATCGACATTATTAAAATCTTCTTAAAGTAGTTGGAAAGAGAAAAATATATGCTATCTTTGTGAATTTTTTCAAAATTTTAGATACAAAATTGTGCCTATGAAAATAGAGAGAGACCACAACTATAAGGATTTTTTAATTTCCCCTACTTTAGTCTCTCCCTTTTCTCAAGGTCGCAATTTTTGATTACAAATTTTGAAAAAATTACCACTTTTAGCGAATTTTATTCTCTTTTTAACGGTATTAATTTTATTTTAATATAATATTTATTTATTTTTGTAATAGGGTAATAAAAAATATTTTTGTTTTGAAATTTCTTAGTTTTCATTTTGTTTAACCCTTGTAACAAAATAATTATCGACATTATTAAAATCTGCTTAAAGTAGTTGGAAAGAGAAAAAATGTACTATTATTGGCAATTTTTTCAAAATTTTAGATAAAAAATTATTTCTATGAAAATATTGAGAGACCACAACTATAAGGATTTTTTAATTTCCCCTACTTTAGTCTCTCCCTTTTCTCAAGGTCGCAATTTTTGATTAAAAATTTTGAAAAAATTACCACTTTTAGCGAATTTTATTCTCTTTTTAACCGTATTAATTTTATTCTAATATAATATTTATTTATTTTTGTAATAGGGTAATAAAAAATATATTTGTTTTAAAATTTCTTAGTTTTCATTTTGTTTAAACCTTGTAACAAAATAATTATCGACATTATTAAAATCTGCTTATCGCAGTTGGAAAGAGAAAAATATATACTATGTTTGTGAATTTTTTCAAAATTTTAGATAAAAAATTATGGCTATGAGAATAGGGAGAGACCACAACTATAAGGATTTTTTAATTTCCCCTACTTTAGTCTCTTCCTTATCTCAAGGTCGCAATTTTTAATTAAAAATTTTGAAAAAATTACCACTTTTAGCGAATTTTATTCTCTTTTTAACGGTATTAATTTTATTCTAATATAATATTTATTTATTTTTGTAATAGGGTAATAAAAAATATATTTGTTTTAAAATTTCTTACTTTTCATTTTCTTTAACCCTTGTAACAAAATAATTATCGACATTAAAATCTGCTTACGTTTATTAGAAAGAGAAAAATATATACTATCTTTGTGAATTTTTTCAAAATTTTAGATAAAAAATTATGGCTATGAAAATAGGGAGAGACCACAACTATAATGATTTTTTAATATCCCCTACTTTAGTCTCTCCCTTTTCTCAAGGTCGCCATTTTGAATTAAAAATTTTGAAAAAATTACCACTTTTAGCGAATTTTATTCTCTTTTTAACGGTATTAATTTTATTCTAATATAATATTTATTTATTTTTGTAATAGGGTAATAAAAAATATTTTTGTTTTAAAATTTCTTAGTTTTCATTTTGTTTAACCCTTGTAACAAAATACTTCGCCACATTATTAAAATCTGCTTATCGCAGTTGGAAAGAGAAAAATATATACTATGTTTGTGAATTTTTTCAAAATTTTAGATAAAAAATTATGGCTATGAGAATAGGGAGAGACCACAACTATAAAGTATTTTTAATTTCCCCTACTTTGGCCTCTCCATTTTTTCAAATTCACAATTATGGCTTAATAAATCCCACTTATAATATATTTTAAAATATGTAAAAGAGTAAATTTGTAACAATCCAACTTAAATTAAGTAATATATCAATAACACAGTAAATAAAGATATTTATATAACTTTTACCTAAAGCTACAATACATGTATGTACCTTTACCAGCTGACTATAAGTAACAATGAACAATAGAGCCGTTTGGTATTATTATGAAAATTTTTTCGGGGTTTTGAAATTCGATATTACCGAAAATTGTCTAAGTGTAACCCGGAGGATAAGTAACAATTTAATTTAGCACCATTAAAATTTTTTCACAAGAATTGGAATGTATTTGTAATTTTGCGTCTAACTAACCTTGGGCGTTTCGTTAGGAAGCAATTTAAATTGAAAAAAAAAAAATAAAAAAAATTAACAGCCCACACATTGCGGTTTGTTTTTAAATTAATGGTGTGAAAATTGTCTAAATAAAAATTAATTTTAATAAAACTTTTTCATAGAATAAAAAATTAGTGAAAGAAACGTAAAAAAAATTGTAAAAATTGCACTTTTTACTAAATTTGGCAACAATGGCAAATCTAAAATGGAACAGACAGACAGGCTTTATTTTTTCTGGCTCACTATTTTCATTTATAAAATTTTCAGTATTCAACATATATTGGCAGCGAGAAAGTATAAAAATATGATTTTTAGTTGTTTTTAAAGACTTTGAAGCTACCATAAACATATTTTTAAATAATTTTCTACATTTCCCATTGCACCTTAATAATCATTGTACCTTATGAAATAATCCAAACGGATGGACGGACAGACAGACAGACAGTACCTTGGCTAATGGCTACTTAACAATTTAATTAGATTTCAGCACCTAACGTGTTAAATTAGCATTTAATAACTAATAGAAATTACTTATCAGGTATTACACTGGCAGCGCGAAAGTAAAAATGTAGGTCTTACCCAAATCTACTTATAATTTATAATAAATTGGCAACGCTGTATTACTAAGTCATGTTATAAAAAAATAAGAAAAAGCTCCTAAACTATAACAAATATAAGCTTCCAGACTATAAAAAGAGGGAGAAAAATGATGGAAAAAGGATAAAAAAGTGCAACTTTGATAAAGGTGGGGGAATGAAAAAAAAGCAGAAAAAAGGGAAAAGAGGCTGACAAAGAGGAAAAAGGGGAAATAAGAGGAACAAAATGGGAAAGAAGAAGAAAAAGGGTTGAAAAAGAAGAAAACTGGAAAGGGGGAGGGGAAATAAATATAGAGGGCGTGAAGATTGATGGGATGAAAAAAAAGGTAAAAGAGAAATGTGAGAAAAAGCTGAAAAAATGGAAAAAGTGAACAAGATAGTGGAAAGCGGTATAGAGGGGAAGGGGGTAGGAGGAAAAAAGGGGGGATCTTTTAGACAGAAAACGGAGGAAATTTTCTACAAAAAAGAGTGAAAATTTGATTGAGAAAAAAGAGGATAAATTTAATAGAGAAAGTGACAAAATTATGAGAGAAAAGAGGGGAAATTTGAAAAAAAAATTAACAAAACTAAAATAGAAAAGAAGGAAAATTTTCAACAGAAAAGAGGGGAAACTTTGGATTAAAAAGAGGAGAAATTTTTGAAAGAGAAGAGGGAGAATTTTCAATAGAAAACAGAGGAAACTTTCGACTTAAAAGAGTGGAAATTTGTTATAGAAAAGTGGCAAAATTAATAGGGAAGAGAGGATAAATTTAATAGAGAAAGTGACAAAATTATGAGAGAAAAAAGAAAAGAAAGACAATTTTTGAAAAGAGGGGAAATTTTCGATAAAACAGAGGGGAAATTTTTGACAGAGAAGAGGGGGAATTCTCAACAGAAATCAGGTGAAATTTTAGACAGAAAAGAGGGGAAATTTGATAGAGACAAGTGACAAAATGAAAATAGAAAAGAAGGGAATTTTTCGACAGAAAAAAGGTAAATATTCTTTTTCTACGGAAAAGAGTGAAAATTTGGTAGAGAAAAGTTGCAAAATTAATAGAGACAAGAGGGGAAATATGATAAAGAAAAGTAACAAAATTATGAGTGAAAAGAGGGGAAATTTGATAGAAACAATTGATAAATTGAAGATTGAAAATTGGGCGAAAATTAAAGAGATAAAAATGTCAAAATAAAAAAGAAAGGAAGGAAAATTTTTGACAGAAAAGAGGGGAAATTTTTGACAGAGAAGTTGGGACATTTTTGACTGAAAACAAGAGACATTTTCGACGGAAATTTGCTAGAGAAAAGTGGCAAAATTAATAGGGAAGAGAGGGGAAATTTAATAGAGAAAGTGACAAAATTATGAGAGAAACGAGGGGATATTTTATAGAAAAAATGACAAAATGAAAAAAAAAACGAATAGAAATTTTCGAGAGAAAAGAGGAGACATTTTCGATCAAAAAAAGGGGAAATTTTTTACAGAGAAGAGGGGGAATTTTCAATAGAAAACAAAGCAAACTTTCGACAGAAAAGTGGGAAATTTGATAGAGAAAAGTGAAAAAATTTAAAATAGAAAAGAAGGAAATTTTTCAACAGAAAATTTTCGATAAAAAAGAGGGGAAATTTTTGACAGAGAAGTGGGGACATTTTCGACAGAAACCGGGTTAAATTTTCTACAGAATAGAGTGAAAATTTGATTGAGAAAGAGGCAAAATGAAAAGAGAAAAGACGGGATATTTAATAGAGAAAGTGACAAAATTATGAGAGAAAAGAGGGGAAATTTGATACAAAAAAATTGACAAAATTAAAAAAGAAAAGAAGGAAAATTTTCGACAGAAATGAGGGTAAATATGCGATAAAAAGGGGGGCAAATTTTTTACAGAGAAGAGGGGGAATTTTCAATATAAAACAGAGGAAACTTTCGACAGAAAAGAGGGGAAATTTGATAGAGAAAAGTGAAAAAATTAAAACTGAAAAAAAAGGGAATTTTTCAACAGAAAAGAGGGTAAAGTTTCGACAAAAAAGAGGAGAAATTTTCAAAGGAAAAGAGGGAAAATTTTCGTCAAAAAAAGGAAAATAAATTGACAGAGAAAGGAGGGGAAATTTGATAGAGAAAAGTGAAAAAATTTAAATAGAAAATAATCGAATTTTTCAACAGAAAACAGGGTAAATTTTCGATAAAAAAGAGGGGAAATTTTTGACAGAGAAGTGGGGACATTTTCGACAGAAAACGGGTTAAATTTTCTACAGAATAGAGTGAAAATTTGATTGAGAAAGAGGCAAAATGAAAAGAGAAAAGAGCGGATATTTAATAGAGAAAGTGACAAAATTATGAGAGAAAAGAGGGGAAATTTGATACAAAAACTTGACAAAATTAAAAAAGAAAAGAAGGAAAATTTTCGACAGAAATGAGGGTAAATATGCTTTAAAAAGGGGGGAAATTTTTGACAGAGAAGAGGGGGAATTTTCAATATAAAACAGAGGAAACTTTCGACAGAAAAGAGGGGAAATTTGATAGAGAAAAGTGAAAAAATTAAATCTGAAAAAAAAGGGAATTTTTCAACAGAAAAAAGGGTAAAGTTTCGACAAAAAAGAGGAGAAATTTTCAAAGGAAAAGAGGGAAAATTTTCGTCAAAAAAAGGAAAATAAATTGACAGAGAAAGGAGGGGAAATTTGATATAGAAATGTGACAAAATTTAAAAAGAAAAGAGGGAGAATAGTAAAAAAATTAAGAGAGAACAGAGGGAGGGGGGGGGGGGGAATCAAGTGAAGCGCGGATCCCCATTATACTTATTCTAATCAACAGTTTTTTTTAAGTGGAAAGTGGAGTGGTGGAAACAGCAAAATGAACATATAGGAAACTGTGCGAAGCGAGATTTTCCATTAATAATTGTTTTTACTAAAGATTTTTTTATTAGGAAACAGTTGGAGTGGGGGAAATCGATATAATACTAACATTTTTTCAGTTAAATCAAAAATCTATTCCAAAGATCATTATTTATCATTTAAATTGGGTAATAAAAAAAAACTAATATCCGGATTTTTTTTACTTATTATACATATTTATATCAAAATTTTAATAACATATCAATAAAACTAGGAAAAGCGGCAACACAGCATTATAAAAAATTCTCACATTTCATCAATATTTACTATATTTCTTTTTTAATTAGTAAATTTCTGTACGTATTTGTTGTTGTCCGCTCGTATATTTTTACCCTTTTCTACGCCACGCGTACAAAATTCGACGCTTTGTCGTCGAAATCGCAGGTAATGAGCTTTTGGTCCGTTTGAGCCTTTCATGTTACCAGTTGGTTATTTTGGTAATTGCTTTCGGCCATTTACTCTGTCCGTTCACCAGTCCGACTCCTGTCAAATGTGATTGCACTTGATAATTCAATCACTATATATTATTAGATCTGTTTATAAAAAAAATTTATAAAATACACAAAAAGAAAAAAAAAATATTGCAAACAAAATACTATTCTGCCAAAGCCATTTAACTAAAAAAAAAAAAAAAAATTGTAGGTTCTTTTACCCCGTAATGTTATTATATATCCTTATATTTTTATTGATATATTATTAAAATTTTGATATAGGTAAATATGTAAAAAAAATCAGGACAGTAATTATTTTTTTACTCATTGCAAATTAATACTAATTGTACCTTAAGCTCCCTTGGAAAATATTAATCTAAATTCCCTTTCTAGTTTAAATTTCACCTCTTTTTACTCGAAAATTTCCCCTACTTTTCTTTCTTCATTTTGTCACTTTTTTCTCTATAATTTTCTCTAACTTTTCTTGCTCAATTTTGTCACTTTTATCTTTCAAATTCCCCTATTGCCTATAGAGAATGTTCATTCTTTTCTCCTAGAGAATTTCCCCTCTTTTCTCTCCTAATTTAGTCACAATTTCTCCCCTTTTCCTTCGAAAATTTTGTCACTTTTTATCTCAAATTTTCTTCCACTTTTCTCCCTTTTCTCCCTATTTTCTATCGAGAGAATTATATCTCTTTTCTCTCGAGAATTTTCCCTCTTTTTCTCGAGAATTTGGTCACTTTTATCACTTAAATTTACCCTCTCTTTTCTCTATTAACTTTGTCACTTTTGTCTATCAAATTTCCCCTCTTTTCTCTATCAAATTTCTTCTCTTTTCTCTTGAAAATTTACCCTCTTCTCTTTCTTAATTTTGTCATTTTTTTTCTTCAATTTTCTCCCAATTTTCTCGCTTAATTTTGTCACTTTTATCTTTCAAATTTCCCATATTTTCTATCGAAACTTTCCCCTATTTTTCTCGAGAATTCCTTTCTTTTAACTCAAGAATTTTCTCTCCTAATTTGGTCACTTATTTATCACTTAAATTTCCCAACTCTTTTCTCTCATTAGGTTTTCACGTTTCACTATCAAATTCCCCTCTTTTTTCTATCAAATTTCTCCCCTTTCCCTTCGAAAATTTTGTCACTTTTTCTCTCCAATTTTCTTCCACTTTTGTCCCTTTTCTCCCTATTTTCTATCAAGAATTACATCTTTTTCCTCTCGACAATTTCCCAATTTTATCTCTAGAATTTGCCCTCTGTTCTCTCCTAATTTGGTCACTTTTATCACTTTAATTTACCCCCTCTTTTCTCTATTAAGTTTGTCACATTTCTCTATCAAATTTCTCCTTTTTCTCTCCAATATTTACCCTCTTCTCTTTCTTAATTTTGTCACTTTTTTTCTCCAATTTTCTCCCACTTGTCTCGCTAAATTTTGTCATTTTTATCTATCAAATTTCCCCTCTTTTCTCTAGAAGATTTCCACATTTTTCTTTCCTAATTTTGTAACTTTTTCAGCTCCAATTTTTTTACTTTTGTCTATCAAATGTCCCCTATTTTTATTTGAGTATTTCCCCTCTTTTCTCTCGATAATTTCCCCTCGTTTATCACTTAAATTACCTCCATTTTTTCTCTTAATATGGTCACTTTTATCATTTAAATTTCCCATCTTTTTTCTCTATTACGTTTGTCATTTATATCTATCAAATTTCTGCTCTGTTCTCTCGAGAATTTTCCCTCTTTTAATACTTACATTTTCCCTCTTTTCTCTCTGAATTTGGTTTTTTCTTGTTTTTTCATCCCGCTAGTTTGCATCCCCTCTACTACGCCTTTTTCCCCTCGCCATTTTTCCCTTTTTGCATCTATTTTATCCACTTTCTCCCCTTTATTTTCCCCTTTTTTCCTTTTTTTTCATTCCTACCCTCACTCTCTTACACATTTTCCCTATTTTTTCTCTTTTTCCCCCTCTTTTTTCTCTTTTGCCTTTTTCCTTGTTTCACCTTTCTTTGTCCCTTTTTTCCACTTTCTTTACCCGTTTCATCCCTTTTTCCACCTTTTTCCCGTTTTTCTAGTAGTCTACCCTCTCCAAAAGTGGTTTTCTCTCTCCTAGGGTAGTCTACCTCTCTTATTTTTTTACGTATAAGAAACCTATGGTTACGACATGTTCTTGCGATTCACTTTTTTTAAATAATATTTTCAAGGTCAACTTACATAAACGTTTCTTATCTTATTGACTCTAAATATAATGAGATCATTAGACTAAAAATTGCGTAAAGTCAGCGATTTTTTAACTTATTTACTTTAAAACACAATGAAATAATTATTCCAAGAACCGTTATTTATCATAAAATTTAAGTAGCTTCCAGTACAACGTACATTTTTACTTTCGCGCTACCAATGTAAAACGCGAAATATCATTAGTTGATATTTAACACGTTAGGTGCTGAAATAAAAATTAATTTTAAATAATAATAATAAATAAATATTAGTGACTGAGCATGATTTTTTTTTTCTCAATGCGAACTTATAACAAAAATCGCTGACTAAATGTAATTTGAGTAAACAAGATAATAATTAACAAGTTAACCTTGAAGCTGTTATAAATTTGTATAAATTAATAAATGTTCCAAATTAATAATGGCAACCGTGCTAGTTATATATTTCTTTGTCGCTCGTAGTCTATATATATATCTCTCTCTCTCTCTCTCTCTAATACATTAATTTCCCTATAACAGCAGAAGTACTGGTATAGTATATCTACTTTTGTATTAAAATAAAATTCCCGGCCAATGGAAGTTGTTTCGATTTGTGATAATAACCGTGTGTACAGTGTGTTTGGTCTAGTGGGCTCAAAACACATATACAGTTGCATTAGCGTAGGCCGTGATGCCGTAGGTGCATGGTCAGTAGAAGAGAAGCGCCCCCGAGGGCGCTGCGGTAGTCTATTGTTTTCGGACCGACTAATTCGATTGGCTTTTGTTTCTCTATTTGGTAATTAGTTTTAGAATGAGCTTCGAATGCTTTGGCCTTGAGGAATTGTTATATTTTATAGGGGGGAGAAAATTTAAAAGAGAAAAATTCAATTAGTTTGATTTTTTTTTTGTTGCTCCGAATTAACTCGTCAAAATTCTAAGTTTCTGATGGATTCCGAGTGATTTCACAGAGATCGAGAACTCAAATAGTTATGCCACCGCAACAATTTTTTTTTTTTAAATCGAGCCGCGGTTTCTCGCTAAGTTTAACGCTTCTTATATTTTAACGTTCTCGTAATAAGATTTTTAATATTTGGATTTTATAAAACAGGATCGGATTAAAAAATAATCAATAAATTATATAATAAGTTACATTGAATTATTTTATATTTTTATCACTTTAAAATTCATAATAAACATTATTACAAAATAGTTTTATAAATTGACAATTCTTCCCCTGACAATTCATCCCCATAATAATTCTTTCCAGCGGCAGTTCTTCCCCACGACAATTCTTCCTTAGGGCTATACTTTATAACGAAAATCCTTCCCCAAACAATTCGTCCCTGACAATTCTTCCCCATGACAATTCTTGCCAGCGACAAATCTACCCCACAATAATCCTTTCTTACGACAATCCTTCCCCGAATATTCCTTGACCAAGACAATCCCCTTCCGGACAATTCTTCCCCATAACAATTCTTCTCAACGAACATTCTTCCCACTACACACCTTCCTTACCATTATCGTTTCTCACGACAATCCTTTCCCGGACAATTCATCCCCAAGACAATTCTTCCCCACAACAATCCTGCCTCAAAATAATCCTCCCTCACAACATTCCTTCTCTTGACAATTCTTCATCAAGACAATTCTTCCCCACTACAATCCTGCCTTACGACAATCCTTCCTTAGGAAAATCGTTTCTCACGATATTTCTTCCCTGGATAATCCTTCCCAAAACAATTCTACTCGGACAATTCTTATCCATGACAATCCTTCCCGGACAATTCTTCCCAAAACAATTCTTCCCTACGACAATTTTGCCTTATATCGTGACTCACGATTATCCTTCCCAGAACAATCCTTCCCCAAACAATTCTTCGTTATGACAATTCTTCTTCGTTACAATTCTTCGGGACAATTCTTCCCAAAAACAATTTTTCCAGACGACAATCCTGCCTTATGGTAATTCTCTCTCACGACAATCCTTCCTTGTGCAATTCTTATGAAAATCCTTACCAACGCAGTTCTTACCCATGACAATCCTTCCAGGATAATTTTTCCCAATAACAATTCTTCTCAACGAACATTATTCCCCGCGACAACATTCCTCACGATATTCTTTCCCAGGGCAATCCTTATCCAAATAGTTGTTCCCAGTAACAATTGTTCTCCACGATAATTTTTTTTACGACAATCCTTTCTCACGACAATCCTTCCCCGGACAATTCTTCCCCAAACAATTCTTTGCTACGACAATTCTTTCAATCTACCATTCTTCCCACGACAATCCTTCTTTACGGCAATTATGTCTCACGACATTCCTTCCCCAAATAATCTTCCCCAAACAATCCTTCCCGGATAATTCTTTCCTAAGACAATTCTTCCCCACGACAATCCTGTCTAAAAATAATCCTTTCTCACGACAATCCTTCGCTGACTAATTCTTCCCTGACAATTTTTTGACATGACCAATTCTTCACAGCGATAGTTCTTCCCCACGATAATCCTTCCTTAAGACAATCCTTCCCGGAATATTTCTTTCCCAGACAATCCTTTCCGGACAATTTTACCCTATGAAAATCCTTAACAACTACAATTCTTTCCCATGACAATTTTTCACCAGACAATTCTTCCTGGATAATTCTTCCCCAAGGCGATTCTTCCCTATGAAATTCCTTCCTTACGATAATCCTCTCTCACGACATTCCTTCCCCGAATAATCCTTCCCTGGACAATCCTTCTCCGAACAATTCTTCGCCATGACAATTCTTTCCAACGACAATTCTTTCCCATGACAATTCTTCCTCACGATAATCCTTCCTAACGACAATCCTTTTTCATGACAATACTTCCCCGAATTATCCGTTACCAAGACAATATTTTCCAATACGATATTCCTTCCTAAAACAATCCACCCTTAAAACAATTTACCCACAAGGGAAGAATTATCGTTAGGCAGAATTGTCATGGGGAAGAATTGTCCGGGAAGAATTGTCTGGTAAAGAATTATCTGGGTAGAGATTGTCCGGAGAAGGATTGTCGTGGGGAATAATTCTAGTTGTGAAAAATTGTCATGGTTTTTTATTTTCTTACTTTTTATCAGATTTTTATTTGTACCGCCCTTTTCCCCACTTCTTACCATACTTTTTCCTCTTTTCGTCCTTATTCTCCCCTTTCTCCGCTTCTCCCCTTTTTTATTGTGACCCCCTTTTTTACCCACTCTCGCCCCACTTTTTCCCACCTATTCCCTCTCATTTTTTCTTTCCTATTTTCCCGCTTTTTATTTTTATGCCTCTTTTTCCCCACAGGTTTTCCACATTTTTTCTAATTTTTCCCCACTTTTCTCTCCTTTGTCCCAAGTTTTTATGCATTTCCCCCGATTTTCCCTTTGTCCACTTTATTTTCTACATTATTGACCTCTTTTCTCCCCCTTTTCTCCTTTTTCATTTTATTCCTTCTTTCTTCACCACTTTTTCCCCTTACTGTCCCATTTATTTTCATCCGTCTTTTGGCTCAATTTCCCTTTTATATTCCCACTACTTCTCCAATTTTCTCCCTTTTCCAGTTTTTCTCCTCTTTTATTTCCAACTTTTTATTCCATTTTTAGTACCCCACCCCCCTTTCCTTACTTTCTTTCTCTATTTTTTACCACTTCTTATTCCATCCCCTCAATTATTTTCCTCATTTCTACTCTATTTCCTCCATTTTTCCCCGTTTTCACCTTTTTTATTTTTTTCCATATTTCTCCATTTTTTCTGAATTTTCTCTACTTTTATCCCCACTGTTCTCACCTTTTTCATTATTTCTTTCCCCCTTTTCTCCACTGTTTTCCCACCTTATTTACACATTTCCTATCCTAATTTCCTCATTTTCACCACTTTTTATCTGTTTTTTTCCCCCTGTTTTCATAACTTTTTCCCCATTTTTTATTTTTTAAAGGTCTACAAATATTAAGAAAGACTCATTCAGCAGCCTTTAAAATATCTAAAGACAGTCGAAAATGTTTTAGAATCCTATAAAATAGTCTCAGAATGCTTCAGGAATGACCTTTAATTTTATGAAAAATCTTTAAAAAATGTTTAGGAGCCTTTAAAAATATTATGAATAATTCAGCAGCCTTTAAAATACTTATGTATATTTTTTAAAAGGCCTAGAATGTTTCAAGACTCTAACGACCTTTATTTTTTTATTTATTAAACAAATTTTTATGAGCCTTTTGAAAGTCTGAAAATATTAGGAATTATTCAGCAGCCTTTAAAATATCTAAAGATAGTCGATAATCTTTAGAATTCTTTAAAATAATCTTAGAAAGTTTCAAATAAGGCTCTCAAGGCCTTCATTTTTTAGAAAAAGATTTAAAAAATGTTTATGAGCCTTTTGAATGTCTAAAAATATTAATAATGATTCAACAGCCTTTAAAATATCTAAAGATAGTCGAAAACCTTTGGAATCCTTTAATATAGTCTTTAAATATTTCAGATAAGACTATCAAGACCTTTATATTTTTTAAAAATGGTTTAAAAAATGTTTAGGAGCCTTTTGAAGGTCTAAAAATATTAATAATGATTCAACAGCCTTTAAAATATCTAAAGATAGTCGAAAACCTTTGGAATCCTTTAATATAGTCTTTAAATATTTCAGATAAGACTATCAAGACCTTTATATTTTTTGAAAATGGTTTAAAAAATGTTTAGAAGCCTTTTGAAGGTCTAAAAATATTAATAATGATTTAGCAGCCTTTAAAATATCTAAAAATAGTCGAAAATCTTTAGAATACATTAAAATAGCCTTAAAGTACTCTAAAGACCTCCTTTTTTTTGAAAAAAGGTTAAAAACTGTTTAGGAACCTTTTAAAGGTCTAAAAATAAATGATTCAATAGCCTTTAAAATGGAAAAAACATCTTTTAGAATCCATTAAAATAATGTTAGAATGAATCGATATCAGCTCTCAAACTTATCTAAATCCCTCCCTGTTAACAAGGCCTCCATTTACTTTTAACGAGGAATTCCACGTTTTTTTAAACAGTTTTTCTGATATTTCATTAACAGATTGATTGATAAATTATCTACAGGATGTCTATAAAGATCGGGAAAATTTAAAATTGACATTGTGGTTTCGGAGGTTAACGAAAAAGTTCAATCGATTGTTTCTTGTGGACGGAATCAATCATTTTATCGAAAATAAATCAATTTTCTTTCTTTGTTTAGTCATTACGAGAAAAAAGTGTGACCAATGGAAATAAAAATATTTTTGAATGTACAGGATGGATCTATTTAAAAAAAATGTTTAGAAAAAAATAACAGCCATATTATATCAATCATTGATAAGTATAATAGTAACGATTTCTCGAATTGGACTCCGTTATATAATAAATAATTTTAATCTAACTGCGATTTTCTATACCTGCACAAGAACGCCAACTCAAAGATATTAAAATTTCCAGTGGCGGCACAGTATGGGATTTTACAGTGTAGAAATAAAAAAATTAATATCAAATATTTATCCAGTGTGATTTTATTCTATTTTAAAATAATAAAGAATAAATTTTAATTAACGTTTTTAAAATTTTTAAACCTTTAATATTTAGTATAATTTTAAATATTTTTTTAGACCTTAAAAAGGCTCTAAAACAGCTTTTAAAATGTCTTTAGATTATTCCTTAAAGCATTCAATGAATATTTTAAAGGATTCTAAATATTATCGACTATAGATATTTTAAAGGCTGTTGAATTATTCTTAATATTTTTAAACATTTAAAAGGCTTCTAAACATGTTTAAAACATTTTTCAAAAAAATTAAGGTCTTAAGTGTCTTCTCTGAAGCATTCTAAGACTATTTTAAAGGATTATAAAGTTTTTCGACTATCTTTAGATATTTTAAAGGCTACTAAATCATTCTTAATATTTCTAGACCTTTAAAAGGCTCCTAAACATGTTTAAAAGATTTTTCAAAAAAATACTGGTCTTAAGTGTCTTCTCTGAAGCATTCTTAGACTATTTTAAAGGATTCTAAAGATTTTCGATTGTCTTTAAAGATTTTAAAGGCTGCTGATTAATTTTTATTATTTTTAGACATTCGAAAGGCTCCTAAATATTTTTTAAATATTTTTCAAAAAAATAATGGTCTTAAGTGTCTTCTCTGAAGCATTCTAAGGCTATTTTAAAGGATTCTTAAGAGTTTTGAGTATTTTTAGATATTTTAAAGGCTGCTGAATCATTCTAAATATTTTTAGATATTCAAAAGGCTCCTAAACATTTTTCAAAAAAATAAAGATCTTAAAAGTCTTATCTGAAGCATTCTAAGACTGATTTTGTCTATTTTAAAGGCTGCTTAATATTTTTTAACTTTTAGAAGTGTTTAAAAGGCTTCTAATCTATTTCAACAAATTAAAGGTTTTTAGAGACTTATAATATATTTTAAAGAACTTTTTTAAGACTTCTAAAGCATTTTAAAGGCTATCGAGGAGAATTTGAAACAAAAATGTTTAAATCTATAGATTTATTAAAGGCTTTTAAAAAAATCTTTTTTCTAAGATCATTTTGAAGACTTGCAAGCATATTAAAGGCTCTTAAATTAATTAATATAATTTTAAAGGCTGCTCAATTATTATTTTGAACGTTTTAAAGCATTTTAAAGACATTTAAAGCCTTTAGAGCATATTTAAATTAAATAAATGTTATTTTTGATTTTAAAGAGTTTTAAAGGGAAAAAGTAGGGAAATAAGGGGGGGCTTAAAATGTAGAAAAAGGATGGAAGGGGAAAGACGTGAGGACAAACGGGGGGAAAAATGGAAAAACAGTTGAAACGAAAAGTGGGAGAAATAGGGGAACAGGTGGGTATAACAAAAGAGTTAAAATGGTATGAAAAAGGGAATAATACGGGGAAAAATGGGAGAAAGAGAAAAAATGGGGAAATAGAGAAAAAATTTGGGAAAGAAGAGAAAAAATGGGGACAAAGTGATAAAAATGGGTAAAAAATGTGTGATAAATAAATGGAGAAGTTGTGGAAATTGGAAAAATGAGTGGATGGGGAAAAATCATGAGGAAAGAGGGGTAAAAAGTAGAGGAAAATTGGAAAAAACGTGGAACACAAAATGGAAAAATAGTAAACAAAAAACGGGGAAAATGGGGACATAAAAAGAAAAAAATTACGAAAAAAGGGGGGAAATATAGCTTGAATGAAGAAAAAGTTGAAGACTGAGAAAAAAGAGGAGGAAAGTAGGAAAAAATGAGAAATATATGGGGAAAATGGTGGGAGAAAGGAGAGAAAAGTGGGAAAAGACATGGGAAAAAAGTGTGGGGAAAAAGTGTGGTGAAAAAAAGTGGAGTAAAAATAAATATTTGGGTAAAAAATTATGAAGAACAAGCGGAAAAAAGATAAAAGGGGTGAAAGTAGGGGAAATTAGGCGAGGATATGGTAAAAGAGTGGAAAAGAAAGTGGGTCAATAATAAAAAAGAGGAAAAAATTGAAAAAATGGAATAATGGAAAAAAGAGGGATAAAAATAAGTGGAAAATAGGTAGAGAACAAAAATGGAAAAAAAAGGAAAAATGACAAAAAAGGGAAAAAAATTTACAAATTGTGGGGAAAATTGGGATAAAAAAGAGAAAAGTAGGGAAAAAGGGGAGAGAACGGGGGAATATGGGGTGAATGAAAAAATAGTGGAAGATGGGGCAAATGAAAGAAAAGTAGGGAAAATTGGAAAAACGTGGGAAATAGTAAGGGAAAGGGGAGAACAGTGGGGGAAAATGGGAAAAAAGTAGAGAATAAAGTGGTGAAAAAAAAGTGGGGTAAAAATAAAAATGTGGGAACAAATTGTGAAGGACAAGGGGAAAAGAACATAAAATAGGTGAAAGTAGGGGAAATTAGAGTAGAAAAAAATGGAAAGGAAAGTGGAACAATAATAAAAAAAAAAAAAATTGAAAAGACGGAAAGAATAAGGGGAACATAGGTAGAGAACAAAGGGGAAAAAATTGAGAAAAGTACTGAAAATGGGAAAAAAAGTGGGACAAAAATGGGAAAAGAAGTGGAGAAAATGTGGGGAAAATGGGGACAAAAAAAAGGGAAAAAGTACGGAAAAGGGGGCGACAACGGGAGAAATATGGGAGTGAATGAAGAAAAAGTGGAATATGGGGAAAAGAGGAGAAATGTAAGGAAAAATGGGAAAAAATGTGGAAACTAGTGGGGGACAGGGTAGAAAATTGGGGAAAAATGGGAAAAAACATTTAAAAACAGTGGAGAAGAAAGAGGGGAAAAAGTGTGGTGAAAAAAAAGTTGGTGTAAAAATAAAAATGTGGGAAAAAATTATGAAGAACAAGGGTAAAAAAGATAAACGGGTTGAAAGTAGGGGAATTGGAGGATCAAATGGGAAAAAAAGTGGGACAATGATAAAAAAGAGGAAAAAATTGGATAAAATGGAATAACAGAAAAAATAGGTAGAAGAATAAGGTTAAAAGAGGTGGAGAAGAAAGGGGGAAAAGAAAAATTTGAAAAAGTAGGGGAAAGTCGGCAGAAACGTGGGACAAAAATTGGAAAAAGTACGGAAAAAGAGGAAACAACGTGAGGAAATATAGGGGTGAGTGAAGAAAAAGAAGTAGGGGAAAAGGAGAGAAAAGAGAGAGAAAAGTAGGGAAAAATTGGAAAAACATGCGGAAAATAAATAGTGGGGAAAGGGGAAAAAAGTTAGGAAAAATGGGAAAAACATGTCGAAAATAATGGGGGAAATTGGATAAATCATGAAAAAAAGTAGAGAAAAAGTGGTGAAACAAAGTGGAGTAAAAATAAAAATTATGAAGAAAGAGGGGTAAAAAGATAAAAGGGGGTGAAAGTAGGGGAAATTAGATTAAATTATAGGAGGAAATGGGAAAAAAGTGGATAAGAAAGTGAGACAAAAAAAAGTGGAAAAATTAAAAAAATGAAATAATAAAGATGTAGAAGAATAAGTGTAAAATGGGTGGAGAACAAACGGGGAAAAAGTTGGGAAAAATTGTAAAAAGTGGGGAAAAAGGGAAAAATGGAAAAAAAGTAGGAAAAAAGCGGACAAAAAATTATGAAGAACAAGGGTAAAAAAGATAAACGGGTTGAAAGTAGGGGAATTGGAGGAGGAAATTGGAAAAAAAGTGGGACAATGATAAAAAAGAGGAAAAAATTTTATAAAATGGAATAACGGAAAAAATAGTTAGAAGAATAAGGTTAAAATAGGTGGAGAAGAAAGGGGGAAAAAGTTGGGAAAAATTTGAAAAAGTAGGGGAATGTCGGAAAAAACGTGGGACAAAAATGGGAAAAAGTACGGAAAAAGAGGAAACAACGTAGGGAAATATAGGGGTGAGTGAAGAAAAAGAAGATGGGGAAAAGGAGAGAAAAGAGAGAGAAAAGTAGGGAAAAATTGGAAAAACATGCGGAAAATAAATAGTGGGGAAAGGGGAAAAAAGTTAGGAAAAATGGGAAAAACATGTCGAAAATAATGGGGGAAATTGGATAAATCATGAAAAAAAGTGGAGAAACAAAGTGGAGTAAAAATAAAAATTATGAAGAAAGAGGGGAAAAAAGATAAAAGGGGGTGAAAGTAGGGGAAATTAGAGGAAATTATAGGAGGAAATGGGAAAAAAGTGGATAAGAAAGTGAGACAAAAAAAAAGTGGAAAAATTAAAAAAATGAAATAAAAAAGATGTAGAAGAATAAGTGTAAAATGGGTGGAGAACAAACGGGGAAAAAGTTGGGAAAAATTGTAAAAAGTGGGGAAAAAGGGAAAAATGGAAAAAAGTAAGAAAAAAGCGGACAAAAAATTATGAAGAACAAGGGTAAAAAAGATAAACGGGTTGAAAGTAGGGGAATTGGAGGATCAAATGGGAAAAAAAGTGGGACAATGATAAAAAAGAGGAAAAAATTGGATAAAATGGAATAACAGAAAAAATAGGTAGAAGAATAAGGTTAAAATAGGTGGAGAAGAAAGGGGGAAAAAAGTTGGGAAAAATTTGAAAAAGTAGGGGAAAGTCGGAAAAAACGTGGGACAAAAATTGGAAAAAGTACGGAAAAAGAGGAAACAACGTAGGGAAATATAGGGGTGAGTGAAGAAAAAGAAGATGGGGAAAAGGAGAGAAAAGAGAGAGAAAAGTAGGGAACAATTGGAAAAACATGCGGAAAATAAATAGTGGGGAAAGGGGAAAAAAGTTAGGAAAATGGGAAAAACATGTCGAAAATAATGGGGGAAATTGGATAAATCATGAAAAAAAGTGGAGAAACAAAGTGGAGTAAAAATAAAAATTATGAAGAAAGAGGGGAAAAAAGATAAACGGGTTGAAAGTAGGGGAATTGGAGGAGGAAATGGGAAAAAAAGTGGGACAATTATAAAAAAGAGGAAAAAATTGGATAAAATGGAATAACAGAAAAAATAGGTAGAAGAATAAGGTTAAAAGAGGTGGAGAAGAAAGGGGGAAAAAAGTTGGGAAAAATTTGAAAAAGTAGGGGAAAGTCGGAAAAAACGTGGGACAAAAATGGGGACAAAAATGGGAAAAAGTACGGAAAAAGAGGAAACAACGTGAGGAAATATAGGGGTGAGTGAAGAAAAAGAAGATGGGGAAAAGTAGAGAAAAATTGTAAAAACATGCCGAAAATAAATAGTGGGGAAAGGGGAAAGGGGAAAAAAGTCAGGAAAAATGGGAAAAACATGTCGAAAATAATGGGGGAAATTGGATAAATCATGAAAAAAAGTAGAGAAAAAGTGGTGAAACAAAGTGGAGTAAAAATAAAAATTATGAAGAAAGAGGGGAAAAAAGATAAAAGGGGGTGAAAGTAGGGGAAATTAGATTAAATTATAGGAGGAAATGGGAAAAAAGTGGATAAGAAAGTGAGACAAAAAAAAGTGGAAAAATTAAAAAAATGAAATAAAAAAGATGTAGAAGAATAAGTGTAAAATGGGTGGAGAACAAACGGGGAAAAAGTTGGGAAAAATTGTAAAAAGTGGGGAAAAAGGGAAAAATGGAAAAAAGTAGGAAAAAAGCGGACAAAAAATTATGAAGAACAAGGGTAAAAAAGATAAACGGGTTGAAAGTAGGGGAATTGGAGGAGGAAATGGGAAAAAAAGTGGGACAATGATAAAAAAGAGGAAAAAATTGGATAAAATGGAATAACAGAAAAAATAGGTAGAAGAATAAGGTTAAAATAGGTGGAGAAGAAAGGGGGAAAAAAGTTGGGAAAAATTTGAAAAAGTAGGGGAAAGTCGGAAAAAACGTGGGACAAAAATTGGAAAAAGTACGGAAAAAGAGGAAACAACGTAGGGAAATATAGGGGTGAGTGAAGAAAAAGAAGATGGGGAAAAGGAGAGAAAAGAGAGAGAAAAGTAGGGAACAATTGGAAAAACATGCGGAAAATAAATAGTGGGGAAAGGGGAAAAAAGTTAGGAAAATGGGAAAAACATGTCGAAAATAATGGGGGAAATTGGATAAATCATGAAAAAAAGTGGAGAAACAAAGTGGAGTAAAAATAAAAATTATGAAGAAAGAGGGGAAAAAAGATAAACGGGTTGAAAGTAGGGGAATTGGAGGAGGAAATGGGAAAAAAAGTGGGACAATTATAAAAAAGAGGAAAAAATTGGATAAAATGGAATAACAGAAAAAATAGGTAGAAGAATAAGGTTAAAAGAGGTGGAGAAGAAAGGGGGAAAAAAGTTGGGAAAAATTTGAAAAAGTAGGGGAAAGTCGGAAAAAACGTGGGACAAAAATGGGGACAAAAATGGGAAAAAGTACGGAAAAAGAGGAAACAACGTGAGGAAATATAGGGGTGAGTGAAGAAAAAGAAGATGGGGAAAAGTAGAGAAAAATTGTAAAAACATGCCGAAAATAAATAGTGGGGAAAGGGGAAAGGGGAAAAAAGTCAGGAAAAATGGGAAAAACATGTCGAAAATAATGGGGGAAATTGGATAAATCATGAAAAAAAGTAGAGAAAAAGTGGTGAAACAAAGTGGAGTAAAAATAAAAATTATGAAGAAAGAGGGGAAAAAAGATAAAAGGGGGTGAAAGTAGGGGAAATTAGATTAAATTATAGGAGGAAATGGGAAAAAAGTGGATAAGAAAGTGAGACAAAAAAAAGTGGAAAAATTAAAAAAATGAAATAAAAAAGATGTAGAAGAATAAGTGTAAAATGGGTGGAGAACAAACGGGGAAAAAGTTGGGAAAAATTGTAAAAAGTGGGGAAAAAGGGAAAAATGGAAAAAAGTAGGAAAAAAGCGGACAAAAAATTATGAAGAACAAGGGTAAAAAAGATAAACGGGTTGAAAGTAGGGGAATTGGAGGAGGAAATGGGAAAAAAAAAGTGGGACAATGATAAAAAAGAGGAAAAAATTGGATAAAATGGAATAACGGAAAAAATAGTTAGAAGAATAAGGTTAAAATAGGTGGAGAAGAAAGGGGGAAAAAGTTGGGAAAAATTTGAAAAAACATGCGGAAAATAAATAGTGGAGAAAGGGGAAAAAAGTTAGGAAAAATGGGAAAAACATGTCGAAAATAGTGGGGGAAATTGGATAAAAATGGGGAAAAATCATGAAATAAAATAGAGAAGAAAGTGGTGAAACATGGAGTAAAAATAAAAATGTTGGAAAAAATTATGAAGAGAAGGGGGAAAAAAGATAAAAGGGGAAATTAGAGGAAATTATAGGAGTAAATAGGAAAAAAGTGGAAAAGAAAGTGAGACAAAAAAAAGTGGAAAAATTGGAAAAATGAAATAAAAAAGATGTAGAAGAATAAGTGTAAAATGAGTGGATAACAAAAGGGAAAAAGTTGGGAAAAATTGTAAAAAGTGGGGAAAAAGGGAAAAATGGAACAAGGTAGGAAAAAAGCGGGCAAAAAATTATGAGTTGCTATTCAATTTTTATGCAGTACTATTTGCTATAGCCGCTGATCGAAGGGCTGTAGTAAGATTTTCAGAAACAAAAGGAATTTGTGCAATACAGAAAATTGGTGTTAAAAAATATTGTAAGTCCGGTAACAATTTTTTGACAAATAAAAAATATTCAACTATCAATCATTAATGAATCTTCATAGGAAAACATTGGGAAAAAATGGAAAATGATATTAGATTAATTTTTGGTTAAAATCGATTAAAAAATTTATTTAATCCGCCTACACTGGTGCTTCGGGGCTTCCAACTTCCAACACCTCTCTCTCTCTCTCTCTCTCGGCGCGCTTCCATCTATTCCTTAGTTTGTTGCACCTTGTTAATAACGCTGACTTTGCATATTGGTGGGCTTTTTGTACCGACATCAGCCTTACAGCCAACTCTTCACTTTACAAGTCCATTTAATACCCGTACATATGGTATATACGCGTTTAATTTTCATATTAACTTTCAATGCCACTATCAGAAAAGTTTTGTAGGTGATTTTTCGATCGCTGTAATTAATCACATTCTTGGGGATTCTTTTCTTTTTTTTTTTTCTTTTTTTTTTGATTTGCCGGTAAAATTACCGCGAAAATGCGTATATTGAGTAGCTCAACGAATTTTTAATGTTGATTAGTTAGTGATTTTTTCGTAAAAATCGGAAAAAGAGCATCAAGACGCAAAGAACGCAAAAAAATGGCAAAAAATCGCAATAAATCGTAACAGACCATCAAGAAATGCAAAAAAAAAATCGCAAAAAATCACAAAAATAATATGATTCAATGTTTCCAATGTTTTCCAACTTTACTTTCAATTTTTTTCAAACTGTTTTAATTTTTTTTTCTTTCCAATATTTGCGTTTTGCAATTTTTGTGGATTTTTGAAATATTTTGACATTTTTTGCGATTTTTTTATGATTTTTGGCCATTTTTTGCAATTTGTTTGCGTTTTTTTTTGCTATTTTTGGTGATTTATTGCTATTTTTTGTGTTTCTGCAACTTTTTGATTTTTTTAACTTTTTTGCGAATTTTTGCAATTTGTTGCGTTTTTTACAGATTTTTTGACATTTTTTTTTCAATTTTTTTGCATCTTTTTCTTTTTCCTGTATTTTTCGTTATTTTTTTACGATTTTTGCCGGTTTTTTGCGATTTTTGTTGATCTGTTGCGATTTGTTGCGATTCTATGCGTTTTATCTTTAGCAAATTTTTTTTTCATTTTTTGACATTTTTTTGCCAATTTTTTTGAGGTTTGTTGCGATTTTCCGAGTTTTTGGGGTTTTTTGCGATTTTTTACGATTTTGATGATTTTTTTGTTATAATTTTTAGCGATTTTTTTGCAATTTTGGTGATTTATTGCTAATTTTTGCGTTTTTTCTGTTTCTGCAACTTTTTGATTTTTTTAATTTTGTTTGCGAATTTTAACGATTTGTTGCGTTTTTTACAGATATTTTGACATTTTTTTTCAATTTTTTTGCACCTTTTTCTTTTTTCTGTATTTTTTCGTTTTGCCTTTCAATTTTTTTTTACGATTTTTGCCGGTTTTTTGCGATTTTTGTTGATCTGTTACGATTTGTTGCGATTCTATGCGTTTTATCTGTTTTAGCAAAATTTTTTTTCATAATTTGACATTTTTTTGCCAATTTTTGTGCGGTTTGTTCCGTTTTTACGATTTTTTCTGCAATTTTTTTGTGATCATTTTTTTTCTCTGTTTTTTACATTTTTGTTTTCGTTTTTTCTTTCAATTTTTTTCATGATTTTGGCGACTACTTGCGATTTTTTTGTGATTTTTGCTAATTTGTTGCTTTTTGTTGCGATTCAATGCATTTTATCTATTTTTGAAAAAAAATTAACTTTTTTAACATTTTTTTGCGGTTTTTTGCGTTTTTCCGAGTTTTTGGGGGTATTTTGCGATTTTTTACGATTTTTGGTGATTTGTTTTGATAATTTTTCGATTTTTATGCGAATTTTTGCGATTTGCTGTGTTTTTTCTCTTGCTATTCCTTGCGTTTCTGCAACTTTTTTAATTTTTTGATTTTTTTCCAAATTTTCGTTATTTTTTGATATTTTTTGCTATTTTTTGACATTTTTTGTAATTTTTTTTTTTTGATTTTTTGCTATTTCTCTGCGATGTATTGCAATTTGTTTCCATTTTTTTGGATTTTTTTTATATTATTAGGGAAGTTCTTTGTTAATTTTTATGATTTTTTGCGATATTTTGAAAGTTTTTTCGACTTTTTTGAGGTTTTCTACGTTTCTTTTACATTTTTGGCGATTTTTTTGATATTCTTTACGATTCTTTTGCGATTTTTTGCAATTTTTAATACTTTTGCAGTTTTTTGCCATTATTTGCGAGTTTTTCGATTTATTGACATTTTTTGTAATTTTTCTGCGATTTAATGTAATTTCTTGCCATTTTTTCGTTTTTTTTATTTAATTTATTTAGCAATATATTTTGCAGTTCTTGCGAGTTTTTGTGAATTATTGGAATTTTGCACTTTTTGCGATTTTTTGTGTTTTTGCAATTTTTTTTGCCGTTTCTAGCGTTTTCTTTTTACATTTTTTGCAATTTTTTGGGATTTCTGGTGTTTTTTGACATTTTATCCGGTTTTTTTGTGTTTTTTTTTCAATTTTTTGAGAGTTTTAGCAGTTTTTTTAGAGTATTCTAATTTTTTGTTATTTTTTTGATTTTTTGCGAGTTTTTTTCCGATTTATTGCAATTTTTGCGACATTTTTGACATTATTAGCATTTTTTTAAGATTTTCTGGGATTTGTTGTCATTTTTTGGAATTTCTGGTGTTTTTTGACATTTTTTCTGGTTCCGCTGTTTTTTTTTTATATGTTTTGCAATATATTACAATTTTTGCTTTTTTTTATATATTTATTTAGCGATTTATTTTCCAGTTTTTGAGAGTTTTGAGATATTTTGCAATTTTTGTTATTTTTTGCGACTTATTTGACGTTTTTTGCGTTTTTTTTTTACCTTTTTGTTTATTTTTGTCATTTTTTGCGATTTTTGGGATTTTCATTGGGATTTCTGGTGTTTTTTTGAAATATTTTGCGGTTTTTTTGACTTTTTTGCGTTTTTTTTTTACATTTTTTCGGTTTTCTTAGATTTCTGGTGTTTGTTGACTTGCGTTTTTTTTGCGATTTTTTGTGATATTTTAAGAGGTTTTGCAGTTAATTGCTACAATTTTGGAGATATTCGATTTTTTCACATTTTTGCGATTTATTGCAATTTTTTGCCATTTTTTGCGTTTTTTTTTTAATATTTTTGAGACTTATTTGCAGTTTTTGCGAGTATTTGTAAATTTTTAAGAGTCAGTGCGATATTCTGCTTTTTTTGTGTTTTTCTGCCATATTTTTCGATTTTTTGTCATTTTTGTGATTTTCTTTTCGATTTTTTGCAATTCTTTGTCATTTTTGCGATTTTTTTGCAATTTTTGAGAATTTTTGCTGTTTTTTGCCATTATATACGAGTATATCGATTTTTGACATTTTTTGCATTTTTTTTTTTCATTATTTTATCGTGTTTCTGTATTTATCAATATTTTCCCATGTTTTTTGATTGATTTTTTTACGATTCCTTTCGACTGTTTCTGATTTTTTGCGATTATTTTTTTATTTTTCACTGTTTTCTGATGTTTTTATTTTCAATATTTTCCAATGTTTTCCGATTTTTTTTAGATTATTTGCTACCTTTTGCGATTATTTTTGTATTTTTCTCTTCGTTTTTTTTTTCGGTTTTTTTTTTCAAATTTTTTTCTTCATTTGCCGATAAAATTACCACGAAAAATGAACATATTGAATATTTCAACGACTTTTTCAGTGATGCTTAATATTGATTGGTTAGTGATTTTTTGGAGGTCAAGAACACAAATTTACATCATTTATTGTACAAAAAAAAATTTTTTTTTTCTTAACAAGAATTAATTTTTTTGGGTATATATAAAATTCCAGATATTATTTATGGTAGCAGCGACAGACCGTAACGAATAATTTTTTTTTTTAATGATCCGTTATAATTTAATAATTGGTTTTTCTCTCCTCCGGACGATATAATAAAGTGTTGTGTCAACAAGCTACCAACACTCTTTTCCATAAATCGTTTTAATAATCTCGTTATTTAACTGAATTATAAATTATTATTTATATACCGAGTGGTAATAAAATTTCAGCCATAGCATTTATTTTAATATTTTTAATAAGTATTATTTCAGTGAGTTTCACATTTATTTACTTACATGCAAATAAATAAAATAAAACAAAAAAAAAAGGAAAATACAAAAGTTGCAGTTTTTTGCGATTTGTTAAATTTTTTTTTCCAATGTTTTCTGATTTTTTTATTCTTTCAAATTTGTTTTCTAACTCTTTTCGATTTCTAGCGATTTTTGCGATTTTCTGCTATTTTTTACACTTTTTTTTCATCTTTGCAATGTTTTCCGGTTTTTTATTGTGTCAAATTTTTTTTCTGATTCTTTCCGATTTTTTGCGATTTCTTTGCGTTTTTATATTTTGTTGCCATTTTATGAATTTTGTTTTTTTTTTATTTTTTGTTTGAATTTTTTGACAATTTTTTACCTCTTTTGACGTTTTTGCACATTTGTTGATATTTTTTGACATTTTTTTAAATGTTTTGACATCCTCTGACATCTTTTGAGATTTTTTGAGACTTTTTGCTAATTTTGTTACTTTTTGCTAATTTTGTTACTTTTTGCGAATTTTGTTCCTTTTTGCGATGTTTTGCGTTTTTTTGTGATTTTTTTGCAATTTTTCTGGGATTTTTTTTGGGATTTTTTTGCAATTTTTCTGGGATTTTTTTGGGATTTTTTGGCGTTCTTTTTACAATTTTTTTTATTTTTCCTCTTCTACAATGTTTTCCGATTTTTTTAGTCTGTAAAAAATTTTTCCTGATAATTTTTCCTGATTCTTTTCGATTTATGCGATGTTTGCATTTTTTGCAGTTTTCTGTCATTTTTTATGTTTCATTGCAATTTTTTTTACTTATTTGTTGCTTTTTTGACATTTTTTTAGATTTGTTGCGATTTTTGCAATTGTTGGTTATTTTTGACTTTTTTGTGATTTTTATGAATTTTTCTTCGTTGATTTTTGACATTTTTTGCGATTTTTTTGCAACCTTTTACAATTTATTTTACTTTTTCGTTGATTGTTGAAATTTTTTGCTATTTTTTTAGATTTTCTTTTTGCTATTTTTTACAATTTTTTTTACTTTATTGTTGTTTTTGACAATCTTTTGGATTTTTGTGATTTTTGCGGTTTTTTGCCATTTTTTGCGATTCTTTGCCATTATTGACATTTTTTGTAATTTAAAATTTTTTTTTTGTTGCTTTTTGACATTTTTTTCGATTTTTTTACCATTTTTAGTGAATTTTTGCATTTTTTGGCCATTTTTTAATTTTTTTTTGTGATTTTTTGCGTTTTCTTTGTAACTTTTGTCCATTTTTGATATTTTTTGCGATTTTCCTGAATTTTGCAGTTTTTTTTTTCAATTTTTGCCTTTTTTGCGAGTTTTTCAATTTTTTGACATTTTGTGCGATTTTTTGTAATTTTTTGCCTTTTTTAAGATTTGTTGCCCATTTTTTATAATTTCTTAGTAATATTTTGCCATTTTTGACATATTTTGCGTTTTTTTGCTATTTTTATCAATTTTCTTTTATTATTCTCTATTTTTTTCTGATTTTTTACCATTTTTCCGTTTTTTTTTTCGAGTATTTGCGATTTTTTATGTTTTTTTGCGACATTCAATTTTTTTTAAATTCCTTCATTTATGTTTTTCATTTTTATTTCCATATTTTCCGATTTTTTAAATTTTTTTCGATAATTTCAAAATTTTTTTTATTTTTTTTCCCTTTATTCCCGTTAATTTATTTTAAAAATATTAAACTAAATTTACCTTGGAATAAAAAAATTGTATAAACATTTTTTGACATTTTTTTAGATATGTTGCAATTTTTTTTCAATTTTTTTAGATTTTTTCACATTTTTTGCGATTTTTTTACAATTTTTGCCCATTGTTGACATTTTTGCGATTTTTATCAATTTTTTTTTCGTTGATTTTTGACATTTTTTACGATTTTGTACGATTTTCGATTTTTTTGCAATTTTTTTTGCAAATGTATGCGATTTTTTAGCTAGTTTTTGCGGTTTTGTCGATTTTTTTCAATTTTTTTGCGAGAATTTTGTCAATTGCAATTTTTTGCCATTTCTGTGATTTTAGCAAGTTTTTACGATTTATGAGATTTTTTGACAATTTGTGCCAATTTTTTTGCAATTTTTGGCAATTTTTAATATTTTTTGCGGTTTTTTTTGATTATTTAAACATTTTTTTTTTGCGAATTTTTGCGATTTTTTGATATTTTTTGCGGTTCTTTGCTTTCTTTACAAGTTTTTTCCATTTGTGCGAATTTTTGCGATTTTTTAAACATTTTTTGCGATATTTTGCGATTTTGTGCGATTCTTGTGATTCTTTACAATTTTTTTTGTAATTTTTTGCCATTTTAGACATTTTTTGCGATCCTTTTGCGTTTTTTATCAATTTTTTTTTATTCTCTATTTTTTTCTCTGATTTTTTGTAATTTTTCTAAATATTTCCGGTTTTTTCTGAGAATTTGTGATTTTTTGCGATTTTTTTTCGATTATTTAAACATTTTTTTGCGGTTTTTTGCGGTTTTTTTTTAATTTTTGCGATTTTTTAAACATTTTTTGCGATATTTTGTGATTTTGTGCGATCTTTTACAATTTTTTTTGTAATTTTTTGCCATTTTTGACATTTTTTGCGATCTTTTTGCGTTTTTTATCAACTTATTTTTTGATTATTCTCTATTTTTTCTCTGAGTTTTTGTTATTTTTCTAAATATTTCCGGTTTTTTTTCTGAGAATTTGCGATTTCTTCCAATTTTATGAGATTTTTTGTCGCTTTTTACCTATTTTTTTTTCGATTTTTTACCATTTTATAATATTTCAGTTTTTCCACAATTTCCAATTTTTTTTAAATTCCTTCTTTTTCTATTTTTCTTTCCACATTTTCCGATTTTTTACTTTTTTTCTCGATTTTTTCCCTTTCATTCACTTTAAAAATATTAAACTAAATTTACCATGGAATAAAAAAATTGTATAAATAAAAATCATACTATCACTATAACGCAAAAAAAAAACAAAATTTTATCAAACGAAATCGCGATACTAAATTTATATTGAGATGGGAAAAAATAAAATAAAAAAAAAAACATTCGGAACAATAATTTACATGTGTAGAATATAATTGATTCGGTTGTTATTTAATATAATGAACCAAATGACGTTGACGCAAAACGGACCAACGGAATACGCGTTAAAAGACGTTCACAATGGCCTTGTCAAGTGCAGAGTCGTCAGAGCCAACACAGAGCATTGTCCTACTGTTTTTCCAGAAAATAGTATTGCCAATATTGTCTTCTTTCCACCATTACCCGATAGAGCCGTTTTTATTTTTCCAAGCAAGACGAAAAGTAAAATCTGCCAGTTTGTCGCTTGTCTTTGCCAGATTTTATAATGGACACGTGTATATCACGTTGGTAAGCAAGTGTTTTCGGATAAACAATATTAATTTTTTGCCAATTTTTTTTTCTTCGATTTTGGCGTCTTTTTTAATTTTTTTGTTGTTTCTGTATTTTTCAATTTTTTCCAATGTTTTCCGATTATTTTTTATTTTTCCAATAATTTGCAACGTTTTATTATATTCTCTACAATTTTTGCGGTTTTTGCGATTTTTTGCGTTTTTTTGCAATTTTTTGCGATTTTTTGGGATTTTTTTGCAATTTTTGCGATTTTTTTCGATTTTTTGCGATTTTTTGCGATTTTTTGCGATTTTTTGCGATTTTTTGAGATTTTTTGCGATTTTTTGCGTTTTTTTGGGATTTTTTTTGCAATTTTTGCCGTTTTTTTCGAGTTTTTGCGATTCTTTTCGGTTTTTTGCATTTTCTTGTGACTTTTTGACATTTTTTCAAATTTTGTGCGATTTTTTTTATTGTTTCTTTATTGCTGTATTTTTCAATTTTTTCCTATTGTTTTTGTTTTTCCACTTATTTACGATTATTTTCACTTTTTGCGATTTTTAGACATATTTTGCTTTTTTTTCAATATTTGGCCACTGTTTGCATTTTTTGCGATTTTTCACAATTTATGCAGTTTTTGCACATTTTTTTGAAATTTCTGTGGGATTTATTGTAATTTTTGTCATTTTTTACGAGTTTTTGAGATTTTTTGCAATTTATGCCATTTTTTTGCTATTTTTTGAGATTTCTCTCCGATTTTTTACAATTTATGACATTTTGTGCTATATATTTGCGATTTATTTTACGATTTTTTTTGTTATTGCTGTATTTTTCCAATGTTTTCCTATTGTTTTTATTTTTACAATGATTTGCGACGTTTCACGATTCTTTGCATTTTTTGCGATTTTGTGCAATTTTTTTTTGCAATTTTTGCGCTTTTTCGCAATTTATGCCATTTTTTGAGATTTCTTTGGAATTTTTTGCAATTTTTACCATTTTTTGCGATTTTTTTGAATGTATGCCATTTGTTGCTCATTTTGACATTTTTTAAGATTTATTTGCGATTTTTTGCAATTTATGCCATTTTTTGATATTTTTTTAGATTTTTTTGAGATTTTTTTTCAATTTTTTGTGAGTTTTGGGATTATTTGACATTTTATGGCATTTTTTTGCGATTTTTTGCATTTTTTTGGCAATTTCTATATTTTCCAATAAATCCAATGTTTTTCGCTTGTTTTTATTTTTCCGATTATTTTATTTCCGATTTTTCCCAACATTTTGCAACTTTTGCAATTTTTTGCAATTTTTAGCAATTTTTAGCAATTTTTAGCAATTTTTAGAAATCTTTTGCAATTCTTTTCATTTTTTTTGCAATTTTTTGAAATTTTTCGCAATTTTTTGCGTTTTTTTTTATGTTGTGTAATTGTTGCAATTTTTTGGAAATTTTGCGTTTTTTCAATTTCCTTGCACTTTTTTTTCGATATTTCGCGATTTCTTGCGTTTTTTACAACTTGGTTTCGTTTTATTTTCGATTTTTAGCGATTTTTTGTACTTTTTTTTGTCTTTGATGACATTTTTTTCACTTTTTTTTAAATTTTTTACGATGTTTCGCCATTTCTTGTATTTTTTACAACTTATTTTCGTTTTATTTGCCATTTTCAGCGATCTTCTATGATTTTCAACGATTTTCAGCGGTTTTGATGACATTTTTTAGTTTTATTTGCTATTTTCAGCAATTTTCAGCGATTTTTTGCATCTTTGAAGATAATTTTTCGGGTTATTTTGCATTTTTTTGCGATATTTCATGATTTCTTGCGTTTTTTACAACTTATTTTTGTTTTATGTGCGATTTTCAGCCATTTTCAGCGTTTTTTTGCGTTTTTGATTACATTTTTTCAGTTTTATTTGCGATTTTCAGAGATATTTTCCGTCTTTGATGATATTTTTTCGGTTTATTTTGCATTATTTTTGCGTTATTTCATGGTTTTTTGAGTTTTTGATGATATTTTTACAGTTTTATTTGCGATTTTCATCGATTTTCAGAGATTTTTTGCGTTTTTGATGACATTTTTTCAGTCTTATTTGAGATTTTATCAATTTTAATCGTCTTTGATCGCATTTTTTCATTTTTTTTTGCATTTTTTTGCGATATTTCATGATTTCTTGCGTTTTTTACAACTTGTTTTTCTTTTATTTGCAACTTTCAGGCATTTTCAGCGATTTTTTGCGTCTCAGATGACATTTTTTTCATATTTTTTTTGCAATGTTTTGCAATATTTTGTTATTTCTTGTGATTTTTTTCGCGAATTTTTTCGTTTTTTACCATTTTTTGGCCTTTTTTTTTGCATATTTAAGTTTTTTTTTGTTAGATTTATTTTTGCGATTTTTTTCCCAATGTTTTCTGTTTTTTTTTTATTCTATTCAATTGTATTTTTATTTTTTTTTGTGACTTTGTTCAATGCTATCCAATTTTTTTTTCCAATTAATTGCGATTCTTTTTTCGGATTTTTCCCATTTTTTTGCGATTATTTTACAATTTTATTATTAAAATTATTCAACAAAAAAATTTTACTGAACCAACTGACATTTTCCTTTAATTATCGATTAATACGACATCCTAGTAAGTATCCTTTCAACATGCGTCAAATCGAAAACAAACGAACGAATCTCCAATGTAGACTAGATTATTATTTATCAAACAATTGAGATTTTTAAAAGCACAAACCTGTTGAATCTTATTGGCGGACAAATTCGGGTATAAATATATATATAGACTTTAAAAAAAAAAAAAAAAAAAATTGAATAATAATAAGAACGTCAAGTTGGAGAAATTCTAAATTCCCTTCGCAGCTGTCGTTCTTTTCTCCGTTCGTTCGTATATCGGATTGGATCGTTTTAATTGATAGCGCGAATATGTGCTGCGTCATGCACGAGGCACGTAACGCAACAACGTTGATTTTCACACCTACATAGACCGCAAGATTATTATTATTATTATTATTATTAGTGAGATTAGACTTGAATTAAATTTTTTTATCCTATTAGATAGAAACAGACAAATAACCAAAATAATGTATAGTGTAGGCTAAAACTGTCCCAGAAACGGTTCCGAATTTAGAATTATGCGATTATTTACGATTTTTTTTTTGGATTTTTTTTGCATTTTTTTGTAATTTTTGCAATTTTTTACAATATTTTGCAATTTTTTGCTATTTTTTGTATATTTTTTTCAATTTTTTTTTGCAATTTTTTTCCATTTTTATTGAATTTTTTGGTTTTTTTGCAATATTTTGCAATTTTTTATAATTTCTTACAATTTTTTGCAGTTTTTTACAATTTTTTGCAATTTTTTGCGGTTTTTTTTAAATTTTTTGTATTTTTTTTTCAATTTTTTCCAATTTTTTGGTTTTTTCGTCAATTTTTTAGATTTTTTTGCAATTTTTTTGCATTCTTTTGCAATTTTTTGCGGTTTTTTCAATTTATTTGTGTTTTTTTTCAATTTTTTCCAATTTTTTGGTTTTTTTTGCAGTTTTTGTCAATTTTTTAGAATTTTTTGCAATTTTTTGCAATTATTTTCAATTATTTGCAATTTTTTGCAATTTCTTGGACATATTTGGTTTTTTTTCGATTTTTTAGATTTTTTTGCATTTTTTTTTACATTTATTTGCAATTTTTTACAATTTTTTGCCGTTTTTTTCAATTTTTTGTGTTTTTTTTCAATTTTTTCGTTTTTTTGCAGTTTTTGTCAATTTTTTAGAATTTTTTGCAATTTTTTGCAATTTTTTGCAATTATTTTCAATTATTTGCAATTTTTTGCAATTTCTTTCACATATTTGGTTTTTTTTTCGATTTTTTAGATTTTTTTGCATTTTTTTTACATTTATTTGCAATTTTTTGCGGTTTTTTTCAACTCTTTGTATTTTTTTCAATTCATTTCCAATTTTTGTCAATTTTTTAGAATTTTTTGCAATTTTTTGCGTTTTTTTTCAATTTTTTGTTTTTTTTTGTAATTTATTTCCAATTTTTTGGTTTTTTTGCAATTTTTGTCAATTTTTTAGAATTTTTTGCAATTATTTTCAATTATTTGCAATTTTTTACAATTTCTTGGACATATTTGGTTTTTTTTCGATTTTTTAGATTTTTTTGCAATTTTTTACAATTTTTTGCAATTTTTTGCGGTTTTTTTCAATTTTTTGTAGTTTTTTTTCCATTTTTTCCAATTTTTTTGGTTTTTTTTGCAATTTTTTGCAATTTTTTGCAATTTTTGTCAATTTTTTAGAATTTTTTGCAATTTTTTGCAATTATTTTCAATTATTTGCAATTTTTTGCAATTTCTTAGACATATTTGGTTTTTTTCGATTTTTTAGATTTTTTTGCAATTTTTCGCAATTTTTTGCATTTTTTTGCAATTTTTTACAATTTTTTACAATTTTTTGCGGTTTTTTTCAATTTTTTGTGTTTTTTTTTCAAATGCTTTCCAATTTTTTGGTTTTTTTTGCAATTTTTGTCAATTTTTTAGAATTTTTTGCAATTATTGTCAATTATTTGCAATTTCTTGGTAATATTTGGTTTTTTAGATTTTTTGCAATTTTTTTGCATTTTTTTACAATTTTTTGCAATTTTTGCGGTTTTTTTCAATTTTTTGTATTCTTTTTCATTTTTTCCAATTTTTTGGTTTTTTTTACAAAGTTTTGCAATTATTTACGCAAAAAATGACCAAAAAACACAATAAATCGTAAAATATCGCAAAAATCAAAAAACCCAAAAAAATGTGAAAAAAGTGGAAAAAAACCCGAAGAAATTACAAAAAAAAATGTTTAAATAGTGCCAAAAAAAATACAAATTTTTTTAAGAAGTGGTAAAAACGCAAAAACGCTAAAAATCACAAAAAAAATGAAAAAAAAAAATCGCAAAAAACAAATCGGTAATAAAAAACAATTGTAATCATCAAAGAAAATTTGAACTAAACGAAAACTCGGAAAAAAGAAATAAAAAAAAATAAGAAAAGCAGAAAAATCGAAAAAAAAAAGAAAAAGCTGGAAAAAATCGGAAAAAGAACAAAAAAAATCAACTGAAAGAATTGAAATAAATCGCAAAAAAATAATTGAAATATCGCAAAAAAAAAACAAGAACAACCAGACAAAATCGGAAACAGTTGAAAAAACAATTGCAACCTACAAAAAAAAAACGATAACTTAAAAATATTAAAAAAGAAGCGGAAAAAATCGATATAAATTTTATAATTTAAAAAAATGGGAGAAATCGTAAAAATAGAAAAAAAACTGAAAAAAAAAAAATCTAAAATCAAAATTTTTAATTTTACATAAATAACAAAAAAATTTTAAAATTTTGACACCTCTTCTTTTTTTTCTTTGACATTCATTTTTTAAGTTTTCTTTAATGAATATTTTTTTCTTTGTTTCATTTTCTTTATTAATAATCTGTTATCTTAATTATATTTTTTTAAATCTTCTTCTTTTATGTCATTTCTTCTTCTTTTTCTTGTTCATGTAATTTTTTCTTGCATTATTCATTAGCTTCTTTATCTAAATTTACCTTAAATTAAACATAACCTAATTCTTTTTTATCAAATTGACTTTTTGTAGTCCCACTTTGGGCGCCAATTTATATATTACTAGTATATATAATAAATTTAAAAAACAAATTCATACGTGCTGTATAATTTTACAGCGACTCGGCTTTTTCGTAACCTCGTTCCCGAAACGCTACAACTCCGTTATATACACTAAACATGTGTTCGTAGTATAGTTACGATAAAACGTAAATTAACTATTTCCATATAATCGTATGAATGAATGGAAAGTACAGACAAAACAAAAGCGATATGTATTTTGTTTTAATTGGTAGATAGATGTCCACTGTCGTATGCGACGTTGCCAAATTTGATTATTTTTGTGGGTTTTCGTAGATTTTTTTAATTTTATGGGAAAACTATGCATTTTGGAGAAAATAGTATTAAAAGTGGATTTTAGATAATTATATTCTATACAATTTTTGTCTGAAACATTTTTTTTAATTAGTCATAGTTTAGCCGTTAGAGGGCGTTAAAGTATATATATCTAGATTATTCGATATTTTTTGTACATTTTCAGTACAAATAATACATTTTAGAAAAAATTAATATAATATAAACTTGTACAAAATAAAATTCCCTACAACTTGTATATTTTACTTAATTCGAATTTTTCATAGTTTCGTCACTAGATGGCGAAAAATATACACATTTATAATTTTTTAGACTTATATTAATATTTATTCGCCATCTAGCGGCGAAACTATGAGGAATTTGAAAAAAATTAAAAAACAAAAATTGTAGATAATTTTATTCTCTACAACTTTACTTTATAACATTTTTTACGAAAATGCATTATTTGTAGTGAAAATCTACAAAACATCTGAATAACCTACATGTATATTCCTATCACGCCATCTAGCGACTAAACTATACGTAATTTAGAAAAATACTATGATACAAAAATTGTAGATAAATTAATTATCTAAAATCTTTCTGTAATATGTTTTTCTTTAAAATGAATAGTTTTCCCGGAAAATTTGAAAAACTCCAATATATATACTTATATATAAATATATAATTCCTTGAGATGATATTACGTCCGCGAACGGATCTCGTTTAGGAAGCGCCGCGACGCTGGTTCTCCGACGGCGACGCCGACGCCTCTCCGGACCCGTCGCCGTCGTCGGTTCTCCTGGTGGTGTTGGCTGTTGTTTTAGAGCTGATTGGGCGGCGAACGACCGCTCGAATCGATAGTGGCCCCCCGACCAATGGCGCGCCGCTGCCGAGCCGGCCTTCTTTTGTCTTTCCCCTGCTGAAACAATGGAGGAGCGATCTACACGACCGAAGACTCACTTTTGTTTTTAGAAGTTGGAACGGAACAGACGGTCGACAAACGGCAAGAGGTTACTAGATATATACGACTAATATTTCGATATTAATCAGAGTAGCCGTAATATCGTCATTTGTTTAGGTTGTATATGTATATAAATATATACAGGGTGGACATATTTTTGTATATTTTTAATAAATGAACGGTTTTTTTTTTAATTTGGGCTGAATATATAAAATTTAGTTACAAAAATATCCGGTTTGTTAGCGTAAAAATTAATTTATAAAATGAAACACCCAGTATATTTTTACATATTTCATAAAAATGAGTTCAATTACTCAATTGTCAAGTTTTTTAAATGCTAATTTTTAAAATTATTCTTGATATAAATAAAATTTTAATACAACGTTTTGTATTTATACAGCCATTATCAGTTAGAATTTTTCTTATACGGATCTGGATTTTTGAATCACTATTTTGATACCTTATCATGGTTTAAATTCAATTTTTATTTACTAAATTTAATTTTAATAACGTTTTGTTAACAAAAAGCCATTTTCAGTACTTGCGTTTTTACTTTATTTTCGTATGAAAAACAATGCATTTTTCAGTAAATGAAGCAATGCATTTTTTTCGTAATTGAAACAATGTATGTCTGTGTAAGAGGAACAATGCATTTTTCCGTAAGTGGGACAATGCATTTTTTCGTAAGAGAAATAATGCATCTTTTTGTAATAGAAACAATGCATTTTTCTGTAAGAGGAACAATGCATTTTTCCGTAAGTGGGACAATGCATTTTTTCGTAAGAGAAATAATGCATCTTTTTGTAATAGAAACAATGCATTTTTCTGTAAGAGGAACAATGCATTTTTCCGTAAGTGGGACAATGCATTTTTTCGTAAGAGAAATAATGCATCTTTTTGTAATAGAAACAATGCATTTTTCTGTAAGAGGAACAATGCATTTTTCCGTAAGTGGGACAATGCATTTTTTCGTAAGAGAAATAATGCATCTTTTTGTAAGAGAAACAATGCATTTTTCTGTAAGAGGAACAATGCATTTTTCCGTAAGTGGGACAATGCATTTTTTCGTAAGAGAAATAATGCATCTTTTTGTAATAGAAACAATGCATTTTTCTGTAAGAGGAACAATGCATTTTTCCGTAAGTGGGACAATGCATTTTTTCGTAAGAGAAATAATGCATCTTTTTGTAATAGAAACAATGCATTTTTCTGTAAGAGGAACAATGCATTTTTCCGTAAGTGGGACAATGCATTTTTTCGTAAGAGAAATAATGCATCTTTTTGTAATAGAAACAATGCATTTTTCTGTAAGAGGAACAATGCATTTTTCCGTAAGTGGGACAATGCATTTTTTCGTAAGAGAAATAATGCATCTTTTTGTAATAGAAACAATGCATTTTTCTGTAAGAGGAACAATGCATTTTTCCGTAAGTGGGACAATGCATTTTTTCGTAAGAGAAATAATGCATCTTTTTGTAATAGAAACAATGCATTTTTCTGTAAGAGGAACAATGCATTTTTCCGTAAGTGGGACAATGCATTTTTTCGTAAGAGAAATAATGCATCTTTTTGTAATAGAAACAATGCATTTTTCTGTAAGAGGAACAATGCATTTTTCCGTAAGTGGGACAATGCATTTTTTCGTAAGAGAAATAATGCATCTTTTTGTAAGAGAAACAATGCATTTTTCTGTAAGAGGAACAATGCATTTTTCCGTAAGTGGGACAATGCATTTTTTCGTAAGAGAAATAATGCATCTTTTTGTAAGAGAAACAATGCATTTTTCTGTAAGAGGAACAATGCATTTTTCCGTAAGTGGGACAATGCATTTTTTCGTAAGAGAAATAATGCATCTTTTTGTAATAGAAACAATGCATTTTTCTGTAAGAGGAACAATGCATTTTTCCGTAAGTGGGACAATGCATTTTTTCGTAAGAGAAATAATGCATCTTTTTGTAATAGAAACAATGCATTTTTCTGTAAGAGGAACAATGCATTTTTCCGTAAGTGGGACAATGCATTTTTTCGTAAGAGAAATAATGCATCTTTTTGTAATAGAAACAATGCATTTTTCTGTAAGAGGAACAATGCATTTTTCCGTAAGTGGGACAATGCATTTTTTCGTAAGAGAAATAATGCATCTTTTTGTAATAGAAACAATGCATTTTTCTGTAAGAGGAACAATGCATTTTTCCGTAAGTGGGACAATGCATTTTTTCGTAAGAGAAATAATGCATCTTTTTGTAAGAGAAACAATGCATTTTTCTGTAAGAGGAACAATGCATTTTTCCGTAAGTGGGACAATGCATTTTTTCGTAAGAGAAATAATGCATCTTTTTGTAATAGAAACAATGCATTTTTCTGTAAGAGGAACAATGCATTTTTCCGTAAGTGGGACAATGCATTTTTTCGTAAGAGAAATAATGCATCTTTTTGTAATAGAAACAATGCATTTTTCTGTAAGAGGAACAATGCATTTTTCCGTAAGTGGGACAATGCATTTTTTCGTAAGAGAAATAATGCATCTTTTTGTAATAGAAACAATGCATTTTTCTGTAAGAGGAACAATGCATTTTTCCGTAAGTGGGACAATGCATTTTTCGTAAGAGAAATAATGCATCTTTTTGTAAGAGAAACAATGCATTTTTCTGTAAGAGGAACAATGCATTTTTCCGTAAGTGGGACAATGCATTTTTCGTAAGAGAAATAATGCATCTTTTTGTAAGAGAAACAATGCATTTTTCTGTAAGAGGAACAATGCATTTTTCCGTAAGTGGGACAATGCATTTTTCGTAAGAGAAATAATGCATCTTTTTGTAAGAGAAACAATGCATTTTTCTGTAAGAGGAACAATGCATTTTTCCGTAAGTGGGACAATGCATTTTTCGTAAGAGAAATAATGCATCTTTTTGTAAGAGAAACAATGCATTTTTCTGTAAGAGGAACAATGCATTTTTCTGTAAGAGGAACAATGCATTTTTCCGTAAGTGGGACAATGCATTTTTCGTAAGAGAAATAATGCATCTTTTTGTAAGAGAAACAATGCATTTTTCTGTAAGAGGAACAATGCATTTTTCCGTAAGTGGGACAATGCATTTTTCGTAAGAGAAATAATGCATCTTTTTGTAAGAGAAACAATGCATTTTTCTGTAAGAGGAACAATGCATTTTTCCGTAAGTGGGACAATGCATTTTTCGTAAGAGAAATAATGCATCTTTTTGTAAGAGAAACAATGCATTTTTCTGTAAGAGGAACAATGCATTTTTCCGTAAGTGGGACAATGCATTTTTCGTAAGAGAAATAATGCATCTTTTTGTAAGAGAAACAATGCATTTTTCTGTAAGAGGAACAATGCATTTTTCCGTAAGTGGGACAATGCATTTTTCCTTAAGAGGAATAATGCACATTTTTGTAAGAGGAACAATGCATTTTTTTGTAAGAGGAAAAATGCATTTTTTCATAATTGGAACAATGCATATTTTTGTAAGAGGCACAATGCATTTTTTCGTAAGAGGAAAAATGCATTTTTTCGTAAATGGAAAAATGCATATTTTTCTAAGAGGAACAATGCATTTTCCGTAAGAGCAACAATGCATTTTTTCGTAAGAGGAATAATGCATTTTTCAGTAAGAGCAACAATGTATTTTTCCTTAAGAGGAATAATGCATATTTTAGTAAGAGGAACAATGCATATTTTTGTAAAAGGAACAGAGCATTTTATCGTATGAGAAATAATCCAATTCTGCATAAGAGGAAGAATGCATTTTTTCTAAGAGGAACAATGCATTTTCCGTAAGAGCAACAATGCATTTTTTCGTAAGAGGAATAATGCATTTTTTCGTACGTGGAACAATGCATTTTTTTGTAAGAGGAAAAATGCATTTTTTCGTAAGTGGAACAATGCAGTTTTTTGTATAAGTGACAGAGCATTTTATCGTATGAAAAATAATGCATTTTTGCATAAGAGGAACAATGCATTTTTTCGTAAGAGGAAAAATGCATTTTTTCGTAAGTGGACCAATGTAGTTTTTTGTATATGGTACAGAACATTTTGTCGTTTGAAAAATAATGCATTTTTGCATAAAAGGAACAATGCATTTTTTCGTAAGTGGAAAAATGCATATTTTTCTAAGAGGAACAATGCATTTTTCCGTAAGAGGAACAATGCATTTTTTCGTAAGTGGACCAATGCATTTTTTTTGTATATGGTACAGAACATTTTATCGTTTGGAAAATAATGCATTTTTGCATAAGAGGAACAATGCATTTTTTCGTAAGAGGAAAAATGCATATTTTTGTAAGAGGAACAATACATTTTTTTGTAAGAAAAACAGTGCATTTTCCGTAAGAACGATATTTAATTCATACAATTAATAAATTTGTATTTTGCTAAGTTTAAAGTGTATTGAACTATCTAAAAAAAAAATACCATAACATAAAAACAAAGAATAATTCCTAATTATCAAATACACAATCGAATTATCGATTATTTTTTTACTTATATATAAATAAAAAAAAAAAGAATTTTTTCCAATAGAAACCTTTTTCCGATCGGAGATTTCCGATAAGATATTCCCTATGTCAACTGACAAACCGTAACGACATGTAATTCTATAATTCTATAATTCATAGGTAAATATCTAGATAGAGATAGATAGATTTTTCGATAGCCGACAACTGTCTAATGTACGTGAAATTACGTCCAGTGAATATTTTATTTCTCTACGGGTTCATTATAATACATATAAATACAGGTTTATAGGAAAAGCGACAAATAATTATAGTAGTTTTTCCTAAGTAGTTATAGGTATTATTGTCTTTTAGATATTGGGTTTTAATAAAAGTTCGTATATACAAAAATAATAGGTTTTTTTTTTTTTTTAATGTTACAATTGTTCAATTTATTTGTCATTTATTTTAGACGATTGTATGAATAATAACAATTTTTTTATTGTTAAAAAATTGAAATTTATTAAATAACGAAAACTAAATGCCATCCACCATCTTGGATTTATTAATTTTGAAAAAACAAATTATAATCTACGACCCCAAAAACCCCCACTTACAAATTTTTATTGAAAGCAGTATAATCAAAAATTTTGTCCACCATTTTGGAATTACCATTTTGACCAAAAATTTATAACCTCCGACCACAAAAACTTCCACGTGCCAATTTTGATTAAAATTAGTCAATAATCATAAATATCTTAGAGTCGCCATTTTGAATTGATTAATTTTGACAAATAAATGGATAACCCTCGTCCCAAAACTCTCCACATACCAATTTTGAATTGAATCGGTCAATAAACATAGATCTCGTCCGCCATCTTGGAGTCGCCATCTTAGAGTCGCCATTTTGAATTTATTAATTTTGACAAATAAATGGATAACCCTCGCCCCAAATCCCTCCACATACCAATTTTGAATTGAATCGGTCAATAAACATAGATCTCGTCTGCCATCTTGGAGTCGCCATCTTAGAGTCGCCATTTTGAATTTATTAATTTTGACAAATAAATGGATAACCCTCGTCCCAAAACTCTCCACATACCAATTTTGAATTGAATCGGTCAATGAACATAGATCTCGTCCGCCATCTTGGAGTCGCCATTTTGAATTTATTAATTTTGACAAATAAATGGATAACCCTCCCCCAAAACTCTCCACATACCAATTTTGAATTGAATCGGTCAATAAACATAGATCTCGTCCGCCATCTTGGAGTCGTCATCTTAGAGTCGCCATTTTGAATTTATTAATTTTGATAAATAAATGGATAACTCTCGCCCCAAAACCCTCCACATACCAATTTTGAATTGAATCGGTCAATAAACATAGATCTCGTCCGCCATCTTGGAGTCGCCATCTTAGAGTCGCCATTTTGAATTGATTAATTTTGACAAATAAATGGATAACCCTCGCCCCAAATCCCTCCACATACCAATTTTGAATTGAATCGGTCAATAAACATAGATCTCGTCTGCCATCTTGGAGTCGCCATCTTAGAGTCGCCATTTTGAATTTATTAATTTTGACAAATAAATGGATAACCCTCGTCCCAAAACTCTCCACATACCAATTTTGAATTGAATCGGTCAATGAACATAGATCTCGTCCGCCATCTTGGAGTCGCCATTTTGAATTTATTAATTTTGACAAATAAATGGATAACCCTCCCCCAAAACTCTCCACATACCAATTTTGAATTGAATCGGTCAATAAACATAGATCTCGTCCGCCATCTTGGAGTCGTCATCTTAGAGTCGCCATTTTGAATTTATTAATTTTGATAAATAAATGGATAACTCTCGCCCCAAAACCCTCCACATACCAATTTTGAATTGAATCGGTCAATAAACATAGATCTCGTCCGCCATCTTGGAGTCGCCATCTTAGAGTCGCCATTTTGAATTGATTAATTTTGACAAATAAATGGATAACTCTCGCCCCAAAACCCTCCACATACCAATTTTGAATTGAATCGGTCAATAAACATAGATCTTGTCCGCCATCTTGGAGTCGCCATCTTAGAGTCGCCATTTTGAATTTATTAATTTTGATAAATAAATGGATAACTCTCGCCCCAAAACCCTCCACATACCAATTTTGAATTGAATCGGTCAATAAACATAGATCTCGTCCGCCATCTTGGAGTCGCCATCTTAGAGTCGCCATTTTGAATTTATTAATTTTGACAAATAAATGGATAACCCACGCCCCAAAACCCTCCACATACCAATTTTGAATTGAATCGGTCAATAAACATAGATCTCGTCTGCCATCTTGGAGTCGCCATCTTGGAGTCGCCATCTTGAATTCATTAATTTTGACAAAAAAATTCATAATTTTTAATCTCAAAAACCTCCACCTACCAATTTTGATTAAAATCAGTCAATAATCATAAAAATCGTTCGCCATCTTAAAGTCGCCATTTTGGATTTATTAATTTTAAACAAATAATCATAATATTAGATCTTAGAAATCTCTACATACCAATTTTGAATAGAATCTGTCAATAATCGCCATCTTGGAATAATCGCCATCTTGGAATTGCCATTTTGATTTTATTCTTGTTTTTTTTACAGAAAAATCCATTGTTCTTATTACAAAAAAAAATGCATTATTTTATATACTTAAAAATGCATTGTTCCTCTTACATAAAAATGCATTGTTCCTTTTATAAAAAAATGCATTATTCTACATACTGAAAAATGCATTGTTTCTTATACGAAATAATTTCTTGTTCCTTTTACATAAAAATTTATTGTTCCTCTTAGAAAATGTTGCATTGTTTTACTAAAAAAAATATACATTGTTTCCCTTACGAAAAAAATGCATCGTTCTTTTTCCAAAAAAATGCATTATTCCTCTTACAAAAAATACATTGTCTCACCTACAAAAAAAGCATGGTTCTGTTTACAAAACAATGTACTGTCTCTCTTACGAAAAAATGCATTGTTTCTCTTACGTAAAAATGCATTATTTCTCATAGAAAAAATTTTCTGTTCCATTTAAAGAAAAATGCATCATCTTACAAAATAATGCATTGTTGCTCTTACAGAAAAATGCATTGTTCCTCTTACAAAAATTTACATTGTTTCCCTTACGAAAAAATGCATTGTTCTTTTTACAAAAAAAATGTTTTATTCCTTTTCCAAAAAAATGCATTATTTCTCTTACAAAAAATACATTGTTTCACCTACAAAAAAATGCATGGTTCCGTTTACAAAATTATGCACTAATTCTTTTTCGAAAAAATGCATTATTTTACTTACGGAAAAATGCATTTTTCATACGAAAAAATTCTCTGTTCATTTTACAGAAAAATGCATTGTTTCTCATAGAAAAAATGCACTGTTGCTCTTATAGAAAAATGCATTGTTTCTCTTACAAATAAAATGCATTATTTCACTTACGGAAAAATGCATTATTTTTCATACGAAAAAATTATCTGTTTCTTTTACAGAAAAATGCATTGTTTCTCATAGAAAAAATGCACTGTTGCTCTTATAGAAAAATGCATTGTTTCTCTTACAAATAAAATGCATTATTTTATTTACGGAAAAATGCATTTTTCATACGAAAAAATTATCTGTTTCTTTTACAGAAAAATGCATTGTTTCTCATAGAAAAAATGCACTGTTGCTCTTATAGAAAAATGCATTGTTTCTCTTACAAATAAAATGCATTATTTTACTTACGGAAAAATGCAATATTTTTCATACGAAAAAATTATCTGTTCCTTTTACAGAAAAATGCATTTTTTCTCTTAGAAAAAATGCACCACTGCTCTTATAGAAAAATGCATTGTTTCTCTTACAAATAAAATGCATTATTTTACTTACGGAAAAATGCATTATTTTTCATACGAAAAAATTATCTGTTTCTTTTACAGAAAAATGCATTGTTTCTCATAGAAAAAATGCACTGTTGCTCTTATAGAAAAATGCATTGTTTCTCTTACAAATAAAATGCATTATTTTACTTACGGAAAAATGCATTATTTTTCATACGAAAAAATTATCTGTTCCTTTTACAGAAAAATGCATTTTTTCTCTTAGAAAAAATGCACCACTGCTCTTATAGAAAAATGCATTGTTTCTCTTACAAATAAAATGCATTATTTTACTTACGGAAAAATGCATTATTTTTCATACGAAAAAATTATCTGTTTCTTTTACAGAAAAATGCATTGTTTCTCATAGAAAAAATGCACTGTTGCTCTTATAGAAAAATGCATTGTTTCTCTTACAAATAAAATGCATTATTTTACTTACGGAAAAATGCATTATTTTTCATACGAAAAAATTATCTGTTCCTTTTACAGAAAAATGCATTTTTTCTCTTAGAAAAAATGCACCACTGCTCTTATAGAAAAATGCATTGTTTCTCTTACAAATAAAATGCATTATTTTACTTACGGAAAAATGCATTATTTTTCATACGAAAAAATTATCTGTTCCTTTTACAGAAAAATGCATTGTTTCTCATAGAAAAAATGCACTGTTACTCTTATAGAAAAATGCATTGTTTCTCTTACAAATAAAATGCATTATTTTACTTACGGAAAAATGCATTATTTTTCATACGAAAAAATGCATTATTTTTCATACGAAAAAATTATCTGTTTCTTTTACAGAAAAATGCATTGTTTCTCATAGAAAAAAAGCACTGTTGCTCTTATAGAAAAATGCATTGTTTCTCTTACAAATAAAATGCATTATTTTATTTACGGAAAAATGCATTTTTCATACGAAAAAATTATCTGTTTCTTTTACAGAAAAATGCATTGTTTCTCATAGAAAAAATGCACTGTTGCTCTTATAGAAAAATGCATTGTTTCTCTTACAAATAAAATGCATTATTTTACTTACGGAAAAATGCAATATTTTTCATACGAAAAAATTATCTGTTCCTTTTACAGAAAAATGCATTTTTTCTCTTAGAAAAAATGCACCACTGCTCTTATAGAAAAATGCATTGTTTCTCTTACAAATAAAATGCATTATTTTACTTACGGAAAAATGCATTATTTTTCATACGAAAAAATTATCTGTTTCTTTTACAGAAAAATGCATTGTTTCTCATAGAAAAAATGCACTGTTGCTCTTATAGAAAAATGCATTGTTTCTCTTACAAATAAAATGCATTATTTTACTTACGGAAAAATGCATTATTTTTCATACGAAAAAATTATCTGTTCCTTTTACAGAAAAATGCATTTTTTCTCTTAGAAAAAATGCACCACTGCTCTTATAGAAAAATGCATTGTTTCTCTTACAAATAAAATGCATTATTTTACTTACGGAAAAATGCATTATTTTTCATACGAAAAAATTATCTGTTCCTTTTACAGAAAAATGCATTGTTTCTCATAGAAAAAATGCACTGTTACTCTTATAGAAAAATGCATTGTTTCTCTTACAAATAAAATGCATTATTTTACTTACGGAAAAATGCATTATTTTTCATACGAAAAAATTATCTGTTTCTTTTACAGAAAAATGCATTGTTTCTCATAGAAAAAATGCACTGTTGCTCTTATAGAAAAATGCATTGTTTCTCTTACAAATAAAATGCATTATTTTACTTACGGAAAAATGCATTATTTTTCATACGAAAAAATTATCTGTTCCTTTTACAGAAAAATGCATTTTTTCTCTTAGAAAAAATGCACCACTGCTCTTATAGAAAAATGCATTGTTTCTCTTACAAATAAAATGCATTATTTTACTTACGGAAAAATGCATTATTTTTCATTGGAAAAAATTATCTGTTTCTTTTACAGAAAAATGCATTGTTTCTCATAGAAAAAATGCACTGTTGCTCTTATAGAAAAATGCATTGTTTCTCTTACAAATAAAATGCATTATTTTACTTATGGAAAAATGCATTATTTTTCATACGAAAAAATTATCTGTTTCTTTTACAGAAAAATGCATTGTTTCTCATAGAAAAAAAGCACTGTTGCTCTTATAGAAAAATGCACTGTTTCTCTTACAAATAAAATGCATTATTTCACTTACGGAAAAATGCATTATTTTTCATACGAAAAAATTATCTGTTCCTTTTACAGAAAAATGCATTGTTTCTCATAGAAAAAATGCACTGTTACTCTTATAGAAAAATGCATTGTTTCTCTTACAAATAAAATGCATTATTTCACTTACGGAAAAATGCATTATTTTTCATACGAAAAAATTATCTGTTCCTTTTACAGAAAAATGCATTGTTTCTCATAGAAAAAATGCACTGTTACTCTTATAGAAAAATGCATTGTTTCTCTTACAAATAAAATGCATTATTTCACTTACGGAAAAATGCATTATTTTTCATACGAAAAAATTATCTGTTCCTTTTACAGAAAAATGCATTGTTTCTCATAGAAAAAATGCACTGTTACTCTTATAGAAAAATGCATTGTTTCTCTTACAAATAAAATGCATTATTTTACTTACTGAAAAATGCATTATTTTTCATACGAAAAAATTATCTATTCCTTTTACAGAAAAATGCATTGTTTCTCATAGAAAAAATGCACTGTTACTCTTATAGAAAAATGCATTGTTTCTCTTACAAATAAAATGCATTATTTCACTTACGGAAAAATGCATTATTTTTCATACGAAAAAATTATCTGTTCCTTTTACAGAAAAATGCATTGTTTCTCATAGAAAAAATGCACTGTTACTCTTATAGAAAAATGCATTGTTTCTCTTACAAATAAAATGCATTATTTTACTTACTGAAAAATGCATTATTTTTCATACGAAAAAATTATCTATTCCTTTTACAGAAAAATGCATTGTTTCTCATAGAAAAAATGCACTGTTACTCTTATAGAAAAATGCATTGTTTCTCTTACAAATAAAATGCATTATTTCACTTACGGAAAAATGCATTATTTTTCATACGAAAAAATTATCTGTTCCTTTTACAGAAAAATGCATTGTTTCTCATAGAAAAAATGCACTGTTACTCTTATAGAAAAATGCATTGTTTCTCTTACAAATAAAATGCATTATTTTACTTACTGAAAAATGCATTATTTTTCATACGAAAAAATTATCTATTCCTTTTACAGAAAAATGCATTGTTTCTCATAGAAAAAATGCACTGTTACTCTTATAGAAAAATGCATTGTTTCTCTTACAAATAAAATGCATTATTTCACTTACGGAAAAATGCATTATTTTTCATACGAAAAAATTATCTGTTCCTTTTACAGAAAAATGCATTGTTTCTCATAAAAAAAATGCACTGTTACTCTTATAAAAAATGCATTGTTTCTCTTACAAATAAAATGCATTATTTTATTTACGGAAAAATGCATTTTTCATACGAAAAAATTATCTGTTTCTTTTACAGAAAAATGCATTGTTTCTCATAGAAAAAATGCACTGTTACTCTTATAAAAAATGCATTGTTTCTCTTACAAATAAAATGCATTATTTTACTTACGGAAAAATGCAATATTTTTCATACGAAAAAATTCTCTGTTCATTTTACAGAAAAATGCATTGTTTCTCATAGAAAAAATGCACTGTTGCTCTTATAGAAAAATGCATTGTTTCTCTTACAAATAAAATGCATTATTTTACTTACGGAAAAATGCATTATTTCACTTACGGAAAAATGCATTATTTTTCATACGAAAAAATTATCTGTTCCTTTTACAGAAAAATGCATTGTTTCTCATAAAAAAAATGCACTGTTACTCTTATAAAAAATGCATTGTTTCTCTTACAAATAAAATGCATTATTTTACTTACGGAAAAATGCAATATTTTTCATACGAAAAAATTCTCTGTTCATTTTACAGAAAAATGCATTGTTTCTCATAGAAAAAATGCACTGTTGCTCTTATAGAAAAATGCATTGTTTCTCTTACAAATAAAATGCATTATTTCACTTACGGAAAAATGCATTATTTTTCATACGAAAAAATTATCTGTTTCTTTTACAGAAAAATGCATTGTTTCTCATAGAAAAAATGCACTGTTGCTCTTATAGAAAAATGCATTGTTTCTCTTACAAATAAAATGCATTATTTTATTTACGGAAAAATGCATTTTTCATACGAAAAAATTATCTGTTTCTTTTACAGAAAAATGCATTGTTTCTCATAGAAAAAATGCACTGTTGCTCTTATAGAAAAATGCATTGTTTCTCTTACAAATAAAATGCATTATTTTACTTACGGAAAAATGCAATATTTTTCATACGAAAAAATTATCTGTTCCTTTTACAGAAAAATGCATTTTTTCTCTTAGAAAAAATGCACCACTGCTCTTATAGAAAAATGCATTGTTTCTCTTACAAATAAAATGCATTATTTTACTTACGGAAAAATGCATTATTTTTCATACGAAAAAATTATCTGTTTCTTTTACAGAAAAATGCATTGTTTCTCATAGAAAAAATGCACTGTTGCTCTTATAGAAAAATGCATTGTTTCTCTTACAAATAAAATGCATTATTTTACTTACGGAAAAATGCATTATTTTTCATACGAAAAAATTATCTGTTCCTTTTACAGAAAAATGCATTTTTTCTCTTAGAAAAAATGCACCACTGCTCTTATAGAAAAATGCATTGTTTCTCTTACAAATAAAATGCATTATTTCACTTACGGAAAAATGCATTATTTTTCATACGAAAAAATTATCTGTTCCTTTTACAGAAAAATGCATTGTTTCTCATAAAAAAAATGCACTGTTACTCTTATAGAAAAATGCATTGTTTCTCTTACAAATAAAATGCATTATTTCACTTACGGAAAAATGCATTATTTTTCATACGAAAAAATTATCTGTTCCTTTTACAGAAAAATGCATTTTTTCTCTTACAAATAAAATGCATTATTTTACTTACGGAAAAATGCATTATTTTTCATACGAAAAAATTATCTGTTTCTTTTACAGAAAAATGCATTGTTTCTCATAGAAAAAATGCACTGTTGCTCTTATAGAAAAATGCATTGTTTCTCTTACAAATAAAATGCATTATTTTACTTACGGAAAAATGCATTATTTTTCATACGAAAAAATTATCTGTTCCTTTTACAGAAAAATGCATTTTTTCTCTTAGAAAAAATGCACCACTGCTCTTATAGAAAAATGCATTGTTTCTCTTACAAATAAAATGCATTATTTCACTTACGGAAAAATGCATTATTTTTCATACGAAAAAATTATCTGTTCCTTTTACAGAAAAATGCATTGTTTCTCATAAAAAAAATGCACTGTTACTCTTATAGAAAAATGCATTGTTTCTCTTACAAATAAAATGCATTATTTTACTTACGGAAAAATGCATTATTTTTCATACGAAAAAATTATCTGTTTCTTTTACAGAAAAATGCATTGTTTCTCATAGAAAAAATGCACTGTTGCTCTTATAGAAAAATGCATTGTTTCTCTTACAAATAAAATGCATTATTTTATTTACGGAAAAATGCATTTTTCATACGAAAAAATTATCTGTTTCTTTTACAGAAAAATGCATTGTTTCTCATAGAAAAAATGCACTGTTGCTCTTATAGAAAAATGCATTGTTTCTCTTACAAATAAAATGCATTATTTCACTTACGGAAAAATGCATTATTTTTCATACGAAAAAATTATCTGTTCCTTTTACAGAAAAATGCATTGTTTCTCATAAAAAAAATGCACTGTTACTCTTATAGAAAAATGCATTGTTTCTCTTACAAATAAAATGCATTATTTTACTTACGGAAAAATGCAATATTTTTCATACGAAAAAATTATCTGTTCCTTTTACAGAAAAATGCATTTTTTCTCTTAGAAAAAATGCACCACTGCTCTTATAGAAAAATGCATTGTTTCTCTTACAAATAAAATGCATTATTTTACTTACGGAAAAATGCAATATTTTTCATACGAAAAAATTATCTGTTCCTTTTACAGAAAAATGCATTTTTTCTCTTAGAAAAAATGCACCACTGCTCTTATAGAAAAATGCATTGTTTCTCTTACAAATAAAATGCATTATTTTACTTACGGAAAAATGCAATATTTTTCATACGAAAAAATTATCTGTTCCTTTTACAGAAAAATGCATTGTTTCTCATAAAAAAAATGCACTGTTACTCTTATAGAAAAATGCATTGTTTCTCTTACAAATAAAATGCATTATTTCACTTACGGAAAAATGCATTATTTTTCATACGAAAAAATTATCTGTTCCTTTTACAGAAAAATGCATTGTTTCTCATAGAAAAAATGCACTGTTACTCTTATAGAAAAATGCATTGTTTCTCTTACAAATAAAATGCATTATTTTACTTACGGAAAAATGCAATATTTTTCATACGAAAAAATTATCTGTTCCTTTTACAGAAAAATGCATTGTTTCTCATAAAAAAAATGCACTGTTACTCTTATAGAAAAATGCATTGTTTCTCTTACAAATAAAATGCATTATTTCACTTACGGAAAAATGCATTATTTTTCATACGAAAAAATTATCTGTTCCTTTTACAGAAAAATGCATTGTTTCTCATAGAAAAAATGCACTGTTACTCTTATAGAAAAATGCATTGTTTCTCTTACAAATAAAATGCATTATTTTACTTACGGAAAAATGCATTATTTTTCATACGAAAAAATTATCTGTTTCTTTTACAGAAAAATGCATTGTTTCTCATAGAAAAAATGCACTGTTGCTCTTATAGAAAAATGCATTGTTTCTCTTACAAATAAAATGCATTATTTTACTTACGGAAAAATGCAATATTTTTCATACGAAAAAATTATCTGTTCCTTTTACAGAAAAATGCATTGTTTCTCATAAAAAAAATGCACTGTTACTCTTATAGAAAAATGCATTGTTTCTCTTACAAATAAAATGCATTATTTCACTTACGGAAAAATGCATTATTTTTCATACGAAAAAATTATCTGTTCCTTTTACAGAAAAATGCATTGTTTCTCATAGAAAAAATGCACTGTTACTCTTATAGAAAAATGCATTGTTTCTCTTACAAATAAAATGCATTATTTTACTTACGGAAAAATGCATTATTTTTCATACGAAAAAATTATCTGTTCCTTTTACAGAAAAATGCATTGTTTCTCATAGAAAAAATGCACTGTTACTCTTATAGAAAAATGCATTGTTTCTCTTACAAATAAAATGCATTATTTTACTTACGGAAAAATGCATTATTTTTCATACGAAAAAATTATCTGTTTCTTTTACAGAAAAATGCATTGTTTCTCATAGAAAAAATGCACTGTTGCTCTTACAAAAAAATGCACTGTCTCTTACGAAAAAAATACACTGTTTGTCTTACGAAAAAACACACTTTTCCTTTTGCAGAACAATTCTTTTTTGCTCTTACCAAAAAGTGCATTGTTACGTTTAGCAAAAAATGCATACGTATTTATTTTACGTCACATTTTAACAACAATGCCATTTTCCCCGTTCAAATCAGAGCCCTAATAACAGAGATAGACGTTAGTGTCCTTTTGTTAAATCTTCTGCGCATGATTTTTCTTAACATATTGATTCTACGTCACATTTTAAATACAGTTCCATTTACTCCGTTTAATAAAAATGTAACTGCGCATGATTTTTTAAATTACTAATGGTGGTAGATTTGGCAACTGTTTTAAATGTATATTTGGCAACATTGGAATATATGCCACATACAATTAAAATAATAACCGCTGATCATACACAAAATGATAAAAAACATTGCTAACTAAACGTAATTTTTAGAATAATAATTTCATTGTATTTAGATTAAACAAGATAAAAATTGTAAATTTTTTCACATTCTTTATGGTTAAAAAATAGTAACGCTAGTGCTCTTTTAAGATTGCTATTGCCCATTGAATTTTCAATAAAATACATTCTTTGTTCTAAAATTATTCATTTTTTTTTTTATATGTAGATGTAAATTTGGCAATGTCGCATTGTTCCGGTTACTTTAGCGCGGATAGAAATGAAGGACATTATTTGTTGATTCAACGAGAAACGGCGGCGTTTCAGCCATTTGCGGAAAGTGACAGTTAGAGCATCCATAGCCAACTCGGAGATTCAATTGTACCGCAATGCCATTGTCGTTTATCTATATATACACGATAACTTTGATTTTTACGGTTCTTTTAACCTAGTTTTATTTTATTATAAATTTTCACTTTCATTTTTTTAATATTCATCTCATATTATTATTAATAATTAAATATTTGTAGGTTATTGAAAAAACAATTACAATCTGGGATTTTTTTTTTTTTAATTTGGCAACACCAATAATTTAACAATTCTTTATTTAATTTCTTTAAAACCGAACAGCGGCGCCATCTAGTAAACAAAAACAGAACCAGCGGACTGTTTTTTATTACCCATATTGTTCCAGCGCTGTTGCCAGAGTGAGAATAATTTCTTTAAATATGTGGCATATAATAAATATATTTAAAAAATAATTAATGCAAATATTTATTCTTATCTTGTTTAGTGTAAATACAATAAAATCATTATACTAAAAAGTAGATATAGTCAGCGATTTTCTTTTTATTAATCTAAAAATCATGTATAGTCAGCGATATTTATAATAATACAGATATTGTATATGAGGGAGATTCCAATGCATTTTTTATGCGGGTAACAATGCATTTTTTTTATAAGATATACAGTGCATTTTTCCGTAACTGAAATAATGTATTTTTCCATAAGTGAAAAAATGCATTTTTTGATAAGTGAAACAATGCATTTTTTATAGGAGTAACAATGCATTTTTTATACGGGTAACAATGCATTTTTTGATAGGTGAAACAATGCATTTTTTGATAAGTGAAACAATGCATTTTTCCATAAGTGAAACAATGCATTTTTTGATAGGTACAACAATGCATTTTTTATAGAAGTAACAATGCATTTTTTATACGGGTAACAATGTATTTTTCCGTAACTGAAATAATGCATTTTTCCATAAGTGAAACAATGCATTTTTTGATAGGTGAAAAAATGCATTTTTTATAGGAGTAACACTGCATTTTTTATACGGGTAACAATGCATTCTTTATGCGGGTAACAATGCATTTTTCGGTAAATGAAACAATGCATTTTTCCATAAGTGAAAAAATGCATTTTATGATAAGTGAAACAATGCATTTTCGATAAGTGAAACAATGCATTTTTTATAGGAGTTACAATGCATTTTTTATACGGGTAACAATGCATTTTTTCATAAAATGTTCAGTGCATTTTTCCGTAACTGAAACAATGCATTTTTCCATAAGTGAAACAATGCATTTTTTGATAGGTGAAAAAATGCATTTTTTATAGGAGTAACACTGCATTTTTTATACGGGTAACAATGCATTCTTTATACGGGTAACAATGCATTTTTCGGTAAGTGAAAAAATGCATTTTTTGATAAGTGAAACAATGCATTTTCGATAAGTGAAACAATGCATTTTTTATATGAGTAACAATGCATTTTTTATGCGGGTAACAATACATTTTTTTTATAAGATATACAGTGCATTTTTCCGTAACTAAAATAATGCATATTTCATAAGTGAAACAATACATTTTTCCATAAGTGAAACAATGCATTTTTCCATAAGTGAAACAATGCATTTTTTGATAGGTGAAAAAATGCATTTTTTATAGGAGTAACACTGCATTTTTTATACGGGAAACAATGCATTCTTTATACGGGTAACAATGCATTTTTCGGTAAAAGAAACAATGCATTTTTCCGTAACTGAAACAATGCATTTTTCCATAAGTGAAACAATGCATTTTCGATAAGTGAAACAATGCATTTTTTATAGGAATTACAATGCATTTTTTATAGGGGTAACAATGCATTTTTTCATAAAATGTACAGTGCATTTTTCCGTAACTGAAACAATGCATTTTTCCATAAGTGAAAAAATGCATTTTTTGATAAGTGAAACAATGCATTTTCGATAAGTGAAACAATGCATTTTTTATAGGAGTTACAATGCATTTTTTATAGGGGTAACAATGCATTTTTTCATAAAATGTACAGTGCATTTTTCCGTAACTGAAACAATGCATTTTTCCATAAGTGAAAAAATGCATTTTTTGATAAGTGAAACAATGCATTTTCGATAAGTGAAACAATGCATTTTTTATAGGAGTTACAATGCATTTTTTATAGGGGTAACAATGCATTTTTTCATAAAATGTACAGTGCATTTTTCCGTAACTGAAACAATGCATTTTTCCATAAGTGAAAAAATGCATTTTTTGATAAGTGAAACAATGCATTTTCGATAAGTGAAACAATGCATTTTTTATAGGAGTTACAATGCATTTTTTATACGGGTAACAATGCATTTTTTCATAAAATGTACAGTGCATTTTTCCGTAACTGAAACAATGCATTTTTCCATAAGTGAAAAAATGCATTTTTTGATAAGTGAAACAATGCATTTTCGATAAGTGAAACAATGCATTTTTTATAGGAGTTACAATGCATTTTTTATACGGGTAACAATGCATTTTTTCATAAAATGTTCAGTGCATTTTTCCGTAACCGAAACAATGCATTTTTCCATAAGCGAAACAATGCATTTTTTAATAAGTGCGAGTAACAATGTATTTTTCTGTAGTAGAAACAGTGCATTTTCGGTGTGGAACTTTGCATTTTTCCGTAAGTGGAACAATGCATTTTTTTGTCCGAATAACAATGCATTTTTCCCAGACAAAAACAGTGCATTTTTTGTAAGAGGAACAATTTATTTTTTTATATGAGGAACAATGCATTTTTCCTTAAGAGAAACAATGCATTTTTCGGTAAGGGAACCATGCATTTTTTTGTACGAGTAACAATGCATTTTTCCCAGAAAAAAAACAGTGCATTATTTCGTAAGAGAAGCAGTGCATTTTTCCATGTAAGGAGAACAATGCATTTTTTGTTAGTAGAACAATGCATTTTTTTGTATGAGTAAATGCATTTTTGCGAGGGAGGAACAGTGCATTATTTCGTAAGAGAAACAGTGCATTTTTCTCCCCGAACAATGCATTTTTCCGTAAATGGAACAATGAATTTTTCCGGTAGGGGAGTGCATTTTTTTGTTGAAGGAACATTGCATTTTTCCTTAAGAGGAATACATTTTTCAATAACTGGAATAATGCAATTTTTCGTAACTGAAACAATCCATTGTTTCTTTATTAGTTGTAAAATTTAAACAGGCCAAAGTCCACAATATTTTAAATATGACGTAGAAAAAATACATATAGAAAAATCTTATACAGTGGCAATAACAAAATAACACTAACCATTAATTTCGTTATTAATAGTTATATTTAAACAATTCAAACGGCAACGTAATATAAATGCCATAATGAACAAATCATGATCAGCAGTAATGTTAAAAGGGCATTAGTACCTATCTTCTTTATTATTAGACCGATTTTGGCGCGAAAAATCATCTTTTATTTGAAATGTAATGTTAAATAAATACATAAATAAAAATCATGTGCAATAACAAAGACAAAAAAACTCTAGTATTTATCTCCGTTATTATTGGTCAAGTTTTTTTGTAAAAAACGATACTGTATTTATAAATGGAATATATTAAATACCTAAAAAAAACATAGTAGCTTTAGCAAAAGGGCACTCGCTCTATAAAATAAATAAGTTTCTACTTTGTGAAGAAGTGTATAAACAGGAAATTTAATATAATAAAAATTAATTAATACTAACTTGTGTAGGGAGTAATAAAAATAGTTTTAAAATGTTAAAATCTAACGACGAACATTCTAGAAATTTTACAGTATCAGTCAGTCCGTCTGTCTGTCGGTCTGTGTGTCTTTCACAACGATAACTCGAGAACAGTTTCGAATTTTGGAACTCTGTTTTCAGTAACTGGTCACAATAGCTCACCGCCTACTATTTTCAAAAACCTAAGACCGTATGTCTGTCCGTTTGTCCGTCTTTACGTCTATCTCAGTGATAACTCGAGAACGGTTTCGTATTTTTGATTTATATTTTTAGTAATCGATAGAACGGTTTGAAATTTTATTGACTTTACAATGTCTGTCCGTCAATCTGTCTGTCTGTCGCAGCAATAACGATTTCGAATTTTGGAACTATGTTTTCAGCATTCGATAGCTGGTCAACTTGGTACACACATGTACTAGTTTCAGTGACGTAAGTCAACTAAAACCGTCTGTATGTCTGTCTGTCAATTTCTTCATCTGTTTGAGCGATAACTCGGGAATGGTTTCGAATTTTGGAAATCCGTTTTCAGCAATTGATAGCTGATTATCTTAGCTTACCTATACTTACTATTTTAGTTAACTCAACTACAACCGTCTGTCTGTCCGTCTGTCCGTAGCTATATATATATATATATATATTTTTTTTTATTTAACAAAAAATAACTAATTTTATTTGTTGGTTGATTGTAAAAGTTGACTTGGCAACGTCGCATTCCAACTAATCGTTACTCGGTCGTATCGAGAGTTTAATGTCACATTTGGAGATTTATTTTAAGCCTTCTGAGGGCTCCATTAATGACCGATCATCAAATAAATCATTTGTTATTATTATCATTTATTATTTCAGCACAGATAAAGCGCGATTTTTTTTTCTTATTACTTGATTTATTGGCTACTTGTGCTTGTTTTATGGCAACTTTGGAATGCGCAAAATAATTTAGAACGATCGTAAGTGGCAAAACGTATTCATAAAATGGGACATTAAATTTTTAATTTATGTTAGATAAACAACGAATCGGGTTTGTGTCTGGTTGAAATAAATAAAAAATTTTTTTTAGTTATCGAAAGTAACATTGCTAAGACGAATTTTAAATAGGAGCTTAATAAAATTTCAATAGGAACAAATTTTTCATGATTTTTTTGACTTTTTTATATTGAATGAAAATCTGAAATTTTAATTTTAAAATTTATAAAAATAAGAAAAAATTATCAGAAATTTAAAAATTTTAGTCCCCAGTAATTTTTTTGTTTTAATAGGTAAAAATTTTTTTGTATTATAATTTTTTATTTTTTTTTATGGTTAATTAAAATTTTGAAACTGAATTTTAAAATTTATAAAAATAAAAAAAATTAAAATCTGGAAACTGAATTTTAAAATTTATAAAAATAACAAAAAATTATCACAAATTTTTAAATTTTAGACCCCAGTAATTTTTTTGTTTTAATAGGTAGAAATTTTTTGTATTAAAATTCAGTTTCCAGATTTTAATTAACCAGAGAAAAAAATAAAAAATTATAATACAAAAAATTTCTACCTACTAAAACAAAAAAAAATTACTGGGGTCTAAAATTTTAAAATTTGTGATAATTTTTTCTAATTTTTATAAATTTTAAAATTCAGTTTCCAGATTTTAATTAACCATAAAAAAAATAAAAAATTATAATACAAAAAATTTCTACATATTAAAACAAAAAAATTACTGGGGTCTAAAATTTTAAAATTTCTGATAATTTTTTCTTATTTTTATAAATTTTAAAATTCAGTTTCCAGATTTTAATTAACCATAAAAAAAAAAACATTAAAAAATTATAATACAAAAAATTTCTACCTATTAAAACAAAAAAATTTCTGTGGTCTAAAATTTTAAAATTTGTGATAATTTTTTCTTATTTTTATACATTTTAAAATTCAGTTTCCAGATTTTAATTAACAATAAAAAAAAATAAAAAATTATAATACAAAAAATTTCTACCTATTAAAACAAAAAAATTTCTGTGGTCTAAAATTTTAAAATTTGTGATAATTTTTTCTAATTTTTATAAATTTTAAAATTCAGTTTCCAGATTTTAATTAACCATAAAAAAAATAAAAAATTATAATACAAAAAATTTCTACCTATTAAAACAAAAAAATTTCTGTGGTCTAAAATTTTAAAATTTGTGATAATTTTTTCTTATTTTTATAAATTTTAAAATTCAGTTTCCAGATTTTAATTAACCATAAAAAAATAAAAAATTATAATACAAAAAATTTCTACCTATTAAAACAAAAAAATTTCTGTGGTCTAAAACTTTAAAATTTGTGATAATTTTTTCTTATTTTTATAAATTTTAAAATTCAGTTTCCAGATTTTAATTAACCATAAAAAAAATAAAAAATTATAATACAAAAAATTTCTACCTATTAAAAGAAAAAAATTTCTGTGGTCTAAAATTTTAAAATTTGTGATAATTTTTTCTTATTTTTATAAATTTTAAAATTCAGTTTCCAGATTTTAATTAACCATAAAAAAAATAAAAAATTATAATACAAAAAATTTCTACCTATTAAAACAAAAAAATTACTGGGGTCTAAAATTTTAAAATTTGTGATAATTTTTTCTTATTTTTATAAATTTTAAAATTCAGTTTCCAGATTTTAATTAACCATAAAAAAAAACATAAAAAATTATAATACAAAAAATTTCTACCTATTAAAACAAAAAAATTTCTGTGGTCTAAAATTTTAAAATTTGTGATAATTTTTTCTTATTTTTATAAATTTTAAAATTCAGTTTCCAGATTTTAATTAACCATAAAAAAAAATAAAAAATTATAATACAAAAAATTTCTACCTATTAAAACAAAAAAATTTCTGTGGTCTAAAATTTTTAAATTTGTGATAATTTTTTCTTATTTTTATAAATTTTAAAATTCAGTTTCCAGATTTTAATTTACCATAAAAAAAATAAAAAAGTATAATACAAAAAATTTCTACCTATTAAAACAAAAAAATTTCTGTGGTCTAAAATTTTAAAATTTGTGATAATTTTTTCTTATTTTTATACATTTTAAAATTCAGTTTCCAGATTTTAATTAACAATAAAAAAAAATAAAAAATTATAATACAAAAAATTTCTACCTATTAAAACAAAAAAATTTCTGTGGTCTAAAAAATTTTAAAATTTGTGATAATTTTTTCTTATTTTTATAAATTTTAAAATTCAGTTTCCAGATTTTAAAACCATAAAAAAAATAAAAAATTATAATACAAAAAATTTCTACCTATTAAAACAAAAAAATTACTGGGGTCTAAAATTTAAAAATTTGTGATAATTTTTTTTATTTTTATAAATTTTAAAATTCAGTTTCCAGATTTTAAAACCATAAAAAAAATAAAAAATTATAATACAAAAAATTTCTACCTATTAAAACAAAAAAATTTCTGTGGTCTAAAATTTTAAAATTTGTGATAATTTTTTCTTATTTTTATAAATTTTAAAATTCAGTTTCCAGATTTTAAAACCATAAAAAAAAATAAAAAATTATAATACAAAAAATTTCTACCTCTTAAAACAAAAAAATTTCTGTGGTCTAAAACTTTAAAATTTGTGATAATTTTTTCTTATTTTTATAAATTTTAAAATTCAGTTTCCAGATTTTAATTAACCATAAAAAAAATAAAAAATTATAATACAAAAAATTTCTACCTATTAAAACAAAAAAATTTCTGTGGTCTAAAATTTTAAAATTTGTGATAATTTTTTCTTATTTTTATAAATTTTAAAATTCAGTTTCCAGATTTTAAAACCATAAAAAAAAATAAAAAATTATAATACAAAAAATTTCTACCTATTAAAACAAAAAAAATTCTGTGGTCTAAAATTTTAAAATTTGTGATAATTTTTTCTTATTTTTATAAATTTTAAAATTCAGTTTCCAGATTTAAATTAACCATAAAAATAAACAAAAAATTATAAAACAAAAAATTTCTACCTATTAAAACAAAAAAATTACTGCGGTCTAAAATTTTAAAATTTGTGATAATTTTTTCTTATTTTTATAAATTTTAAAATTCAGTTTCCAGATTTTAGTTAACCATAAAAATAAACAAAAAATTATAAAACAAAAAATTTCTACCTATTAAAACAAAAAAATTACTGCGGTCTAAAATTTTAAAATTTGTGATAATTTTTTCTTATTTTTATAAATTTTAAAATTCAGTTTCCAGATTTAAATTAACCATAAAAATAAACAAAAAATTATAAAACAAAAAATTTCTACCTATTAAAACAAAAAAATTACTGCGGTCTAAAATTTTAAAATTTGTGATAATTTTTTCTTATTTTTATAAATTTTAAAATTCAGTTTCCAGATTTTAGTTAACCATAAAAATAAACAAAAAATTATAAAACAAAAAATTTCTACCTATTAAAACAAAAAAATTACTGCGGTCTAAAATTTTAAAATTTGTGATAATTTTTTCTTATTTTTATAAATTTTAAAATTCAGTTTCCAGATTTTAATTAACCATAAAATAATAAAAAATTATAATACAAAAAATTTCTACCTATTAAAACAAAAAAATTTCTGTGGTCTAAAATTTTTAAATTTGTGATAATTTTTTCTTATTTTTATAAATTTTAAAATTCAGTTTCCAGATTTTAATTAACCATAAAAAAAAATAAATAATTATAATACAAAAAATTTCTACCTATTAAAAGAAAAAAATTTCTGTGGTTTAAAATTTTAAAATTTGTGATAATTTTTTCTTATTTTTATAAATTTTAAAATTTAGTTTCCAGATTTTAATTAACAATAAAAAAAAATAAAAAATTATAATACAAAAAATTTCTACCTATTAAAACAAAAAAAATTCTGTGGTCTAAAATTTTAAAATTTGTGATAATTATTTCTTATTTTTATAAATTTTAAAATTCAGTTTCCAGATTTAAATTAACCATAAAAATAAACAAAAAATTATAAAACAAAAAATTTCTACCTATTAAAACAAAAAAATTACTGCGGTCTAAAATTTTAAAATTTGTGATAATTTTTTCTTATTTTTATAAATTTTAAAATTCAGTTTCCAGATTTTAGTTAACCATAAAAATAAACAAAAAATTATAAAACAAAAAATTTCTACCTATTAAAACAAAAAAATTACTGCGGTCTAAAATTTTAAAATTTGTGATAATTTTTTCTTATTTTTATAAATTTTAAAATTCAGTTTCCAGATTTTAATTAACCATAAAATAATAAAAAATTATAATACAAAAAATTTCTACCTATTAAAACAAAAAAATTTCTGTGGTCTAAAATTTTTAAATTTGTGATAATTTTTTCTTATTTTTATAAATTTTAAAATTCAGTTTCCAGATTTTAATTAACCATAAAAAAAATAAATAATTATAATACAAAAAATTTCTACCTATTAAAAGAAAAAAATTTCTGTGGTTTAAAATTTTAAAATTTGTGATAATTTTTTCTTATTTTTATAAATTTTAAAATTCAGTTTCCAGATTTTAATTAACCATAAAAAAAAATATAAAAAATTATAATACAAAAAATTTCTACCTATTAAAACAAAAAAATTTCTGTGGTCTAAAATTTTAAAATTTGTGATAATTTTTTCTTATTTTTATAAATTTTAAAATTCAGTTTCCAGATTTTAATTAACCATAAAAAAAATAAAAAATTATAATACAAAAAATTTCTACCTATTAAAACAAAAAAATTTCTGTGGTCTAAAATTTTAAAATTTGTGATAATTTTTTCTTATTTTTATAAATTTTAAAATTCAGTTTCCAGATTTTAATTAACAATAAAAAAAAATAAAAAATTATACTACAAAAAATTTCTACATATTAAAACAAAAAAATTACAGGGGTCTAAAATTTAAAAATTTGTGATAATTTTTTCTTATTTTTATAAATTTTAAAATTCAGTTTCCAGATTTTAATTAACCATAAAAAAAAATATAAAAAATTATAATACAAAAAATTTCTACCTATTAAAACAAAAAAATTTCTGTGGTCTAAAATTTTAAAATTTGTGATAATTTTTTCTTATTTTTATACATTTTAAAATTCAGTTTCCAGATTTTAATTAACCATAAAAAAAATAAAAAATTATAATACAAAAAATTTCTACCTATTAAAACAAAAAAATTTCTGTGGTCTAAAATTTTAAAATTTGTGATAATTTTTTCTTATTTTTATAAATTTTAAAATTCAGTTTCCAGATTTTAAAACCATAAAAAAAAATAAAAAATTATAATACAAAAAATTTCTACCTATTAAAACAAAAAAAATTCTGTGGTCTAAAATTTTAAAATTTGTGATAATTTTTTCTTATTTTTATAAATTTTAAAATTCAGTTTCCAGATTTAAATTAACCATAAAAATAAACAAAAAATTATAAAACAAAAAATTTCTACCTATTAAAACAAAAAAATTACTGCGGTCTAAAATTTTAAAATTTGTGATAATTTTTTCTTATTTTTATAAATTTTAAAATTCAGTTTCCAGATTTTAGTTAACCATAAAAATAAACAAAAAATTATAAAACAAAAAATTTCTACCTATTAAAACAAAAAAATTACTGCGGTCTAAAATTTTAAAATTTGTGATAATTTTTTCTTATTTTTATAAATTTTAAAATTCAGTTTCCAGATTTAAATTAACCATAAAAATAAACAAAAAATTATAAAACAAAAAATTTCTACCTATTAAAACAAAAAAATTACTGCGGTCTAAAATTTTAAAATTTGTGATAATTTTTTCTTATTTTTAGAAATTTTAAAATTCAGTTTCCAGATTTTAGTTAACCATAAAAATAAACAAAAAATTATAAAACAAAAAATTTCTACCTATTAAAACAAAAAAATTACTGCGGTCTAAAATTTTAAAATTTGTGATAATTTTTTCTTATTTTTATAAATTTTAAAATTCAGTTTCCAGATTTTAATTAACCATAAAATAATAAAAAATTATAATACAAAAAATTTCTACCTATTAAAACAAAAAAATTTCTGTGGTCTAAAATTTTTAAATTTGTGATAATTTTTTCTTATTTTTATAAATTTTAAAATTCAGTTTCCAGATTTTAATTAACCATAAAAAAAAATAAATAATTATAATACAAAAAATTTCTACCTATTAAAAGAAAAAAATTTCTGTGGTTTAAAATTTTAAAATTTGTGATAATTTTTTCTTATTTTTATAAATTTTAAAATTTAGTTTCCAGATTTTAATTAACAATAAAAAAAAATAAAAAATTATAATACAAAAAATTTCTACCTATTAAAACAAAAAAAATTCTGTGGTCTAAAATTTTAAAATTTGTGATAATTATTTCTTATTTTTATAAATTTTAAAATTCAGTTTCCAGATTTAAATTAACCATAAAAATAAACAAAAAATTATAAAACAAAAAATTTCTACCTATTAAAACAAAAAAATTACTGCGGTCTAAAATTTTAAAATTTGTGATAATTTTTTCTTATTTTTATAAATTTTAAAATTCAGTTTCCAGATTTTAGTTAACCATAAAAATAAACAAAAAATTATAAAACAAAAAATTTCTACCTATTAAAACAAAAAAATTACTGCGGTCTAAAATTTTAAAATTTGTGATAATTTTTTCTTATTTTTATAAATTTTAAAATTCAGTTTCCAGATTTTAATTAACCATAAAATAATAAAAAATTATAATACAAAAAATTTCTACCTATTAAAACAAAAAAATTTCTGTGGTCTAAAATTTTTAAATTTGTGATAATTTTTTCTTATTTTTATAAATTTTAAAATTCAGTTTCCAGATTTTAATTAACCATAAAAAAAATAAATAATTATAATACAAAAAATTTCTACCTATTAAAAGAAAAAAATTTCTGTGGTTTAAAATTTTAAAATTTGTGATAATTTTTTCTTATTTTTATAAATTTTAAAATTCAGTTTCCAGATTTTAATTAACCATAAAAAAAAATATAAAAAATTATAATACAAAAAATTTCTACCTATTAAAACAAAAAAATTTCTGTGGTCTAAAATTTTAAAATTTGTGATAATTTTTTCTTATTTTTATAAATTTTAAAATTCAGTTTCCAGATTTTAATTAACCATAAAAAAAATAAAAAATTATAATACAAAAAATTTCTACCTATTAAAACAAAAAAATTTCTGTGGTCTAAAATTTTAAAATTTGTGATAATTTTTTCTTATTTTTATAAATTTTAAAATTCAGTTTCCAGATTTTAATTAACAATAAAAAAAAATAAAAAATTATACTACAAAAAATTTCTACATATTAAAACAAAAAAATTACAGGGGTCTAAAATTTAAAAATTTGTGATAATTTTTTCTTATTTTTATAAATTTTAAAATTCAGTTTCCAGATTTTAATTAACCATAAAAAAAAATATAAAAAATTATAATACAAAAAATTTCTACCTATTAAAACAAAAAAATTTCTGTGGTCTAAAATTTTAAAATTTGTGATAATTTTTTCTTATTTTTATACATTTTAAAATTCAGTTTCCAGATTTTAATTAACCATAAAAAAAAATAAAAAATTATAATACAAAAAATTTCTACCTATTAAAACAAAAAAATTTCTGTGGTCTAAAATTTTTAAATTTGTGATAATTTTTTCTTATTTTTATAAATTTTAAAATTCAGTTTCCAGATTTTAATTAAAGACACAATTATTTTGTTGTATAATTTTTTGTTTATTTTTTTATGGTTAATTGAGACCTGGAATAAAAATTATAAAATTTACATAAATAAGAAAAAACCATCACAAATTTAAAAAAATTTACACCCATATAACTTTTTTGTCTTAATTATCACAATTTTTTTGTTTTATAATTTTTTATTTATTTTTTTAGTCTTAATTAATATCTGAAATCACAATCGTTAAATTTAAATAAATAATAAAAAATTAATTTATTTATTTTTATCTCTAAATTATTTATTTCGTATCTTAATTTTTCGATTATTCCAAACTCACTCAAATCTTTTCCGACTTCCCCTTTTTTTATCCGGGAATTAATAGAAAAAGATACGAATCTGAATTCGGTCACCGTAATAATCAATCTTTTTGATATGGGGCCTCTACACCACATGTCATTTATATATAGGGGGGTTGACAAACTCAAGTATCTCTTTACACAGATTTATATATACTGCCAATGTCCTTTAATTTTCACTACACCGTTAAAATCCTACCCTAGTTTAAATCAGTTTTATCGTTCGGTTATATCCGTAGGGGAGATCGAAGACAAATATAAGATTGTAGATTATTTAAAAAAAAAAAAACTTAAAAAAATATATTAAGAAAAAAGAAATTACCTACTTGTTTTTTCACAGTATTTTCAAATTCACTATTTTTCTAGTTCGTTTCAAATGTGTCGAGTGTCAAGTGTCAAATATGTCAAGTGCCCAGTGTCAAGTGTCAAATGTATCAAGTGTCAAATGTGTCAAGTGTCAAATGTGTCAAGCGTCAAATGTGTCAAGTGTCAAATGTCAAATGTCAAATGTCAAATGTCAAATGTCAAATGTCAAATGTCAAATGTCAAATGTCAAATGTCTACATTGCAAATACCAAAGTCAAATATAACATTTAATTAATTGTATTAATTATAAATATTAATATATTAATTATAGGATTAAAATCTCCATTGGAAATGTATTTATTGCTCCTTTCTCCCCCCCTCCAGTCTCAATTTAAAGAAACCCGTGTAAAACACAGCTCCGAAGATAGTGTAGACCCGAAAAAACCGGAGGGTTGCATCCTCTCCGAGAGCAATCCCACTGATTACACGTTACATTGTGTCACTTTGATCAAGGAGGCCGTGTTTTTTACGCCGAGGGACATGTCATTGTTTCCGCTGTGGGCAATCAACGTGCTGCTGCCGCCGCCGCCCCCTCGTACCGCCGACTTAAAACTGATAAATTGCCGTTTGCTAAGTTGAAGGATAATTGAATACGAGATAGAGGATTAACTTTATCTGGCTTCTTTGCTAAGGGGACTTAAAGACCTCAATTTTTAGGTACAATTATTTGTTTTATGTTATTTGTAATTAAATTTGCTAGTAGATTGTTAATTTACCTGTTTTTTACAGTTTTTGCAAATTCACAATATAAAGCCCCTAATTAATCCTCTCTTAAAACCATAGACTCTATAGGATACCTAAACTGTTGTCCGATATTTTACTTCCGCGCCGGTCCACAATCAAACTATTACTTCCAGGTCTGATAGTAAGTCGCGCGCCACATTTTGTACTGTACAAATCGTACAGTACTGTCCTAGATAGAAAACTATATGGAGAATTACTCCAAGTCCGATATTATACTTCCGGGCCGGTCCACAATCAAAATATTTCTTCCAGATCCGACAGTAAGTCGCGCGCCATATTTTGTACTGTACAAATCGTACAGTACCGTCCTAGATAGAAAACTATATGGAGAATTACTCCATGTCCGATATTATACTTCCGGGCCGGTCCACAATCAATATATTTCTTCCAGATCTGATAGTAAGTCGCGCGCCATATTTTATACTGTACAAATCGTACAGTACCGTCCTAGATAGAAAACTATATGGAGAATTACTCCAAGTCCGATATTATACTTCCGGGCCGGTCCACAATCACAATATTTCTTCCAGATCCGACAGTAAGTCGCGCGCCATATTTTGTACTGTACAAATCGTACAGTACCGTCCTAGATAGAAAACTATATGGAGAATTACTCCAAGTCCGATATTATACTTCCGGGCCGGTCCACAATCACAATATTTTTTCCAGATCCGACAGTAAGTCGCGCGCCATATTTTGTACTGTACAAATCGTACAGTACCGTCCTAGATAGAAAACTATATGGAGAATTACTCCAAGTTCGATATTATACTTCCGGGCCGGTCCACAATCAAAATATTTCTTCCAGATCTGATAGTAAGTCGCGCGCCATATTTTATACTGTACAAATCGTACAGTACCGTCCTAGATAGAAAACTATATGGAGAATTACTCCAAGTCCGATATTATACTTCCGGGCCGGTCCACAATCATATTTCTTCCAGATCCGACAGTAAGTCGCGCTTAACATTTTGTACTGTACAAATCGTACAATACCGTCCTAGATCGAAAACTATATGGTGAATTATCCAAATCCGATATTAATAATATAAAGGTCACTTGCTCTTGGCAGCGTCAATGAAGAAATAAATGATCCAGAGTTCGTTATAGTAAAGACAGATTTCTTAGCGGCCGATAGGACAAGCTTACTTGCCCTGCTGAATTAGTACTTAAATCTCGGTCTCAAGTTGTGATTTATAGTATGAAGATCACTTGCTCCTGGCAGCGTCAGTAAAGAAATAAACACTCCAGAGGTCGTTATGGTACCGACAGATTTCTTAGCGGCCAATAGGACAAGCATTACTTGCCCTGCTGGATAAGTACTTAGATCTCGTTTTCGACTTTTGAATTATAATATGAAGGTCATTTGCTCCTGGCAGCGTCAGTGAAGAAATAACTGCTAATCTTCTATTTTTAATTTCCTGTGGCCATTTTCTATTGAGCTATTTGGAGTAAAATCACTTCCCACGATTTAGTTTATTTAAAATTCTGCAAGCCATAAACCTCTTCTGCTTAGTAACGACATTAATCGGAAAAGTTTAGCCTCTGCAAGATGCTTGATTCTCCACTCTGAGAAAGGGCTGATACCAACTTTCCACCGAATACAGAAGCTCTGTGAGGACGAGAATAGTCCCTCTGATCATCCTTCTGATACTGATACGCCGCTTTCACCAGTAAATACCACTAATAACGGAGCCCTCTCATCCCCACTCTAGACCGTATGTAAAATAAAAGGACCTTTGAATTATAATATGAAGGACACTTGCTCCGGGCAGCGTCAGTGAAGAAATAAATAATCCAGAGGTCTTTATGGCACTGACAGATTTGTTAGCGGCCAAGAGGACAAGCTTTACTTACCCTGCTCTCGACTTTTAAATTATAATATAAAGTCCACTTGCTCCGGGTAGCGTCAGTAAAGAAATAAACACTCCAGAGGTCGTTATGATATCTACTGATTTCTTAAGGGCCAGGACGACAGGATTAACTTCATTGCTGGTTATGTACTGCTAGAATGTTAATACTCATATTTCGGTCGTGACGGTAAAAGCTTTAGTTACGGTGTATACTTTCGGTCTAATGTGAAGGCCACTTGCTCTGGGTTGCTTCAGTAAAAAAATTTATAATCCACAAATCATCCATATCAACAAATTTCTTAGGAACCAGGACGGCAGGATTAATGTCAGTACACATAACTAGTTTTCGCTCGTGATGGTAGAATTTTTATTTATGGTGTACCTTCAAATTATAATATGAAGGCCACTTGCTCGGGGCAGCGTCAGTAAATAAATAAATAATCCAACAAATTTCTTAGGGTCCAGAAAGGCAGAAACTGGGTTTCGCTCGTGACAGTAGAAGCTCTCAAGATGATGAGTAAGTAGAGCAATGTTCGTACGGGACCGGAAGTGAGCTGTCAAAGTGTTTAAAATAGTGCTCCGCATTGGAGGGGATGCGCAGAGTTCATTTAAAGGGCCCCACCTATGATTAAGGCCCCTATCTGTCAATCTTTGATATAAGCCCCGTCCCCATCTGTCAATCTTTGACATAACCTAAAAAATTCTTCTCTCCACGTGGTGTAACTCGTGGCCAACTTCAGAACTCCTCAGATATGATTAAGATCCCGCCCCCATCTGTCAATCTTTGACATAATCTAAAAAATTCTTCTCTCCACATGGTGTAACTCGTGGCCAACTTCAGAGCCCCTCAGATATGATTAAGGCCCCGCCCTCATCTGTCAATCTTTGACATAACCTAAAAAATTCTTCTCTCCACGTGGTGTAACTCGTGACCAACTTCAGAACTCCTCAGATATGATTAAGGTCCCTCCCCCATCTGTCAATCTTTGACATAATCTAAAAAATTCTTCTCTCCACATGGTGTAACTCATGGCCAACTTCAGAGCCCCTCAGATATGATTAAGGCCCCGCCCTCATCTGTCAATCTTTGACATAACCTAAAAAATTCTTCTCTCCACGTGGTGTAACTCGTGGCCAACTTCAGAACTCCTCAGATATGATTAAGGTCCCTCCCCCATCTGTCAATCTTTGACATAATCTAAAAAATTCTTCTCTCCACATGGTGTAACTCATGGCCAACTTCAGAGCCCCTCAGATATGATTAAGGCCCCGCCCTCATCTGTCAATCTTTGACATAATCTAAAAAATTCTTCTCTCCACGTGGTGTAACTCGTGGCCAACTTCAGAAACCCTCAGATATGATTAAGGCCCCGCCCTCATCTGTCAATCTTTGACATAATCTAAAAAATTCTTCTCTCCACATGGTGTAACTCATGGCCAACTTCAGAGCCCCTCAGATATGATTAAGGCCCCGCCCTCATCTGTCAATCTTTGACATAATCTAAAAAATTCTTCTCTCCACGTGGTGTAACTCGTGGCCAACTTCAGAACTCCTCAGATATGATTAAGGTCCCTCCCCCATCTGTCAATCTTTGACATAATCTAAAAAATTCTTCTCTCCACATGGTGTAACTCATGGCCAACTTCAGAGCCCCTCAGATATGATTAAGGCCCCGCCCTCATCTGTCAATCTTTGACATAACCTAAAAAATTCTTCTCTCCACGTGGTGTAACTCGTGGCCAACTTCAGAACTCCTCAGATATGATTAAGGTCCCTCCCCCATCTGTCAATCTTTGACATAATCTAAAAAATTCTTCTCTCCACATGGTGTAACTCATGGCCAACTTCAGAGCCCCTCAGATATGATTAAGGCCCCGCCCTCATCTGTCAATCTTTGACATAATCTAAAAAATTCTTCTCTCCACGTGGTGTAACTCGTGGCCAACTTCAGAAACCCTCAGATATGATTAAGGCCCCGCCCTCATCTGTCAATCTTTGACATAATCTAAAAAATTCTTCTCTCCACATGGTGTAACTCTTGGGCCAACTTCAGAGTTCATTGACAGCTACCAAATAACGTAATTCCCCACCTCCCAATCTTGCACGTGTTGTTGCTCTATGACGTCACACCTATCATCATGTCGATGCAGAGATGCGTTACGATGATAACGAAATCCTTAGTCCGAGCGTAAATGAATTGCCAAAAGAGCATTAGTTAATATCTCCGTTACTATTGGTCCGATTTAAACGCGGAAAACGGTGCTATATTTGAAATATGATGTAGAATAAATACGCAAAAAAAAACATGCGCATAGCGAAAGGCAAAAGGACTTTATCTTATATCTCCGTTGCTATTGGTCCGATTTAAACGCTGAAAACGATGCTATATTTGATGGGGGCGGGACTTATGTCAAAGATTGACAGATGGGGGATTTAATCATAGGTGGGGCGCTTTAAATGAACTCTGTGCAGCCCCTCCAATGCGGAGCACCTTTTCGCGCAGCCCTATTTGAATTTCCCGCCATTTGAAATGCTTTGAAAGCTCACTTCCGGTCCCGTAAGAACATTGCTCTACCTACTATGATGTATTTTTGGTCTTGAATCGTTTGTCTAAGCTGGCTCTAACGCGATGGATATGACGTATCAATGGGATTAGATTAATATAAATGTAATTTTAAATAAATATATAAAGAAAATAAAAAATAGCAGGAAACCTACGCCATTAAAAATAATTTCCTGTCACCTTTATACCTACAATCTCATTAAAAAAATACCAAGTGGTAAAGTATATGAGTGTGCTTTGCTTAGCCCAAGGCACGTCAAGATTATTGTATGAATATGGAAATTGTAACTTGATTCTTATCTCTACGGTAGCATCTAGAAGACTTGCCCACACACTTTTAAATCGCTTCTTCTACTCGCACCTGTGCTAGCCGCGACAGTGTTTTGTTTGCCTACTAAATCATCAACGCACACCCTTAACGATAATTATTTGTCTTTTGTTGTGGCTAAGGGATAGGAAGTTAGAAAAAAAACTGATTTGAAAACAGATGGTCGTTTAATTTTAAATTTTATGATTTCAGACTTGAATTTAGCATTAAAAAGTTATTTTAGATTTAAAAAAAATTGTGTTCTTACATTCTGGCATGGGAAGATTTACACGTTTGTCCTATATTTGAATTTTTATGTTCTTGCATTCTGGTACAAATTGTTTTACATGTTTGTCTTATATATCAAGTTATTTTTTGATTAAAGAATGTTTGTGATCTTGCATTCTGGATCGCAAAAATTTACCCGTTTGTCCTATATATAAATTTTTATGTTATTGCATTTTGGCACAATTTTTTTACACGTTTGTTTCATATATAAAGTTATTTTTAGATTTATTAAAATTTGTATTCTTGCATTCTTGTTTTTTTTCAAATTAATTTTTGTTATTTTTAAATAAAAACAAAAACGCTGATAATGGATTTTTTGAACGAAACGTAGTTTATTTATTTTTATCAATTTTTATTAATAAATCTGGCAACAGTGGCAAATTTTGTTTTTTTTTTTTATAATTTTTTTTCCTAATTAAATATTTTTTTATTAAATAAAAACAAAAATACTGAAAATTCATTTTTTGAACGAAACGTAGTTTATTTATTTTTATCAATTTTTATTAATTAATCTGGCAACAGTGCAAAATTTTGTTTTTTTTTGTATAACTTTTTTCCAAATTAAATATTTTTTTATTAAATAAAAACAAAAATACTGAAAATTCATTTTTTGAACGAAACGTAGTTTATTTATTTTTATCAATTTTTATTAATTAATCTGGCAACAGTGCAAAATTTTGTTTTTTTTTGGTATAATTTTTTTTCCTAATTAAATATTTTTTTATTAAATAAAACACAAAAATACTGAAAATTCATTTTTTGAACGAAACGTAGTTTATTTATTTTTATCAATTTTTATTAATAAATCTGGCAACAGTGGAAAATTTTGTTTTTTTTTTGGTATAATTTTTTTTCCAAATGAAATATTTTTCTATTAAATAAAACACAAAAATACTGAAAATTCATTTTTTGAACGAAACGTAGTTTATTTATTTTTATCAATTTTTATTAATAAATCTGGCAACAGTGGCAAATTTTGTTTTTTTTTTTGGTATAATTTTTTTTCCAAATTAAATATTTTTTTATTAAATAAAAACAAAAATACTGAAAATTCATTTTTTGAACGAAACGTAGTTTATTTATTTTTATCAATTTTTATTAATAAATCTGGCAACAGTGGCAAATTTTGTTTTTTTTTTTGGTATAATTTTTTTTCTAAATTAAATATTTTTTTATTAAATAAAAACAAAAATACTGAAAATTCATTTTTTGAACGAAACGTAGTTTATTTATTTTTATCAATTTTTATTAATAAATCTGGCAACAGTGGCAAATTTTGTTTTTTTTTTGGTATAATTTTTTTTCCAAATTAAATATTTTTTTATTAAATAAAAACAAAAATACTGAAAATTCATTTTTTGAACGAAACGTAGTTTATTTATTTTTATCAATTTTTATTAATAAATCTGGCAACAGTGGAAAATTTTGTTTTTTTTTGGGTATAATTTTTTTTCCAAATTAAATATTTTTTTATTAAATAAAAACAAAAATACTGAAAATTCATTTTTTGAACGAAACGTAGTTTATTTATTTTTATCAATTTTTATTAATAAATCTGGCAACAGTGGCAAATTTTGTTTTTTTGTTATATAATTTTTTTTCCAAATTAAATATTTTTTATTAAATAAAAACAAAAATACTGAAAATTCATTTTTTGAACGAAACGTAGTTTATTTATTTTTATCAATTTTTATTAATAAATCTGGCAACAGTGGCAAATTTTGTTTTTTTTTTTGGTGGTATATTTTTTTTTCCAAATTAAATGTTTTTATTAAATAAAAACAAAAACACTGAAAATTCATTTTTTGAACGAAACGTAGTTTATTTATTTTTATCAATTTTTAGTAAATCTGGCAACAGTGGCAAATTTTGTTTGTTCTTTTTTTTTGGTATAAATTTTTTTCAACGAAACAGTGTTTTTTCTCATTTCTGCTATGGTTTTTTGCTTCACTCCCCCCTCTTGTACCTTTTCTTACTTTTTGCCCCTTTTTCTTACTCGTTGTCCCTTTTTCTTGGTTTTTGGCCTTTTTTCTTGCTTTTGTCCATTTTTTCTTGCTTTCTCCTTTTTTTTTTATTAATTACCATTTTTTTTCTTACTCTTTGACCCTTTTTCTTACTTTGTGTACCTTTTTTCTTGCTTTTTCCCCTTTTTCTTACTTTTTGCCCCTTTGTTCTTATTTTTACCTCTTTTTCTTGCTTCTTCCCTTTATCTTGCTTTTTCCCCTTTTTCTTGCTTCTTGTCCCCTTTTTTCTTGCTTTTCCCTTTTTTATGCTTTTGTCCATTTTTCTTACTTTTGCACATTTTTTCTCCCCTTTTCTTGCTTTTATCCCTTTTTTCTTGATTTTCCCCCTTCTCTAGTTTAAAGCCCCTTTTTCTTGCTTTTCCCATTTCCTGCTTTTTAACCCATTTTTTCGTGCTTTTTGCCCTTTTTTCTTGCTTATTGTGTTCATTCTGGCACGCGAAAGTTTACACGTTTGTCCTATATATAAATTTTTATGTTCTTGCATTCTGGCATAATTTTTTTGACACGTTTGTCTCATATATAAAGTTATTTTTAGGTTTAAGAAATTTTGTGTTCTTGCATTCTGGCACGTGAAAGTTTACACGTTTGTCCTATATATGAAATTTTGTGTTCTTGCATTCTGGCATAATTTTTTTTACACGTTTGTCTCATATATAAAGTTATTTTTAGGTTTAAGAAAATTTGTGTTCTGGCATTCTGGCACGCGAAAGTTTACCCGTTTGTCCTATATATGAAATTTTGTGTTCTTGCATTCTGGCATAATTTTTTTTACACGTTTGTCTCATATATAAAGTTATTTTTATATTTAAGAAAATTTGTGTTCTGGCATTCTGGCACGCGAAAGTTTACCCGTTTGTCCTATATATAAATATTTATGTTCTTGCATTCTGGCATAATTTTTTTTACACGTTTGTCTCATATATAAAATTATTTTTATATTTAAGAAAATTTGTGTTCTTGCATTCTGGCCCGCGAAAGTTTACACGTTTGTCCTATATATAAATTTTGTGTTCTTACATTCTGGCATAATTTTTTTGACACGTTTGTCTCATATATAAAGCTATTTTTAGGTTTAAGAAAATTTGTGTTCTTGCATTCTGGCACGTGAAAGTTTACACGTTTGTCCTATATATAAATTTTTATGTTCTTGCATTCTGGCATAATTTTTTTGACACGTTTGTCTCATATATAAAGTTATTTTTAGGTTTAAGAAAATTTGTGTTCTTGCATTCTGGCACGTGAAAGTTTACACGTTTGTCCTATATATAAATTTTTATGTTCTTGCATTCTGGCATAATTTTTTTGACACGTTTGTCTCATATATAAAGTTATTTTTAGGTTTAAGAAAATTTGTGTTCTTGCATTCTGGCACGTGAAAGTTTACACGTTTGTCCTATATATAAATTTTTATGTTCTTGCATTCTGGCATAATTTTTTTGACACGTTTGTCTCATATATAAAGTTATTTTTATATTTAAGAAAATTTGTGTTCTGGCATTCTGGCACGCGAAAGTTTACCCGTTTGTCCTATATATAAATTTTTATGTTCTTGCATTCTGGCATAATTTTTTTGACACGTTTGTCTCATATCTAAAGTTATTTTTAGGTTTAAGAAAATTTGTGTTCTTGCATTCTGGCACTCGAAGGTTTACACGTTTGTCCTATATATGAAATTTTGTGTTCTTACATTCTGGAACAATTTTTTTACACGTTTGTATCATATATAAAGTTTTTGGAGATTTAAGAAAGTTTGAGTTCTTACATTCTGCTACAAGAAAGTTTACACGGTTGTCCTATATAAGAATTTGTATATTCTTATGGTTTTTACTTTCTCTTTATTGCAATTTTTATTTATTTCTTTATTTTTTGTTTCATTAAAAATTATGTACCAATTAATAATTTTTTATTTAATGAGATAGAACATCGTGGGTGATCGAAGACCATCCAGAGAGGTCTTTGACTGTTAAAAAATATCTGAAATGCCTTATAAATTCACCGAAAAAAAAAAATGAATAATAAGGTGCACAGGTATGTGTGCGGTAAACATATTTAATAAACTTGACGGATGTAATATTACAATCGACCAAATAAATAATATATTTATAAAAAATTATTTTATTTAATAGAAATAATAATTATATATAATATATAATGTTTATAGTGGTGGAATTAATTTAATTTTTTTTTTTAATTAAATTAATATTATATTTGGTCTGCTGTACCCCCCGGGGCGCTCCGAGTAAAACAGTGGCAGCTACTTGTTCTAACTAATATAAAACAGTGAGCTGAGACTGTGACAAATACTTACCATGGAATACATAAATCCATGGTACAGATGAGACCACAGATAAAGCACACCAGCGCCGCAGGTGGCGAAATTCTTAACATCCTCAGCTCCAGTTACAGAATCTTATAAGAATTCACACACGGTGAAAAAAAAATTATTTAAAGGATTATTTATTTAATTAAATTTTCAAATTCATTTTTTTTATTAAATAAAAACATGACTGAAAATTATTTTTTTTTGACGAAACGTAGTTTTTATTTACTTTTTAGTAAATCTGACAACGTGGTAGAAATTTTTTTTTCAATTTTTTTTTTATTTTTAAATAAAAACAAAAACACTGATAATGTTTTTTTAACGAAACTTTGTTTATTTATTTTTATTATTATTTAGTAAATCTGGCAGCGGTGGCAAATTTTGTTTTTTTTTTGGTATAATTTTTTTTTCAAATTAATTTTTTTTTATTATGTAAAATTGAAAACACTGAGAATGGATTTTTTTTAATGAAACGTAGTTTATTCATTTATTTTTTAATAAATCTGGCAACAGTGGTAAACGTTTTTTTTTTTGTTATGAAGCTTTTTTTCAAATTCATTTTTTATTAAATGAAAACAAAATTACTGAAAATTATTTTTTTTTAACGAAACGTAATTTTTTTTTACTTTTTAGTAAATGTGACAAGGGGGTAGAAAATTGTTTTTTTGTTTCAATTTTTTTTTTTTTATTTTTAAATAAAAACAAATCACTGATAATGGATTTTTTTAACGAAACTTTATTTATTTTTATTATTTTTTATTAAATCTGGCAAATTTTGTTATTTTTTTGGTATAATTTTTTTCCAAATTAATTTTTTTTTTTATTTAATAAAATTTAAAACTCTGAGAATGGATTTTTTAACGAAACGTAGTTTATTTATTTATGTACTTTTTAATAAATCTGGCAACAGTGGTAAATGTTTTTTTTTGTTATGAAACTTTTTTTTCAAATTCATTTTTTTTATTAAATAAAAACATGACTGAAAATTTTTTTTTTTGACGAAACGTAGTTTTTATTTACTTTTTAGTAAATCTGACAACGTGGTAGAAATTTTTTTTTTCAATTTTTTTTTTATTTTTAAATAAAAACAAAAACACTGATAATGTTTTTTTTAACGAAACTTTGTTTATTTATTTTTATTATTATTTAGTAAATCTGGCAGCGGTGGCAAATTTTGTTTTTTTTTTGGTATAATTTTTTTTTCAAATTAATTTTTTTTTATCAAATAAAATGGAAAACATTGAAAATGGATTTTTTTTAACGAATCGTAGTTTATTCATTTATTTTTTAATAAATCTGGCAACAGTGGTAAACGTTTTTTTTTTGTTATGAAGCTTTTTTTCAAATTCATTTTTTATTAAATGAAAACAAAATTACTGAAAATTATTTTTTTTAACGAAACGTAATTTTTTTTTACTTTTTAGTAAATGTGACCAACGGGGTAGAAAATTGTTTTTTTTTTCAATTTATTTATTTTTATTTTTAAATAAAAACAAATCACTGATAATGGATTTTTTTAACGAAACTTTATTTATTTTTATTATTTTTTATTAAATCTGGCAAATTTTGTTATTTTTTTGGTATAATTTTTTTCCAAATTAATTTTTTTTTTATTTAATAAAATTTAAAACTCTGAGAATGGATTTTTTAACGAAACGTAGTTTATTTATTTATGTACTTTTTAATAAATCTGGCAACAGTGGTAAATGTTTTTTTTTTGTTATGAAACTTTTTTTTCAAATTCACTTTTTTTATTAAATAAAAACATGACTGAAAATTATTTTTTTTGACGAAACGTAGTTTTTATTTAATTTTTAGTAAATCTGACAACGTGGTAGAAATTTTTTTTTTCAATTTTTTTTTTATTTTTAAATAAAAACAAAAACACTGATAATGGATTTTTTTAACGAAACTTAGTTTATTTATTTTTATTATTATTTAGTAAATCTCGAAACGGTTGCAAATTTGGTTTTTTTTTGGGTATAATTTTTTTTTCAAATAAATTTTTTTTTATCAAATAAAATGGAAAACATTGAAAATGGATTTTTTTTTAACGAATCGTAGTTTATTCATTTATTTTTTAATAAATCTGGCAACAGTGGTAAACGTTTTTTTTTTTGTTATGAAGCTTTTTTTCAAATTCATTTTTTATTAAATGAAAACAAAATTACTGAAAATTATTTTTTTTTAACGAAACGTAATTTTTTTTTACTTTTTAGTAAATGTGACAATGTGGTAGAAATTTTTTTTTTTTCAAATTAATTTTTTTAATTTTAAATAAAAACAAATCACCGATAATGGATTTTTTTAACCAAACTTTATTTATTTTTATTATTTTTAGAAATCTGGCAAATTTTGTTTTTCTTTTGGTATAATTTTTTTTTCCAAATTAATTTTTTTTTATTAAATAAAATGGAAAACATTGAAAATGAATTTTTTCAACGAAACGTAGTTTATTTATTCATTTACTTTTTAATAAATCTGGCAATAGTGGTTAATTTTTTTTTTGTTATGAAACTTTTTTTCAAATTCATTTTTTATTAATATATAAAAACATCACTGAAAATTATTTTTTTTGACGAAACGTAGTTTTTTTTTACTTTTAAGTAAATCTGACAACGTGGTAGAAAATTGTTTTTTTTTTATTTTTAAATAAAAACAAATCACTGATAATGGATTTTTTTAACGAAACTTTATTTATTTTTATTATTTTTTATTAAATCTGGCAAATTTTGTTATTTTTTTTTGGTATAATTTTTTTCCAAATTAATTTTTTTTTATTAAATAAAATGGATAACTCTGAGAATGGATTTTTTAACTAAACGTAGTTTATTTATTTATGTACTTTTTAATAAATCTGGCAACAGTGGTAAAGGTTTTTTTTGTTATGAAACTTTTTTTCAAATTCATTTTTTATTAATATTTAAAAACATCACTGAAAATTATTTTTTTTAACGAAACGTAGTTGTTTTTTTACTTTTTAGTAAATCTGACAACTGTGGCAAATATTGTTTTATTTTTGATATAATTTTTTTTTCTCATTTTTTACTTCTATTGTTTTTTGGTTCACCTCTTTTTTCCACCCTTTTTTGTCCCATTTTGATCCCTTTTCTTACAATTATTGTATTTTTTCCACTCTTTGGCAGTTTTTTCAACCCTTTTTTTGGCAATTTTTTTCAACCCTTTTTTTAAATTATTGCTTTTTGCAGCTGTTTTCTTGTTTACCCTTTTATCTTGCTCTTTGACCCTTTTTCTGACTTTGCCCCCTTTTTTCTTTCTTTTCCCTTTTTCTTGTTTTTTCCATTTTTATTGCTTTTTCCACTTTTTATTACTTATTGCCTTTTTTTTCTTGATTTTTGCCCCTTTTCCTTGCTTTCCTCTTTTTATTACTTATTGTCCCTTTTTCTTGCTTCTAGCCCCTTTTTTCTTGCTGTTAGTTTTTCTTGCTTTTGCCCATTTTTTATTGCATTTTGCTTGCCCCTTTTTATTACTTATTGCCTCTTTTTTTCTTGGTTTTTGTCCTTTTTTCATGCTTATTGTCCATTTTTTCTTGTTTTTTCCATGTTTCTTTATTTTTATCCCCTTTTTTCTTGCTTATAGCCCCTTTTTATTGTTTATTTTCTCTCTCTTCTTGCTCTTTGACCCTTTACCGTTTGCCCCTCTTTTCTTGATTTTGTCCCTTTTCATGCTTTTATACCTTTTCTTGCTTTTGTCCATTTTCTTAGTTTTGCCCATTTTTTATTGCCTTTCACCCATATTTTATTTCTTTTTGTACCTTTTTCTTATTTTTTGACTTTTTCTTCTTGATTTTTGATCCTCTTTTCTTGATTTTTGCACCTTTAACTTACCTATTGCCCCTTTTTTCTTAGTTGTTGTCACTTTTTTTTTTACTTTTACCCATTTTTGCCCTTTTTCATGTTTATTTCACATTTTTCTTGCTTTTTCCCCTTATTCTTACTTTTGCCCATTTTGTATTGCTTTTTGTTTACCCCTTTTTCTTATTTTTTCTTGCTTTTTGCCCTTTTTCTTACTTATTGTCCCTTTTTTCTTGATTTTTCCTCTTTTCTTGTTAATAGCCATTTTTTCTTGCTTTTCCCTATTTCTTGCTTTTTAACCCATTTTGTCTTGCTTCTTACCCATTTTTCTTGCTTATTGTCTTGCTTTTATCTCTTTTCTCCCTTTTTTTTGTTCTACATTTGTTGTTTGACCCCATTTCCCCCTTTTTTGTCAACACTTCTTTTCTGTCCCATTTTTCCTTTGTGTTTTGTTCCACATTTTTTTTGCTACCACTTCCCCTCTCCTTTTTTAACTATTGTTTTTTGCCTCTTTTTTTGTTTCGCACTAATATTTTTACACCAATTTCTCCTCCCCCACCCCTTATTTATAAGGATTGTTTTTGGTCGCTTTTTCCATTATTTCTTGCTTTTTTATCCTTTTCTTACTTTTGGCCTGTTTTTCTTGCTTTCTTCACTTTTTCTTGATTTTTGTCCATTTTTTATTGCGTTTTGTCCCTTTTTCTTATTTTTTGACCCTTTTTTTTTGCTCTTTGCCCCTTTTTCTTGCTTACTGCCCTTTTTTATTTGATTTTTCCCCTTTTTCTTGCTTACCCCTTTGTCTTGATATTTGCCCCTTTTTGTTGTTTATTTCTGATTTTTTCTTGCTTTTCTCCTGTTTATTGCTTTTTAAGCCATTTTTTCTTGCTTGTTTCCCATTTTTCTTGCTGATTACTTCTTTTTATTGCTTTTCTTTCCTCTTTAATTTGGTTTACACCTGTTTTTTGAAACCATTTTCCCCTCTTTATTTATCGACACATATTTTTTGCTCCATTTTTCTTTCTTTTTTTTTTGTTCCACACTTGATTTTTACGACCATTTCCCCCCCCCCCCCCCCCCCTCCGCCTTTTTTAACTAATATATTTTGCCGCTTTTTTTGGTCCACACTAATCTCCCCCCTATTAACAAGTATTGTTCTTTGTCTTTTTTTTCACTTCTTTTTTTGTTAGACACTTGTTTTTTTGGCCCCATTTTCCCCTTTTTTTTCCGAGACTTGTTTTTTGCTCCATTTTCCCTTTATTTTGTTCTACATTTGTTTTTTTGCCACCATTTCCCCCTCTCCCCCTCTTTTTAACTAATGTTAACCAATTTGCTCTCCCTCCTATTTACAAGTATTGTTTTTCCCCCTATTTACAAGTATTGTTTTTTGTCGCTTTTTTTCAAACTTGTTTTGTTCCACTTTGGTTTTTCCCCACTTATTCCCCCTTTTTTTCTCCCCATTTTTAACATGTATTGTTTGTTTCCCCTTTTTCCCCGTTTCTTTTTATTCCCCTCTCGGTTTTTGCACCATTTTTTCCTCCTCTTTTTTTACTATTTTTTTGTGGCTTTTTTCCCTTTTTTGTTCTACACTTTTTTTTTCGGCCCCCATTTTCTTGTCTTATTTTCTCTCCTTTTTCCAATTTTTTTTTGTTCCACTCTTGTTTTTTCTCCCATTTGTTCTCCCCTTTTTTAATTTTTTTTGTACCATCCTTGTTTTTGCCCCATCTTTTCTCCCTCTTTTCTACAACTATTTTTTGTGTCGTTTTTTTTCCTTTCCTCATTTTATCCCCTTTTTAGCTAATTAATGTGTTTTTTCTAATTTTCCATTGTTTATTGTTCGACTTTTATTTTTTTTGTCCTTTTCACCACTCATTTTTGGTCCAATTTTTTTCCATTTTTTTTACAACTAACGTTGTATTTACCATTTTTTTACACTTGTTTTTTGTCTCATTTTTCCCCTCCCCTTTTTTACTATTATTTGTGCCCCTTTTTGCTTCTTTTTCCGCTTTTACCTCTTTTTCCTTTTTTGTTTCACCCTTGTTTTTTTGCCCACTTTTTCCCCCATTTTTTTACAACTAACGTTTTTTCCCAATTTTTTAACACTTGTTTTTAACCCCAATTTCCCCCTTTTTTACTACTATTATTTTAGCCCATTTTCCCCTTTTTTTTTGTTTTTTGTACCATTTTTCGTGCCCAATTTTTCCTACCCTTTTTTACAACTATAGTTTCACCCCCCCATTTTTTTCACTTGTGTTTTGCCCCATTTGCTCCATTTTGTTACTATTAATATTGTTGCTCTTTTTTGCCCCTTTATCACCCATTTTTTGTACGACACTTGTTTTTTGTACCATTTTTCTTTCCACCCCCGCACCCCCTCTTTTTTATCATTCATATTTTTAGCCACATTTTTTTTTTCATAGCTTTTTTGTAGCTTCTTATTTTCATTTATTAATGTTTTGTTTAATTGTTTTGAATTTGTATCTTTATTTTTAACGTTTCGTTTTTGTACGGCCATCTTCAATTTATTTTTTTAATTACAAACTACCTGATAAATAAAAAAACATATTTTTATAAATAGAAAATTGTGATATTCCCTTATACACTAATATCGATGCGGCAAATTGCGTGCAATACGATACTTTGTCGGCAAATTTCACGGATGTAAAATTTGACAAATTGGTACTATTAGAGAGAGAAAAATATATATATAAAAAAACAGGTATAAATATTTAATTCACTTAATTATATAAATTTGCGGTTTCTAAAATATTTTCGATACTTAAATGATTTTTTTTTATAAATAAATGACTGTTCACACTATGCGGCAAATAATTCGCCTCCCGCACATATTATAATCTCCGGTCGCACTAATTCCATCATCCCGCCTTTAATTATTCGATTTATATTCACGTGACGTCGATAATTACGTTCGTTAATTCGAGGCCTGCCATCTCGAATTCTTCCCAGCCTACTAGATATGGAGAGAAAAAAAAAATCGCTCCGTCACCGTGATCGGGCCGGCGATCGGTGCCAGAAACAACTAATATTCGAGAAACATTAATCTAGCAGCCATCAAACGTTTCGACGGTTTGACACGTATCCTCGATGGCAGAAATGCCGAGTCACAGTCTAATGACGCCGCCGACAAAGAATACCAACGACCAACTTCACACTCCTTCGCGCGAACACCACCACCCGAACGAGCATCTTCAATCTTGTCTACTTCGTCTTCTTCTCGTACCGTTGACAGTGGCGGGAACGGTCGATAAAGTTAAAATGCTAAATTATCAAAATCTTCAGTCAAACTGTTACTATTTTATAAGCGACAAGATTATCAACGAAAAAGTATCTAAAAATATCTAAAAATATGTAAATGTATCTAAAAACATCTGAAAATCTGTAAAAGTATCTCAAAATTTCTAAAAATATGTAAAAATATCTCAAAATATCTAAAAATATCTAAATATATCTCAAATATCTAAAAATGTGTAAAAGTATCTAAAATATCTCAAAATATCTAACAATATGTAAACGTATCTGAAAATATTTAAAAGTATCTCTAAATATCTAAAAAATTGTATAAGTATCTCAAAATATCTAAAAACATGTAAAAGTATCTCAAAATATGTAAAAGTATCTAAAAATATATAAAAATATCTAAAAATATGTAAAAGTATCTCAAAATATGTAAAAGTATCTAAAAATAACTCAAAATAACTAAAAATATGTAAAAGTATCTAAAAATATTTAAAACTATGTAAAAGTATCTAAAAATAACTCAAAATATCTAAAAAGATATATAAGTATCTAAAAATATCTGAAAATATGTAAAAATATTTAAAAATGTGTAAAAGTATCTAAAAATATTTAAAAATATCTCAAAATATCTAAAAATATCTAAAAATATCTAAAAATATCTAAATATATCTCAAATATCTAAAAGTATCTAAAAGTATCTAAAATATCTCAAAATAGCTAAAAATACGTAAAAGTATTTAAAAATATCTTAGAATATCTAAACATATGCAAAAGTATCTCAAACTATGGAAAAGTATCTAAATATATCTCAAAATATATAAAAATTTGTATAAGTATCTCAAAATATCTAAAAATTTGTATAAGTATCTCAAAATATCTAAAAACATGTAAAAGTATCTCAAAATATGTAAAAGTATCTAAAAATATATAAAAATTTCTAAAAATATGTAAAAGTATCTAAAAATAACTCAAAATAACTAAAAATATGTAAAAGTATCTAAAAATATTTAAAAATGTGTAAAAGTATCTAAAAATACCTAAAAGTATTTCAAAATATCTCAAAATAACTAAAAATATGTAAAAGTATCTGAAAATATCTAAAAATATATAAAAATATCTAAAAATATGTAAAAATATCTAAAAATTGGTAAAAATATCTAAAAATTTGTAAAAATATCTAAAAATGTGTAAAAAATCTAAAAATTTGTAAAAATATCTAAAATGTTGGTAAAAATATCTAAAAACTTTTAAAAATATCTCAAAATTTGTAAAAATTTCTAAAAATTTTTAAAAATATCTAAAAATTTGTAAGAATATCTAAAAATTTATAAAAATATCTAAAAATTGGTAAAAATATCTAAAAATTGGTAAAAATATCTAAAAACTTTTAAAAATAACTCAAAATTTGTAAAAATTTCTAAAAATTTGTAAAAATTTCTAAAAATTTGTAAAAATATATAAAAATATGTGAAAATATCTAAAAATTTGTAAAAATATCTAAAAATATGTGAAAATATCTAAAAATTTGTAAAAATATCTAAAAATTTGTAAGAATATTTAAAAATATCTAAAAATTTATAAAAATATCTAAAAATTGGTAAAAATATCTAAAAACTTTTAAAAATATCTCAAAATTTGTAAAAATTTCTAAAAATTTGTAAAAATATCTAAAAATTTGTAAGAATATCTAAAAATATCTAAAAATTTATAAAAATATCTAAAAATTGGTAAAAATATCTAAAAACTATTAAAAATATCTCAAAATTTGTAAAAATTTATAAAAATATCTAAAAATTGGTAAAAATATCTAAAAATTTGTAAAAATATATAAAAATATGTGAAAATATCTAAAAATTTGTAAAAATATCTAAAAATTTGTAAGAATATCTAAAAATATCTAAAAATATGTAAAAAATATCTAAAAATTTGTAAAATATTTAAAAATTTGTAAAAATATCCAAAAATTGGTAAAAATATCTAAAGATTTTTAAAAATATCTAAAAATATGTAAAAGTATCTAAAAATATCTAAAAATATGTAAAAGTATCTAAAAATATCTAAAAATATGTAAAAGTATCTCAAAATAACTAAAAATACGTAAAAGTATTTAAAATATCTAAAAGTTTCTAAAAATTTGTAAAAATTATTAAAAATTTATAAAAATATCTAAAAATTTTTGAAAATACCTAAAAATTTATAAAAATATCTTAAATTATCTAAAAATATAAAAAAATAATTAAAATTTGGAAAATTAACTATTTAATTAGCTTCATCCTGTAAAAAAAAAATGAAACATAATTTCTAGAAGTTTTTTAAGTGTTTGTCATTTGATTTTATCAGCGCCTATGGCAGAGTTGTTATATAACTAAAACTCATTTGGACACACGATACGATGTTGCCGATGTTGGTTTGTAATATTTTGTAGCTGTATATATTTTTTATACAAAGTAATATACAGGATGATAAAAAAAATACTACTGAAGTTGTTTATAAAAATCTAACCTAAATTTCGCTTAACAAAACAATAAAATTTTCATTATATCATTTTAACGAACAAATTTTTATTCTTAATCCTCTACATCTTTTTTTATTTATTTCTTGTTACCGTTTCAACACTACCGGACTTAATTTACATAAAAATAAAGTTCGATCAAAGAGTGCGGAGTTTAGCTCGAAAACGAGCCGTAAACATTTCCATTCAACGGACACACAATGAATGAAAGAACAAATTTTAATCCAAACAAAAAAACACCTTCAGAGATTTACCTATTAGTAAATAAAATACAGGGTGAATATTTAAATTTAATTGTAAATACGTCTACAGGGTGTTTCGTAATTAAATCTATTAGTAAAAGTATCAAATTTGATCATATAATAAGAATATATTAAATAACCTTTTCTGTTGTCAATCTAAAATTTTCATAACTCATTTGATTAATAATTCGGAATTAGGAATAACCAACGAAAATGAATAATAACTCTCTATCTCTATCTCTCTCTCTCTCTCTCTGTCGTCATGAATTTTAGCGCTTCGAGGAATTGCGAGGAAGCCATTTAACTTTTCTTTATTCACCACGTTGACATTTCCATATAAAATAAAATCCCTTTTCCCCGTCCGCTAGAGCGCGCCTCGGCAGCCACCTGAAGAATTTTTGTCAATTAATAACCGCCCCGCTAATTACCGCAGCCATTAGGGAAGTAATTACCAGCGGCGCACCACAAAATTATTTATAGTTTAGTTTGCAAAATTAAAAATTAAATAAGAAATTTTATACATTGTATTAATTTTTTAAACGGAATAATTTATGATGTTGGAACTAACAACCTAAAAAAAACGATTGTCAATGTCAATGTCAATGTCAATGTCAATGTCAATGTCAATGTCAATGTCAATGTCAATGTCAATGTCAATGTCAATGTCAATGTCAATGTCAATGTCAATGTCAATGTCAATGTCAATGTCAATGTCAATGTCAATGTCAATGTCAATGTCAATGTCAATGTCAATGTCAATGTCAATGTCAATGTCAATGTCAATGTCAATGTCAATGTCAATGTCAATGTCAATGTCAATGTCAATGTCAATGTCAATGTCAATGTCAATGTCAATGTCAATGTCAATGTCAATGTCAATGTCAATGTCAATGTCAATGTCAATGTCAATGTCAATGTCAATGTCAATGTCAATGTCAATGTCAATGTCAATGTCAATGTCAATGTCAATGTCAATGTCAATGTCAATGTCAATGTCAATGTCAATGTCAATGTCAATGTCAATGTCAATGTCAATGTCAATGTCAATGTCAATGTCAATGTCAATGTCAATGTCAATGTCAATGTCAATGTCAATGTCAATGTCAATGTCAATGTCAATGTCAATGTCAATGTCAATGTCAATGTCAATGTCAATGTCAATGTCAATGTCAATGTCAATGTCAATGTCAATGTCAATGTCAATGTCAATGTCAATGTCAATGTCAATGTCAATGTCAATGTCAATGTCAATGTCAATGTCAATGTCAATGTCAATGTCAATGTCAATGTCAATGTCAATGTCAATGTCAATGTCAATGTCAATGTCAATGTCAATGTCAATGTCAATGTCAATGTCAATGTCAATGTCAATGTCAATGTCAATGTCAATGTCAATGTCAATGTCAATGTCAATGTCAATGTCAATGTCAATGTCAATGTCAATGTCAATGTCAATGTCAATGTCAATGTCAATGTCAATGTCAATGTCAATGTCAATGTCAATGTCAATGTCAATGTCAATGTCAATGTCAATGTCAATGTCAATGTCAATGTCAATGTCAATGTCAATGTCAATGTCAATGTCAATGTCAATGTCAATGTCAATGTCAATGTCAATGTCAATGTCAATGTCAATGTCAATGTCAATGTCAATGTCAATGTCAATGTCAATGTCAATGTCAATGTCAATGTCAATGTCAATGTCAATGTCAATGTCAATGTCAATGTCCATGTCCATGTCCATGTCAATGTCAATGTCAATGTCAATGTCAATGTCCATGTCCATGTCAATGTCCATGTCCATGTCCATGTCCATGTCAATGTCAATGTCAATGTCAATGTCAATGTCAATGTCAATGTCAATGTCAATGTCAATGTCAATGTCAATGTCAATGTCAATGTCAATGTCAATGTCAATGTCAATGTCAATGTCAATGTCAATGTCAATGTCAATGTCAATGTCAATGTCAATGTCAATGTCAATGTCAATGTCAATGTCAATGTCAATGTCCATGTCCATGTCCATGTCAATGTCCATGTCCATGTCCATGTCAATGTCAATGTCCATGTCAATGTCAATGTCAATGTCAATGTCAATGTCAATGTCAATGTCAGTGACAAAATACCAATTGTAAACTTCTCTATAAACCTTCAAGCCAAATAACCAAATTCTTTTGTTGGCCTTGAACTGAGACTTAGTCCCCTTTTGACTTGAATACAAGACGAAACAAGCTGTCAGTAAGACATGAATTCTTGTGCAAAAAATCCAATGCTCTTTTGCTTTTTGGTAGCTGCAAATTGTTGTCTTGGTCATGTCTTATCTTGTATACAAGCTTGGACCAAGACAAGACTTAATCTTGACTTGAATACAAGACCAGACAAGCTTTCAGCAAGACAAGAATTCAATAGTATTTTGCTTTAGCAGCAAATTGTTGTCTTGTCTTGCATAAAACCTTGGTCCAAGGCAAGGCTTAATTTTGTCTTGTATGCAAGTAGAAACAAGCTTTCAACAAGACAAGAATTCTTGTACAATAAATCCAAAACACTTTTCCTCTTTGTAGCTACAAACAAGACAAGAATTCTTGTGCAAAAAATCACCTTTGATTATTGTAGTAAATTGTTGTGTTGGTCTTGACTTGCCTTGCATACAAGCCTGTACCAAGACAAGACTGAATCTTGTCTTGCATTCGAGACGAGACAAATTTTCAGCAAGACAAGAATTCTTGCTTAAGAAATCCGAAACATTTTTGCTTTTTGCAGCTGCAAATTGTTGTCTTAGGCTTATCCTGTCTTGCATACAACCTTGGACCAAAACAAGACTTAATTTTGTCTTGAATACAAGACGAGACAAGCTTTCAGTAAGACAAAAGTCTTGTGCAAGAAATCCAAAACTCATTTGTTTTTGTAGCTGCAAATTGTTGTCTGGCCTTCTCTTGTCTTGTATACATGTTTGGACCGAAAGATTTAATTTTGTCTCGCATACAAGACGAGACAAGCTTTCAGCAAGACAAGAATTCTTATGTAAGAAATCCAAAATATTTTTGATGTTTGTGGCTGCAAATTGTTGTCTTGGTCTTGTCTTGCCTTGCATTCAAGCTTGCACCAAGAGTAGAATTAATTATATGTTGCATAAAAGATAAAACAAGTTTTCAGCAAGATAATAATTCTTGTACAAGATATCAAATACAGTTTTGCATTTTGTAGCTGAAAATTTTTGTCTTAGGCTTGTCTTATCTTGCATATAAGCTTGGACCAAGACAAAACCTAATTTTGTCTTGCATACAAGACTAATCAAGCTTTCAGCAAGACAATAATTCTTGTGCTAGAAATTAAAAACGCTTTTGCTTTTTGTAGCTCAAAATTGTCTTAGTCTTGGATTAAGACAAGACTTGGTCTTGTCTTGCATACAAGACGAGACAAGTTTTGAGCAAGACAACAATTCTTGTGCAAGAAATCCAAAATATTTTGATTTTGAGTAGATACTATATTAGGCAATACTTAGCTTTGTCTTGTCTTGATAGAGAGATATAGAGAGAGAGAGAGAGAGAGAGAGAGAGAAGAGAGAGAGAGAGAGAGAGAGAGAGAGAGAGACTGACTGCGAGTCTGAAGTGTAAGATAGATGTGGGACGATAGTAGGATAGCGCTAGCATATATATTCGTTATAACTTAATCGATTTCAACGAAACAAATGACACTTTATTGTAAATATGACGTATATTAAATACGTAGGCAAATATTATGCGCAGTAACAATGACAAATTGGCACTAATGTTTATCTTCCTTATTATTGGATCGATTTTAACGAAACAAATGACCCTGTATTTTGAATGTAATATACGTGAAATGCGTAAGCAAATATTAAGCGCAGTAGCAACGACAAAAAAGCATTAGCGTCCATCTTTGTTATTACTGAATAGTTTTTAACGAAAAAAATAACACTATATTTTAAATGTTACGTATATTAAATACGTAGGCAAATATTAAGCATAGTATCAATGGCAAAAGGGCATTAGCGTCAATGTTTGTTATTAATGGATCGATTTCAACGAAACAAATGACACTTTACTTTAATTGTGATTTATAATAAGTCATCAATTCTAATTATTTCTTACCTATTAATTCAATGAATATTATTCTAAAAATTGCGTATAGTCAGCGATTGTTTTATTTTAAACAGTAATTCTTAGCATAATGATAACAAAATTGCTATTAGAATTATTTTGGAATATTTTTAATTATTGTAAGTACCGCCACTGGTAATGGTCTCAGTCGCCGCTAGATGGCGACCCGTTCTGATGAGTAATTAAGCCATATTAATCATGGAGGACGCGATAACACCGCTGTTCGCATCTTTCACAGGTCATTTGCATCTTACAATTGCGGATTCCATCTTGAGTTTTGTCTTTGGCGGGTAGAGCGGGTGGAAGGAGCTAGGGCGGCGGATTATTCAACCCTTTTCTCGACTGTTCTAAGAAATTTTCCCCCGTTTTTGGGGTAAGAAAACATTTCGGGGAAGGCTGTCGGTGACAGGCCGAAAAATGTGTACTTCTCTGACTGCCATTTCTTATTCTGGATATGTCCCAGTCAGGGGTGGCTGTGCTTATTGCCTTACTCGGTTTTGTTTCGGCGACTTCAGTTTGTCTTTTTATTTATTTGTCAAGGGTGATTTGATAATGGATGGGAGTTTTTCTTTTCTTTATGCGATTTTATTTTTTGTTGCTGATTTTTTAGATTCATATAAATATTTTCCACTATAATAAAATTTATTAGAATTACGAATTAAATTTTCTTACATATTAATTATACAGGGTGTATAAAAAAAGTACAATATTAATGTTAATTTATATATTTTTTGTATTCCCCCTATATATTATTAAAATATTTTTAGATTTTAATAAAGATAATTAAATTTAATAACTTTTATCACGAATTAAATTTTCTGACAAATTATTAATATAGGGTGTATAAAAAAAAGTACAATACTAATGTTAATTTACGTATTTTTTGTATTCCCCCTATATATTATTAAAATATTTTTCCATTTTAATAAAATTTATTAGATTTAGAAACTATTATGACGAATTAAATTTACTGACAAATTAATAATACAGGGTGTAGAAAAAAAGTTCACTATTAATGTTAATTTATATATTATTTGTATTCGCCCTATATATTATTAAAATATTCTTCAATTTTAATAAAATTTATTAGATTTAAAAACTTTTATCACTAATTAAATTTTCTGAAAAAATTAATAATACAGGGTGTATAAAAAAGGTTCACTATTAATGGTAATTTATATATTTTTTGTATTCCCCCTATATATTAATGAAATATTTTTCCATTTTAGTAAAATTTACTAGATTTACAAACTTTTATCAAGAATTAAATTTTCTGAAAAAATTAATAATACAGTTTGTATAAAAAAAGTTAACTTTTAATGTTAATTTATATAATTTTTGTATTCCCCCTGTATACTATTAAAATATTTTTCCATTTTAATAAAATTTATTAGATTTAGAAACTTTTATCACGAATTAAATTTACTGACAAATTAATAATACAGGGTGTAGAAAAAAAGTTCACTATTAATGTCAATTTATATATTTTTTGTATTCCCCCTATATAATATTAAAATATTTTTCCATTTTAATAAAATTTATTAGATTTAGAAACTTTTATCACGAATTAAATTTACTGACAAATTAATAATACAGGGTGTATAAAAAAAATTCACTAATAATGTCAATTTATATATTTTTTGTATTCCCCCTGTATACTATTAAAATATTTTTCCATTTTAATAAAATTTATTAGATGTAGAAACTTTTATCACGAATTAAATTTACTGACAAATTAATAATACAGGGTGTATAAAAAAAATTCACTATTAATGTCAATTTATATATTTTTTGTATTCCCCCTGTATACTATTAAAATATTTTTCCATTTTAATAAAATTTATTAGATTTAGAAACTTTTATCACGAATTAAATTTACTGACAAATTAATAATACAGGGTGTATAAAAAAAGTTCACTATTTTATAGATATTGTAAAATGCGGGTTATTAAAAAGTAGGTAGTAGTATTAGTAATTTCTAAACACCCTTTAGATAAATTTTGAGATAATCTGGCCGCCTAATAATAGACCAAAGTGCTTAATTGAATCAAATTGAGCAGTAATTTCCTTGTTTACCTGCCCACTTGTTATCTGTTAATATGTAGGTTCACGTTACGGAGTGTTAAAATAAATCAGAAACGTTTTTCGAAATTTTTTACGTGCGTCACGATTATTATCAGAAATGTATGAAATTTAAAAAAAATGATAATAATACTTGCCCGTTATTTATTTGTAATAATTTTTTTTAAGAAAAAAAGAAGGAATAAGGAAAGAAAGGAATGGGCAACAATGATTAAAATGAAAAACGGCAAAAATTTTGTTAAAACTGATAAAAAAACGACAAAAATTCAAACGATATAAAAATGAGAGTGAAAATAAGCAAAAATCAAAAATAGGAAATGAAACCGTAATACAATTTGTAAAAATTGGCAAAAAAATGGTAAAAATTGGTAACAAAAAGCAAAAAAGGTAAAATAAACCAAAAAAATGGAAAAACAAAGCCAAAAAAGGACAAAAAAAAAAATGACAGTACAGTTCAAAAAAAGGTATAAAAGTGCAAAAAATGTTAAAAAAGTCTAAAAAAGTTTTAAAAAAGGGCAGAAATGACCAAAAAAATAAAAAAGTAAAAAGAGGCAGAATAAATCCAATAAATGGGTAAAAATAGCCATAATAGTAAAAAAAATGAAAATAAGATAAAAAACCCAAAAAAAAAGACAAAATATGTCAAAAAATCTAAAAATGGCAAAAAGGTAAAAAGAAGGCAGAAAATAAAAAAGGTCTAAACAAGCAATAAAAAATCAAAATTAGGAGTAAAATAAGTCCAAAATGGTAAAAAAAAAATTGAAAAAGGTAAAAAAAGCAAAAAAATCAAAAAAAATATAAAATGCAAAAAAGGTAAAAAGTTACCCAAAAAGTAGAAAAAGGTAAAATAAAGCTAAAGAAAAGGGCAAAAACAGACCAAAAAAGTAAAATTAAAATTAAAAAATATTTAAAATGTTAAAAAAAGTTTAAAAAAAAATGGCAAAATATAAAAGCAAACAAGAACCAAAAGGGATTATAACAGTCAAAAAGAGAAAAAAGGGGCAAAAAAATTAAGAAAGTAAAACAAAGTAAAAATAGTACAAAAAAAAGCAAAAAAAGGGCAAGACATTTGTAAAAAGGGCAAAAAAAGTTTAAAAAAATGTAATAAAAGACAAATAAAGTTATAAAAATTGGGAGAAAAGACTAAAAAAATAAAAAAGTAAAAAAAGCAAAATAATGCCAAAAAATGGGTAAAAATTGCCATAAAAGTAAAAAAAAATAAAACTGTGGTAAAAAAAACCTAAAAAAAAAGCAAAATAAATGTAAAAAAAGACAATAAAAACCCAAAAAAAGTTCAAAAAAGTAAAAAAATATCATAAAAATAAAGAAAGCAAAAAAAGGTAAAAGAAGGCCAATAGTACAAAAGGTAAAAGAAAGCCAAAGAAAAAGGCGACAATAAGGATAAAATTATGTCAAGAAAGGCCTACAAACATTAATAAGAGGTAAAAGAGGAAAAAAAGGTAAAAAAGGCAAAAAAGTTTAAAAAATGGAAAAAACAATTTAAAATGGCAAAATAAAAGCAAAAAAGAGCCAAAAAAGGCTATATAACAGTAAAAAAGGAAAACTGACAAAAAAAAATAAAAAAGTAAAAGAGGTAAAAAAAAATAAGGAAAAGCAAAAAATGGATAAAAAAAGACAAAAAAGTAAAAAAGAATAACAAAAGTCAAAAAAGGACAACAGTAGTTTAAAAAAGGACAGAAAAGTTCAACAACAATAAAAAATGGCATAAAAGTCCAAAAAAGGAAAAAAATAAAGGAAACTAAAAAAATAATAGAAAAAGGCATAAAAAACTAAAAAAATTAGAAAGTCAAAAAATGGAAAAAACAATAAAAAAGTACAAAAAATTGCAAAATAAAAGCAAAAAAGAGCCAAAATGGCTATAACAGGAAAAAAGGGACAAAAAAGTAATAAAAACCAAAAAAGGACAAAAAAGTTTTAAAAAAGGGCAGAAAAGGTCCAAGAACAAAGTTCAAAATATGGAAAAAACAAAAAATGACGAAAAATTGTGAAACAAAAGCAAAAAGACCCAAAAAGGCTATAAAAGTAAAAGAAGAAAAAAAAGAGACAAAAAAGCTAAAGAACAAAAAAAAGTTAAACAAAGTAAAAATAGTAAAAGAAAAGTAAAAAAAAATATGACAATAAAGGGCAAAAAAAACAGACAATAAACTGAGAAAAAAATAGAATTACTAAATTAGAAAAAAATTGTATAATAATAAATTATTTTTTTAAATTTTGTATTAACGACTGTTCGATTTACCATTGCTACTATCAACTAGAAAATAATAATAATAAAAAAAAAATGGACGAATAATCAATTAATCCGCTCGTGGCCGACCGGTCTCGGTTATGAGTTCTGCGGGTTTTTGGGGGCACAAGGGAACGGGAATGATAAATCCTACTGGAGATTGAAAAAGAAGAAGAAAACGAAAGGGTCTCTCTCCGGAATAGTCCTCTCATTTTGCGGCTCGACCGAAATGACATCCTCTTTTTAGCCCGGACTGATCCGCGATTTCAATTAAACTAGTAGCTTGGTCAGAACAGCGGCGTAACATAAAAAAAAAATATAACAAGAAAAAAAATTATAATTAACATAATTTTTTTTAATTAGGTTATTTTTTTTATATATAAAAAATATTGTTAATTTATAAAAATGTTAATTTTATTTGTTTAAATACCGTTTTCGGTGTACGCTACTGGTTGTTGATTCGGACAGGGGGTTCGAACAATGGTCCCCCTTCGCTCTCCGGCTACCCACTAACCACCCCCGGAGTTATTACCAACATCGACATGCTGGCCCCATAATATGCCCGCAATGTCTCTGCTCTCTCCCTGTGATTGACAGTTCCATAGTTGTGGAAGGCGGCAACGGAGGCCTTCGCATATCTCGCGATGACATTGCTGTGGTTGCTTCCCTGAATATGTAGGGGATGCAGGATATATATAAATACGAGTTATATTGGCTGGAATAGATATAACTATTTATTTAGTTTTTAGGACTTAGATATGAGTTGTTTTATTAATTTTTACACTCGTGCTATATAACTTTGTATGTACTTTTTTATACACCCTTGTATTATTAATTTGTCAGAAAATTTATATCGTGATAAAAGTTTCTAAATTTAATATATTTTATTAAAATAGAAAAATATTTTATTAATATATGGAGGGAATACAGAAAAAATATGAATTAATATTAATATGGTACTTTTTTTATACACCCTGTATTTTCAATTTGTCAGAAAATTTAATATGTTACAAGAGTTTGTAAATCTAATAAATTTTATTAAAATGGAAAAATATTTTAATAATATATAGGGAGAATAAAAAAAATATATAAAATAACATTAATATTGTACTTATTTATACACCCTGTATTTTTAATTTGTCAGAAAATTTAATACGTGATAAAAGTTTTTAAATCTAATAAATTTTGTTATCTAATAAATTTTATTAAAATAGAAAAATATTTTAATAATATATAGGGAGAATAAAAAAAATACATAAAATAACATTAATATTGTACTTTTTTATACACCCTGTATTTTTAATTTGTCAGTAAATTTAATTCGTGATAAAAGTTTCTAAATCTAATAAATTTTATTAAAATGGAAAAATATTTTAATATTATATAGGGGGAATACAAATTATATATAAATTAATATTAAGAGTGAATTTTTTTCTACACCCTGTATTATTAATTTGTCAGTAAATTTAATTCGTGACAAAAGTTTCTAAATCTAATAAATTTTATTAAAATGGTAAAATATTTTAATATTATATAGGGGGAATACAAATAATATATAAATTAATATTAAGAGTGATTTTTTTTTCTACACCCTGTATTATCAATTTGTCAGTAAATTTAATTCGTGATAAAAGTTTCTAAATCTAATAAATTTTATTAAAGTGGAAAAATATTTTAATATTATATAGGGGGAATACAAATTATATATAAATTAATATTAAAAGTGAATTTTTTTCTACACCCTGTATTATTAATTTGTCAGTAAATTTAATTCGTGACAAAAGTTTCTAAATCTAATAAATTTTATTAAAATGGTAAAATATTTTAATATTATATAGGGCGAATACAAATAATATATAAATTAATATTAAGAGTGATTTTTTTTTCTACACCCTGTATTATTAATTTGTCAGTAAATTTAATTCGTGATAAAAGTTTCTAAATCTAATAAATTTTATTAAAATGGTAAAATATTTTAATAATATATAGGGAGAATAAAAAAAATACATAAAATAACATTAATATTGTACTTTTTTATACACCCTGTATTTTTAATTTGTCAGTAAATTTAATTCGTGATAAAAGTTTCTAAATCTAATAAATTTTATTAAAATGGAAAAATATTTTAATAATATATAGGGGGATTACAAAAAATATATAAATTAACAATAATATTGTAATTTTTATACACCCTGTATTATTAATTTGTCAGAAAATTTAATACGGGATAAAAGTTTGTAAATCTAATAAATTTTATTAAAATTGAAAAATATTTTAATAATATATAGGGGAAATACAAAAAATATATAAATTGACATTAATAGTTAATTTTTTTTATACACATTGTATTATTAATTTGTCAGTAAATTTAATTCGTGATAAAAGTTTCTAAATCTAATAAATTTTATTAAAATGGAAAAATATTTTAATAGTATACAGGGGGAATACAAAAAATATATAAATTGACATTAATAGTTAATTTTTTTTATACACATTGTATTATTAATTTGTCAGTAAATTTAATTCGTGATAAAAGTTTCTAAATCTAATAATTTTTACTAAATACTTTTTTATAATATTAATCAACATATTCTATTTGTTTTATCAAATCATCTTCAAGTCGAAACTTTTATGCAATTTCCACTAAATAAATCAACTCCCTCTAAATTTCTAATAAAAAAACATCCACAAGGGGGCGCATCGATGTGATATATCACTCAAAATTTGGCTCGTTAATTACGACCAGTAGAGACATATTGATGAAATATTGTTATTGTCTTAGTGCCCTAATGTACTGTCAGTCGGTCATAAATACCTACACGAAATACGGCCCTGATTTAACGGCCGCCTCGATTTATTACCACATCTGAATTTTCAGACACACATCGCAATAAATATATGGGACATTAAATCATTATATCTTCGAAAATGGGAAATTTTGATATACAGAGTGTCACATTAAATTTTTATTGTTTATACTAAAATTTCTACGGTTCTAAATTTCTTGTGTAAATTTATCACAAACAGTTGCTCATCGCGTGCAAAAAGTCGCCTACTTAAAAGTTCCCTAACATTTAATATTATTATTATTAATGTTTAATTTCGGGTCTGTTTCAACTTTTTGTTTATTTTTTTTTCTCCAAAAATCTATCACTGTTATTTGGAAACCGTGACCCAGAGAACGTAGAAATTTTTCTCGAAACCGTGTATTTTATTTCGTCTTGTGTGAATTATAGAAATTGACGAAACATGTAAAAATTTTTCGTGGATAACACATGTTTTGTGTTTGGTTATGAGAATCCAACCAGTGACGTAGGGAACAAAAATTTTCCCAGTGTTTCAAGTGTAACGAGAAGAATTAAAAAATTCGAAAAGAAACTAGAAGAAAAAAAGAAAATTAAAGTAAATAAAAGGAAAAGAGAAGAGAGAAGAGAGAAGAGAGAAGAGAGAAGAAAGAAGAGAGACGAGAGACGAGAGACGAGAGACGAGAGACGAGAGACGAGAGACGAGAGACGAGAGACGAGAGACGAGAGAAGAGAGACGAGAGAAGAGAGAAGAGAAAAGAAAAACGAAAGAAAATAAATATTTCAAGAATTTAAAAAACATGTTAAAGGTTAAAAAAAACAAAAAACTTTCAAAATTTCAGGAATTTCAAAAATTTCAATTTATTATTTTTGAAAAGTTGGAAAATTTTAAAAATGTTTATTTTAAAAAATGCCAAAACAAGAAAAAAATGTAAAAAATTTCAAAAAAACCTTAAAAATTGCTTTTCCAAAATTCAACAAAATTAAAAAATTGTTAAAAAACTCAAAAATTACAAAAAATAAATAAAATTCTTAAAAATTTTAAAGAATCTTTAAAAGGGATTTTTCAAAAATTCAAAAAAGTGTTAAAATTCAAAAATAAGAAAAAAAGTAAAAATTTCAAAAATTTCTTAATACATTTCCAAAACGTAAAAGAATTTTAAAAATTTCAAATTTAAAAAACGTTAAAATAATTCAAAAAATGTCAAAAAACCAGAAATTTTCAAAATTTGAAGAATTAAATTTTAAATATTTTAAAAAATTTCAAGAAGTTCAATTTCAAATTATTTTACAAAAAATCGAAAATTTTAAAATTGTGTTTTAAAAAATATCCAAAAAAAAATTCAAAAATTTCAAAATATAATTAAAAATTTGTAATTTAATAAATTCAAAAAAATGTCCTAACAAAAAAAAACTTTGAATTTCAAGAATTTTAACAATCTCTAAAATATCAAGAATTTCTAAAATTTCAATAATTTTAAAAAATTTCGATAATTTTAATAATTAAGTTTTTAAAAAATGTCAAAACACTCAAAAAAAATGTCAAAAATTTCAATGAAACTTTAAAAGGGGTTTTACAAAAATTCCAAAAAATGTTAAAAGTTCCTGATCACGTCAATTATTTATCCAATTCCAAGCCTAATGGCTCAGAAAAAAATTAATTAGGTATAAAACAGATTCTAGATTTTACCCACTTTAATTATCTATCCCAACTTAAGCTTACTGGCTCAGAAAAAAAATATTAATTACAAAACAGACTCTAGTTTCTACAAACGTTAATTATTTGTCCAAACTAAAGTCCAATGACTCAGAAAAAAATTAATGAACTACAAAACAGACTCTAGATTATACTCACGTTAATTATTTGTCCAAACTAAAGTCCAATGACTCAGAAAAAAATTAATTAACTACAAAAGAGACTCTAGATTATACTCATGTTAATTATTTGTCCAAACTAAAGTCCAATGACTCAGAAAAAAATTAATGAATTACAAAACAGACTCTAGATTATACTCACGTTAATTATTTGTCCAAACTAAAGTCCAATGACTCAGAAAAAAATTAATGAACTACAAAACAGACTCTAGATTATACTCACGTTAATTATTTGTCCAAACTAAAGTCCAATGACTCAGAAAAAAATTAATGAACTACAAAACAGACTCTAGATTATACTCACGTTAATTATTTGTCCAAACTAAAGTCCAATGACTCAGAAAAAAATTAATTAACTACAAAAGAGACTCTAGATTATACTCATGTTAATTATTTGTCCAAACTAAAGTCCAATGACTCAGAAAAAAATTAATGAATTACAAAACAGACTCTAGATTATACTCACGTTAATTATTTGTCCAAACTAAAGTCCAATGACTCAGAAAAAAATTAATTAACTACAAAAGAGACTCTAGATTATACTCATGTTAATTATTTGTCCAAACTAAAGTCCAATGACTCAGAAAAAAATTAATGAATTACAAAACAGACTCTAGATTATACTCACGTTAATTATTTGTCCAAACTAAAGTCCAATGACTCAGAAAAAAATTAATTAACTACAAAAGAGACTCTAGATTATACTCATGTTAATTATTTGTCCAAACTAAAGTCCAATGACTCAGAAAAAAATTAATGAATTACAAAACAGACTCTAGATTATACTCACGTTAATTATTTGTCCAAACTAAAGTCCAATGACTCAGAAAAAAATTTATTAACTACAAAAGAGACTCTAGATTATACTCACGTTAATTATTTGTCCAAACTAAAGTATAATGACTCAGAAAAAAATTAATTAACTACAAAACAGACTCTAGATTATACCCACTTTAATTATTTGTTCAAACTAAAGTCCAATGACTCAGAAAAAAAATAATTAAGTACAAAACAGACTCTAGATTATACTCACGTTAATTATTTGTCCAAACTAAAGTCCAATGACTCAGAAAAAATTAATTAACTACAAAACAGACTCTAGATTATACTCACGTTAATTATTTGTCCAAACTAAAGTCCAATGACTCAGAAAAAATTAATTAACTACAAAACAGACTCTAGATTATACTCATGTTAATTATTTGTCCAAACTAAAGTCCAACGACTCAGAAAAAAAAGAATTAATTACAAAACAGACACTAGATTATACCCAAATTAAGTGTTTGTCCAAACTAAAGTCCAATGACTCAGAAAAAATTAATTAACTACAAAACAGACTCTAGATTATACTCACGTTAATTATTTCTCCAAACTAAAGTCCAATGACTCACAAAAAAATTAATTAACTAAAAAACAGACTCTAGATTATACTAACGTTAATTATTTCTCCAAACTAAAGTCCAATGACTCAGAAAAAAAATAATTAACTACAAAACAGACTCTAGATTATACCCACTTTAATTATTTGTCCAAACTAAAGTCCAACGACTCAGAAAAAAATTAATTAAGTACAAAACAGACTCTAGATTATACTCATGTTAATTATTTGTCCAAACTAAAGTCCAATGACTCAGAAAAAAAATAATTAATTACAACACAGACACTAGATTATACCCAAATTAAGTATTTGTCCAAACTCAAGTCCAGTGACTCAGAAAAAAATTATTAAGCACAAAACAGGTTCTAGTTTCTTCCCACTTTATTTATCTATCCAAACTTAATCCAAAGGCTCAGAAAAAAAATAATTAAGTACAAAATACTCTGGTGGCTCAGAAATAAAAAATCGTAAATCCTTGGGATTCGGTTAATTCTTCATCTTTTTTTCGTTCTCTCTAGTCCGAAACTTCCAAAAATTAATTTTTTTTTAACCACAAATACCCGAAACTCCTTCGTGTGTACGCTACTGTTTATTTGATAATGATACGTTTGATCTACAATTGAAAAAATGTGGTTTAAATTCATTCAGTTAGAGGGGAATCGTGACTTAAAAAAGAGTCTTAACTAAACTTTTGGTAATATTATGTGAATGTACGAGTATGTGTTTATTACATTTAATGATTGCTTTGGGATAAAAAAAATAACTACGAATGTCTTTGACCGGCGCAATTTTTTTTTGTTACAATTTATGCGCATAATAATAAAAATATTTAAATATAAATTTGCCTTGTTTGAAATTTAATTTATTATTTAAAAAAAAATTTTTGTTACTTAACACGTTGAGTGCTTAAATTTTTTATAGTTGTCAAATATTAATAATTTAATAATTATTTAATAGATTTATTACTGTGTAAACGTAGATTTTATTCTTTTTGAATTTTACAGTGGCAACTCGTTAAAGTTAGCAGTGAGGGGTAAAGCATTAAATTTTCAAAAATAACACACAATATTTCTTCCAGGTTTTTTCTCGATGGTTTTTCGATTTTTTCCAAATCTTGATTGATTTTTCCGATTTTTTAGATTTTTTTATTTTTATTGATTAATTTCGATTTTATTCCGTTTTTTTCTCGATTTTTATAGATTTTTTTTTATTCAATTTTTATCGATCTTTGTCAATTTTGTTCGATTATTATCGATTTTATTTTGGTTTTTTTTTTGATTTGTTCAGTTGTTTTATCTTTTCGGTTTTTGTCCAGTTGTTCCGATTTTTTCCGATTTTTTTTTTCAATATTTCTGTTTTTAGTTTTATTCGATTATTAATGTTTTGATTTTTGTCAAATTTATTCGATTGTTATCGATTTTGTTTCGTTTTTTTTTATTTTTCGAATTTTTAAATTTTTTCTGGCTGTTTTTCGATTTTTGGCGATTTGTTTCTTTTTTTAATATTTTTCTGATGGTTTTCTATTTTTTCCAATTTTTTCTGGATTGTTTCCGATTTTTTTCGATATTCCAATTTTTTCGATTTCTATCGGATGGTATCGATTTTTTTTTTGATTAGTTTGAGTTGATTCGATTGTGTTTTTCGATATTTTTTCCAGAATTTCTCAATTTTTTGTTTTTTTCTTTTCATTTTTTGTTACTTGCGTTCCAATTTCCGATTTTTTTTATCAATTTGTTTCGATTCTCCATTTTTTTTTCGATTGTTTTCGATTTTTCTTCCATGTTTTTTTTTATTTTTTCCATTTTTTTCGATTTTGTCGATTTTTTCAGTATTTTCGATTGGTACTGATTTTTTTTTTTGGTTTATTTTTCGACTTTGTTCGTTTTTGTATTTTTTTATTATTTCTGATTCTTTTTTCGAATTTCCCATTTTTTTCTGTTTTTTCTTTTCGGTTTTTGTCGATTTGTTCGGATTTACGATTTTTCTCCTTTTTTCCACTTTTTTGATTTCTCTCTTTAATTTCTCGATTTTTCCCTTCATTTATTCAGGTTTGTTTTCGATTTTTCCAATTTTTTTCTGTTTTTAGTTTTTTTTTTCATTTTTGTCGATTTGTTTTGATTTTATACATTTTTTTGTATTTGTAATTTATTTTTTTTTCGATTTTTTTACATCTTCTTTCGTTTATTTTTTCGATTTGTTTTCATTTTTGTGTATTTATTTTGATAATTTTCGATTTTTTCTTTTTAAAAAAAAATCTAAAAAATTGATAAAAATCGTCAACAATAGAAATCGAGAAAATTTGGAAAAAACTCGAAAAAATCGAAAAAATCTAAAACGCAAAAAATAAAAAATTTAAAAAAAAAACAAAAACGGAATGTTAAATTTTATTAATTTCTATTTTTGTCAATTTGTTTTGATATTTTTGCTTTTCTTTAATTTCTTAATTTTTTCCGATGTAAATAAAACACAATTAGGGCATTTTTTCCATATAAATCAAAGTTAAAATTTAATTTTTTTAACAATATTAATAATAAATAAATCGTAGTAATTTTTTAACAATTTATTAAACAAATCAGTAGATCTAATCTTATAAAAAATAATAATAAGACATTTTATAAGCTATAGGACAAAATTCCCCCAAATATTTAGCCAAATTAAAACAACAGGCCATATCATCTATCAGAATTTATCCCTTTAATTTCCCGGAGTTGGCACATTGAGGAGTAAATTTTGTCCACCGGGCAAATAGGAAACCTGCCTGGATCTTGATAATTGATAAGCGATATCTTCGGCTGCTTCTATACGTCTTAATTCGACTAAACCTTCACCGGCATCTCCGAATGCTTTAGCTAGTAAAATAGCAGCTTGAGCATCTCCTTCGGCCGAGATTACGGTCGCTTTTTTCGTTTGTTCTGCTTTTTCTACCAAAAATCTACAAAAAAAAAAAATGAAAAATATATTATACGAACAAAATCGATAAAAATCGGAAAAAAAAACAGACAAAATTGAGAAATTCTGGAAAAAACGAAACATAATCGAAAATAAAATCGATAAGAATCGAATAAAACTGATAAAAAACAAATAAATCGATAAAATTGAAAAAAAAACCGTAAAAAATCGAAAACATTTCCAACGAAATTAAAATAAACCGAACAAAATCGAAAAAAATCGATAAAAATCGAAAAAAAAATAGACAAAATCGAGAAATTTAGAAGAAAAATGGGAAAAAATAAAAAAAGCCGAAACAAAATCGAAAATAAATCAAAATGAAGTCGAAAACAATCCAATAAAAATGACAAAAAATCGCATAAAAATGTAAAAAATTCTAAAAAAAAAACAATTAAAACAAACCGAACAAAATAGAGAAATTCGGAAAAAAATTTAAAAAAAAAAACGAAACAAAATCGAAAATAAATCAAAATAAAATCGACAATCAAATAAAATTGAAAAAAATCAAAATAAATCGATAAAAATGAAAAAACAATCGGAAAAATCCGAAAAAAACACCATAAACCGAACAAAATCGAAAAAAAAACAGATAAAATTGAGAAATTTAGAAAAAAACGAACCAATATCAAAAATTAACCAAAATAAAATCGATAACAATCGAATAAAATTGACAAAAATCAAAACAAATCGATAAAATGATGGAAAAATCGAAAAAAAACGACAAATGATGGAAGAATCGCATAAAAATGGAAAAAATCGGAAAAAAAACCGAAAAAAAATCGAAAAAAGTACCAACAAACCGAACAAAATCGAAAGAAATCGACAAAAATCGAAAAAAAAACAAAAAACAAAATTGAAACATTCAGAAAACAAAGCGAAAAAAAAACAGCCAAAATTGACAAATTCAGACACAAATTGGAAAAGATAAAAAAAAACGAAACAAATTTCCAAAATAAACCAAAATAAAATCGATAACAATCGAATAAAATTGACAAAAATCAAAACAAATCAATAAAAATGGAAACAAATCGAAAAAAACAATAGAAGACGGAAAAATCGAATAAAAACGGAAAAAATCGAGAAAAAAAAACAGACAAAATTGAGAAATTCAGAAAAAAATCGGAAAAGAAACGAAACAAAATCGAAAAAAACAGACAAAATTGAGAAAAAAATCGGAAAAACTAAAAAAGAATCAAAATCGAATATGAATCAAAATAAAATCGACAACAATCGAATAGAATTAACAAAAATCAAAAAAAAATTGATAAAAATTTGAAAAATGAGAAACTCGAAAAAAAAATCGAAAATCTAAAAATAAATCGACAAAAATGCAAACAAATAAAAAAAAACAAAAGAAGATGGAAGAAATCGAATAAAAATGGAAAAATATCGAACAAAACCGAAAAGTAAAATCCCAAAAATTAAAAAAAATGTTTAAAAAAAAGAAAATACAAAGAAACAAGACAGCATCCCTTAATTTTCACCACTTATTAAAAATAAGTAGAGGGGTATTTTAAGGGGCGCATATTTTAAAAAATAAATCAGTTTTTCTCTAGCTTTTTTAATTTCAGAAAAAATAATTCTTACAAGTGAAGAGCGCAATTTTAGATATTTTATAAATTATAATGTTTATACCTGAATAAATATTAATAAATAAAAAACCTGCGAAAAATAAAAATAATTATTAAACATTTACTAACCTAGCTTTTTCGGCTTCTTGTTGGGCAACTTGTTTCAATTCAACAGCCTGCGTAAATTCCCTACCGAAAGTCAAATGCGTTAAAGAAATATCATCTAAAATGACACCAAATTGTGCAGCTCTTTCGGTTAAATCATCAGAAACTTTCTGAGACACTAAATCACGCTGAGTAATAAGTTCCCCAGCATCGAATTGTGCCACTACAGCTTTTAGCACTTCGGTGGTAATCGATGGTAGGACTCGTTCTTCGTAATCTTGACCTAAAATCGTGTAAATTCGGGGTAATTGATCCGGGACTGGTCTGAATAGGATACGTAGCGTGATGTTTACGTTTTGTAGATCTTTACTTCCGGTTACTACTGGTATATTCCTAGGACGTGATCTTACATCGAAAATTATAGGTTTCTGTACCCATGGAATAAAAAAATGAGTTCCTTCACCCATTACTGCTTTTTTTACACCAGCAAATCTATCGAATATAACTGCTCTATGACCCCCATCAACTAAAATTATAAAATATCGCGATCGCACCATATTGACATAACCTCAAAATTTATCAAATTTACTTACCATTGTATAGTGCTGAATTTACTACACCACCTACGAGAGCAATTCCTAAACCGACTTGCCCGATTCTATTAAAAACTTGAGCGGCAGACATGTTTTACTTCGAAATTCACAAGTTAGGTTAAGTTATGTAAAATGGAGTAATCACTCGATAAACGAACACTGGGAAGTTAATTTTAAAATTATTGAAACGATGCGTTATTTATAAGAACAAATTCGATGGAATTTCGTTCTGCAAATAATTTGTAGAATGCAAAAAGGAAAAAATGTAAAATGCCTTTAATAAATGCCAATTTTTATTTGACATCGACATATACTGACGTTTGACAAATGAAAGAAGCAGTGTTGCCAGATAGTCCACAAAAAATTATTGTCACAAAGCATCAAAATAATCGTATGATGACGTAATTGTTTTTTTTTAAAAACTGGAAAGTTATTATCCAGTATAGGTAAACGTTATTATATTATGTTAATTTACGTCAAAAATAATGTCATTGTTGAGATTTATAGGTTTTTTCTTAGAACTGTAAAATTTGTATGATCTCATGGATCTAATTATACTGTCACTTGGTTCAAATCTAATGCCAACTGTAAGGAAATTCGTAAAATGTTATATGTCATTGGCAATACTGGACCTTAGACCATTTACTATTAGACATGCCTTGTTTACATTTTTATATACAATATTTTGAAGTCGATACATCTTGTCTCTTTCTATGACATTTCTCATGGTGCGGGGGATCCGGTGTGTGCGGGGAAGTGCTTACAAACATCAATAGAAGTGGCGTACGCCCTTGAAACATACCAAAAGTATCGTTTACAATTTAAATAACTCAATAAAACTTTAGAAAATGGCTCTGACATTTATTTAAACCCTCAATGAGTTACTTGCGATACTGTTTGTTTATGTGTTTGTATACAAACAAACTGTCATATCACAACCTGTTATGCTTAGATATCAACTTCAAGAGAAGGATGGAAAATTGATGTCTAATAGTAAATGGTCTAAGTACTGGACTGAACAGACGTGGCTGCAAAGCTAAATCTACATTGGCGTATAAAAAGCGTATCTTTAGTATCCAGTCACCGTTTAATTTCATGTTTGGGTATAGGGAAAAATCACGTACCGCGAGATGGCACTGAAAAATTACAAAATGTCGAATTGAGGTGTGAACAACAAATATTCCGTTATTTGATCTCTTATAAAAATATAGTTTTTATTACGTCATATTTGATCAGAAAGTCAAGAAACATAAAAAAAGAAGAGTTTTCTCCGAGATTTCAGTTGATTTTAAATTTTTTATAATTGGATCAAAGGTTCGTATTTAGAGTTTTAGTATATTGTCGCTGAATTTCGGATGGTATGATTTATATAACAATTCTTCACAAAATATCGTCTAAATATATCAAAAGGCTTAAAATAACATAAAAAGTACACATTCCGCTCAAATAAACAAACGCAACTGGTTTATTGTCCACACCTCGAGTCGTTCAAGGATAGATGTCGCCCACTCCGTGGTTTTTTCCTATTGGCGACACTGACATGTCTTTCTCTTCTTCTTTACCAATTTTGGAAAACGTCAGATAATTGAGGTTATGTTAAACAAAACAGTGAAATTTAAATAATTAAATCGATAATTAAAGTATATAATGGATGATCTAGATAATGATATAAACAATGAATTACAAGAAAATGTAAATAACTCATCGACAAACATTAAATTGTATAATTCTCCGACTACAGTAGACGAGAGTCACATTTATAAACTGTCCAAAAAGTTCGTTAGAATTGAATTTCCTGGTTTAGTTAAAAACGTTTCTAAAGCTTTAGAATTATTAGGAGGAACTTATAATATAGATTTGGCTATAGCTGATACTAAAAGACGATTAGAATTAAAATTACATCCTGAAAATAGGTTAAATAAACCTTGTTTTTCGGATAGAGATTATAATCCTGGATTAGTTATAAAAATAGATGGGAAATTTGATTATAAAATACTGGGTTATAGTTACCAAAATTTTAAATTTAACAGTAAGTTTTATTTATATAAATATTTAATAATAATAATTTTTTTTTAGAAGCGATTGATTTTCAGTATTTACCTTTAGTAAATGATGAATACGTTTATGATAATATTTTTCCGAAAATAATGCCAAATTTGGATTTTTTAATATCTAAAGAAAATTCTACTCAACCGATTTTAATTTTACCATCGAGTTTTTCAAGATACGATATATCGCATCATACTTTATATCTAAACGCTAGTGAAAAGTTTAGTTTAATGAAAGACGACAGACCGGAATTATTTAAAATATTTAACCATAAAAAACCGAAATCTAAATATCCATACAGACAAATATCTTATTTTTTAAATATAAACGATCCAACAGCGAAAATCCCTACAAAACCGAACCCTTTAGCTACAAAATTAGTTAAAGATAGATTTTTAGATGAACCATATAAAAAAATTAAAAAAGTATATAACAAATATAAAAAATAAATAAATTATTATAATAAATATATTTGTAGTTATTCGATGAACGTCCGATGTGGTCTAGAGCTGCTATTCAACATAAAACTGGCATCACTGTTGAGATGACCAAAGTGCTTTTACCTGCTAATGGGTATTTTTGGTTTAATGGTCCTTGGAGGATGATTTGGACTAAATTTGGTGTTGATCCTAGGCTGGATTTTAATTTAAGGATTTATCAAACGCTTGATTATCGTATTAGAGATAGAGGTAATTATATTTTAATTAAATATAAATATATAACAAGGAGAGAGATAAAGGAATATATAAATACTCAATTTTAAATTAGTACTAACTGATTATGAAATATATGAATTTGTATGATTTATTGTCTACGATAAAAAAAATATAGTGGTGATTTTTTTTTTCGTTGAATTTATCAGTTACAGAAAAAGAAGAAAAAAATATATTATTTACAATTCTATTAAATAAGAATTACGATTACTGTAAATATATTTTTGTGATTGATTTTTTTTAGTTCCTTATAAAAAATTAGCTAAAAATATTTTTAAATTTAATCAAAATCGATGAATTTTTTTTAGTTTATTATATTTTTGTAGTTTTCTGTATGCTCATTTTTGTATTTAGAAATAAAGGAAGCAAAAACGCATTTTTCTACATAGGAATTTAGAAGAAAAAAATTAGAATGCATTTTTTTATGTTCCGATTTTTAAAAAGCAAAAAATTTATTTTTTCACATTCAAATTTTAAAAATAATCATTTTTTCACACTTGCGTTTGAAAAATGAAAAGCAATAAAAATTGCCCTGGAGATTGTCAGTTATGACTAAAAATTATTGTAAATTTTCAATAAAGTCTAAAAAGTATGGGACAAACTGAAATTAACAGAAAAAATTGAAAAAACGAAAAATTTTTTACTTGATTTTTTCATCTAGTGCACACTTGATGTTTTTAACTTGTATATTTGATTCATTCAGTAAGTGCACACTTGATTTTTTACAATTTGAAATTTTATCAAAAAATTTCATTTTTATCTAGAATAAAACTGAAGTGTAACTTAACAATTTATCGACAAAATGCATTTTACCCCTAGAGCCAATAAAGTCCGAGTCTAATTAGATATTTTATTGAGAAAATGCATTTTACTATGCGAGATAAAACGAATTAAAGTGAAAATCGATAATTTATAGGAAAAATGTATTGTCAGGAATTAAATTTTTTTATAAAGACTAAAATCTTCTGTAAAATTAATAATACAGAGTGTGTAAAATAAATAATTATTTTATAATTATTATTTACATATTCTTTAGATCATCCTGTATATTTTTAATATTTGTTTTCCAATTTTTGTCAAGATTATAAGATTTAAATTTTTTTATAAAGACTAAAATCTTCTGTAAAATTAATAATACAGAGTGTGTAAAATAAAGAATTATTTTATAATTATTATTTACATATTCTTTAGATCATCCTGTATATTTTTAATATTTGTTTTCCTATTTTTGTCAAGATTATAAGATTTAAATTTTTTTATAAAGACTAAAATCTTCTGTAAAATTAATAATACAGAGTGTGTAAAATAAAGAATTATTTTATAATTATTATTTACATATTCTTTAGATCGTCCTGTATATTTTTAATATTTGTTTTCCAATGTTTGTCAAGCTTATAAGATTTAATTTTTTTTATAAACAGGCAAATTTAATGTGTGTATGTCATTCATAAAACCAAATTTATGAATGAAGACGCCATTTTGGATTTGGTAGTTGTGGAATGTTGCGTACGTCCTTGTAAATTATGTAATATAACAAAACAGGTCCGGACTGTTTATAATTTAATGTTATAAGAAATTGGAAATAAATCAGAAAAAAACAGAAAAATCAGAACAAATAGGAGATTTAGAAAAAAATTGAAAATCTGTGTGTGACACATTGCTTCAGTCATTTTTTGACAGTAACACTTTCGTTTGACAGATGTCGTACAAAAACTAATGGGTTCGTTCTTCCGACAGGTAACCCAAACCCATATACCAAATTTCAGCTCAATCGCATTAAACGTGTGGCCTCTATCGTGGAAGCATATACACAGACAGACCGACAGACTAAATGTTCTTAATCGTCTCAGGGGATCTTAAAATGTATATTTCCATCTTTCTCGAAAAACTGCAGTTTTTCACACTCGATTTTAGAAAAAAAAAAGGAGCAAGTACGCATTTTTCCACAATCTAAATTAGAAAAAACAAACAAAAATACATTTTTTTCACACACGAATTTAAAATTTAAACGAAAAATGCATTTTTCAATAATTAAAAGTTGTTTTTTCATTTTTTTTTTAGAGGGTACCAGTATCAAGGTTAAGGCTAAACGGAAATATGTGCAAGATAATTTTCCACAATTAACCAGTAGCATAAAATTAGACGAAAGTCACTATGTCTTGAGCCCAGAATTAATTCCTCCGGCTAGGCAAATGTTTTACCAGGTAAGTCAAAATTAATGTAATATTTTACGAAAAAAAAACAAAATCTAGGAAATCGATTTTTTTACAATTCGTGTGTGGAAAAATGCATTTTTGCGTTTTTTTCTAAATTCAAGTGTGAACAAATGGATTTTTGCTTTTTTCTTTCTAAATTTGTGTGTGGAAAATGCATTTTTTTCTTTTTTCTTCTAAATTTTTTGGTTTCTTCTTCTAAATATGAGTGAAAAAAGTCAAATACATTTTGCTCTTATTCTACATTTAAGTACGAAAAAATGCATTTTTGCTTCTTTTTTTCAAATTCTTGTGTGAAAAAATGTATTTGTGCTTATTTTTTGTGAATTCTGTTGTGAAAAAAAGCGTTCTGTATTTTCTTTTAAATTCGACTGTGAAAAAATGCATTTTTGTTCATTTTTTTTTCTAAAAATTTCTAAACTCGTGCGTAAAAAAAAGCATTTTTGCTTGTTTTCGTTTAAATTTCTGTGTAGAAAAATGTATTATTGATTTTTGTTTTCAAAATTCGATTGTGAAAAAATACATTTTTTTTCTTTTTTTTTTTTTTCAAAATTCGTGTGGAAAAATGCATTTTTTTTCTTTTTTCTTTTAAATTCGAGTGTGAAAAAATGCATTTTTCTTCTTTTTTTTAATCCATGTGGAAAAATGCATTTTTGCTTTCTTCTTCTAAATTTGATTGCGAAAAAATGCATTTTTAATTTTTTTTTAAATTTAAATGAGTAGAAAAATGCGTTGATTTTTTTTCTAAATTCGAGTGTAAAAAAATGCATTTTTGCTTCTTTTTTTCTAATTTCGAGTGAAAAAATTCATTTTTGGTTTTTTATTTTTTTAAATTCGATTGTGAAAAAATGCATTTTCCTTTATTTCTCAAAATCCAATGTGAAAGAATGCATTTTTGTTTGTTGATTCCAAATTCAAATGTAAAAAAATTCAATTTTGTTTCTATTTTTCCAAATTCGTGCCGTAGAAAAATGCATTATTGCTTCTTTTTTCAAAAGAAAATGTGAAAAATGTATTTTTCTTCTTTATTCCAAATTCGTGTGTGGAAAAATTCATTTTTGCTTCTTTTTTTCAAATAACTGAAGAAATGCATTTTTCCTACTATTTTCTACAAACAAGATGTGAAATATGCATTTTTGCTTGTTGATTTTTCTTCTTTCCTTGTCAAAATTAATCGCAGAAAATACAATTTTTTTTAATTTTTCGTTGTAAATTCTACAATTATATTACAATTAACTTTTTTCCAGTATTGCGACATCAAAATCCCAGAAATCGAAGACATGTTACAAAGATTACCCAAAACGCCCGGAACCCAAAAATTCGATTCCAGAACCGGCTGGTTACCCACAAATTTCGCCGAACAATGCCGAGAAATAGCCAACAGGTACTTATAACCAATCCAATACCAAAAATCCTATATAGAAATTATACATTCCAGATACGTAATGGAACGAGTACACCAAGAATTAATGAAAGACAGTTTACAATCACAATCTAAAAGCTCAGAAAAAGATACAGACGAAGAAGATGATAATAATCCTTTGAGTTATTCTAGTAGTATGTTGGATAAAATGCAAAAAGGTTTCAGAAGAAGTATCGATCTTGAAGAAAAAACCGTTATTTTAACAGGTAAGTTAATTATATACATTTATATTATTATTATTATTAATTTATTATTAGATGAAAGCGATGATGAAATTATTGAATCTAGAAATTCTGATACAGAACAAATTTCTGATGATTCAGAAATGGAATTAGATATGGAAACTGTTGAGGAAATTAATGAAATTATTTCTAAAATATAAACTAATTATTATTATAAAAAAAATGGTTTTATTTATTCTTCACTACTGATTATATAAAAATATGTTAACAAATTTTTATGTCCATAAAAATTATTAGTTTTATACTTACAGGAACATAAAAGTGCATTTTAACAATTTTTTTCTCTAATAAAATGTTAAATTGTAAAAATGTTTACATTTGTGGTAATTGCTCGATGGGCGTAGCGAATTTGAAGTCTTGTGGGAAAAGACTAATAGCATGCGGGTACATTAGTTTGTAGGATTGTCTTATTGTTACGTCTGCCACTCCGGCTATATCTCCTATTTCTTTTTGGCTTCTTTTGTCTTCGGATGCCTAAAAAAAATTAATTTTTACATTTTTTTCATTTCAAATTTTTACATTTTTTTAATTACCGTATTGTATCACATTAATGTTAATTATATTAGAAGTGTATTTACCAACACTGTAATCTTATTGTGATATAGACTAGTTGCATTTTTCTATACAAGAATTTGTACAAAGATAAGCAAAAATGCATTTTTGCTTCTATTTTATTAAATTCAATTTTGAAAAAATTCATTTTGCTTCTATTTTTTCAAATTCGAGTTTGAGTGTATTTTTTTCAAATTCGTGTATCGAAAAATGCTTTTTTGCTTCTGTTTTTTCAAATTCGAGTGTGAAAAAATGCATTTTTGCTTGTCCAAATTCGAGTGTTAAAGAAAAAAATGCATATTTTCTTCTTTTTTTTTTTAATTCCTGTACCGAAAAATGCATTTTTGCTTCTATTTTTCCAAATTCGATTTTCAAAAATTCATTTTTGCTTCTTTTTTTTCAAATTTGAGTTTGAGCGTCTTTTTTCAAATTCGTGTGTATCGAAAAATGCATTTTTGCTTCTATTTTATTAAATTCAATTTTGAAAAAAATCATTTTTGCTTCTATTTTTCCAAATTCGATTTTCAAAAATTTATTTTTGCTTCTATTTTTTCAAATATGAGTTTGAACGTCTTTTTTCAAATTCGTGTGTATCGAAAAATGCATTTTTGCTTCTATTTTATTAAATTCAATTTTGAAAAAATTCATTTTTGCTTCTATTTTTTCAAATTCGATTTTCAAAAATTCATTTTTGCTTCTTTTTTTTTCAAATATGAGTTTGAGCGTCTTTTTTCAAATTCGTGTGTATCGAAAAATGCATTTTTTCTTCTATTTTATTAAATTCAATTTTGAAAAAATTCATTTTTGCTTCTATTTTTCCAAATTCGATTTTCAAAAATTCATTTTTGCTTCTATTTTTTCAAATTCGATTTTCAAAAATTCATTTTTGCTTCTTTTTTTTTCAAATTTGAGTTTGAGCGTCTTTTTTCAAATTCGTGTGTATCGAAAAATGCATTTTTGCTTCTATTTTATTAAATTCAATTTTGAAAAAAATCATTTTTGCTTCTATTTTTCCAAATTCGATTTTCAAAAATTCATTTTTGCTTCTATTTTTTCAAATTCGATTTTCAAAAATTCATTTTTGCTTCTTTTTTTTCAAATATGAGTTTGAGCGTCTTTTTTCAAATTCGTGTGTATCGAAAAATGCATTTTTTCTTCTATTTTATTAAATTCAATTTTGAAAAAATTCATTTTTGCTTCTATTTTTCCAAATTCGATTTTCAAAAATTCATTTTTGCTTCTTTTTTTTCAAATTTGATTTTGAGCGTCTTTTTTCAAATTCGTGTGTATCGAAAAATGCATTTTTTCTTCTATTTTATTAAATTCAATTTTGAAAAAATTCATTTTTGCTTCTATTTTTCCAAATTCGATTTTCAAAAATTCATTTTTGCTTCTTTTTTTTCAAATATGAGTTTGAGCGTCTTTTTTCAAATTCGTGTGTATCGAAAAATGCATTTTTTCTTCTATTTTATTAAATTCAATTTTGAAAAAATTCATTTTTGCTTCTATTTTTCCAAATTCGATTTTCAAAAATTCATTTTTGCTTCTTTTTTTTCAAATATGAGTTTGAGCGTCTTTTTTCAAATTCGTGTGTATCGAAAAATGCATTTTTGCTTCTAATTTATTAAATTCAATTTTGAAAAAATTCATTTTTGCTTCTATTTTTTCAAATTCGATTTTCAAAAATTGATTTTTGCTTCTTTTTTTTCAAATTTGAGTTTGAGCGTCTTTTTTCAAATTCGTGTGTATCGAAAAATGCATTTTTGCTTCTATTTTATTAAATTCAATTTTGAAAAAATTCATTTTTGCTTCTATTTTTTCAAATTCGATTTTCAAAAATTCATTTTTGCTTCTTTTTTTTCAAATTTGAGTTTGAACGTCTTTTTTCAAATTCGTGTGTATCGAAAAATGCATTTTTGCTTCTATTTTATTAAATTCAATTTTGAAAAAATTCATTTTTGCTTCTATTTTTTCAAATTCGATTTTCAAAAATTTATTTTTGCTTTTTTTTTCAAATTTGAGTTTGAGCGTCTTTTTTCAAATTCGTGTGTATCGAAAAATGCATTTTTGCTTCTATTTTATTAAATTCAATTTTGAAAAAATTCATTTTTGCTTCTATTTTTTCAAATTCGATTTTCAAAAATTGATTTTTGCTTCTTTTTTTTCAAATTTGAGTTTGAGCGTCTTTTTTCAAATTCGTGTGTATCGAAAAATGCATTTTTGCTTCTAATTTATTAAATTCAATTTTGAAAAAATTCATTTTTGCTTCTATTTTTTCAAATTCGATTTTCAAAAATTTATTTTTGCTTTTTTTTTCAAATTTGAGTTTGAGCGTCTTTTTTCAAATTCGTGTGTATCGAAAAATGCATTTTTGCTTCTATTTTATTAAATTCAATTTTGAAAAAATTCATTTTTGCTTCTTTTTTTTCAAATATGAGTTTGAGCGTCTTTTTTCAAATTCGTGTGTATCGAAAAATGCATTTTTTCTTCTATTTTATTAAATTCAATTTTGAAAAAATTCATTTTTGCTTCTATTTTTCCAAATTCGATTTTCAAAAATTCATTTTTGCTTCTTTTTTTTCAAATTTGATTTTGAGCGTCTTTTTTCAAATTCGTGTGTATCGAAAAATGCATTTTTTCTTCTATTTTATTAAATTCAATTTTGAAAAAATTCATTTTTGCTTCTATTTTTCCAAATTCGATTTTCAAAAATTCATTTTTGCTTCTTTTTTTTCAAATTTGAGTTTGAGCGTCTTTTTTCAAATTCGTGTGTATCGAAAAATGCATTTTTTCTTCTATTTTATTAAATTCAATTTTGAAAAAATTCATTTTTGCTTCTATTTTTCCAAATTCGATTTTCAAAAATTCATTTTTGCTTCTTTTTTTTCAAATATGAGTTTGAGCGTCTTTTTTCAAATTCGTGTGTATCGAAAAATGCATTTTTGCTTCTAATTTATTAAATTCAATTTTGAAAAAATTCATTTTTGCTTCTATTTTTTCAAATTCGATTTTCAAAAATTGATTTTTGCTTCTTTTTTTTCAAATTTGAGTTTGAGCGTCTTTTTTCAAATTCGTGTGTATCGAAAAATGCATTTTTGCTTCTATTTTATTAAATTCAATTTTGAAAAAATTCATTTTTGCTTCTATTTTTTCAAATTCGATTTTCAAAAATTGATTTTTGCTTCTTTTTTTTCAAATTTGAGTTTGAGCGTCTTTTTTCAAATTCGTGTGTATCGAAAAATGCATTTTTGCTTCTATTTTATTAAATTCAATTTTGAAAAAATTCATTTTTGCTTCTATTTTTTCAAATTCGATTTTCAAAAATTGATTTTTGCTTCTTTTTTTTCAAATTTGAGTTTGAGCGTCTTTTTTCAAATTCGTGTGTATCGAAAAATGCATTTTTGCTTCTAATTTATTAAATTCAATTTTGAAAAAATTCATTTTTGCTTCTATTTTTTCAAATTCGATTTTCAAAAATTCATTTTTGCTTCTTTTTTTTCAAATTTGAGTTTGAGCGTCTTTTTTCAAATTCGTGTGTATCGAAAAATGCATTTTTGCTTCTATTTTATTAAATTCAATTTTGAAAAAATTCATTTTTGCTTCTATTTTTCCAAATTCGATTTTCAAAAATTCATTTTTGCTTCTTTTTTTTCAAATATGAGTTTGAGCGTCTTTTTTCAAATTCGTGTGTATCGAAAAATGCATTTTTGCTTCTAATTTATTAAATTCAATTTTGAAAAAATTCATTTTTGCTTCTATTTTTTCAAATTCGATTTTCAAAAATTGATTTTTGCTTCTTTTTTTTCAAATTTGAGTTTGAGCGTCTTTTTTCAAATTCGTGTGTATCGAAAAATGCATTTTTGCTTCTATTTTATTAAATTCAATTTTGAAAAAATTCATTTTTGCTTCTATTTTTTCAAATTCGATTTTCAAAAATTGATTTTTGCTTCTTTTTTTTCAAATTTGAGTTTGAGCGTCTTTTTTCAAATTCGTGTGTATCGAAAAATGCATTTTTGCTTCTATTTTATTAAATTCAATTTTGAAAAAATTCATTTTTGCTTCTATTTTTTCAAATTCGATTTTCAAAAATTGATTTTTGCTTCTTTTTTTTCAAATTTGAGTTTGAGCGTCTTTTTTCAAATTCGTGTGTATCGAAAAATGCATTTTTGCTTCTAATTTATTAAATTCAATTTTGAAAAAATTCAATTTTGAAAAAATTCATTTTTGCTTCTATTTTTTCAAATTCGATTTTCAAAAATTCATTTTTGCTTCTTTTTTTTCAAATTTGAGTTTGAGCGTCTTTTTTCAAATTCGTGTGTATCGAAAAATGCATTTTTGCTTCTATTTTATTAAATTCAATTTTGAAAAAATTCATTTTTGCTTCTATTTTTCCAAATTCGATTTTCAAAAATTTATTTTTGCTTCTATTTTTTCAAATATGAGTTTGAACGTCTTTTTTCAAATTCGTGTGTATCGAAAAATGCATTTTTTCTTCTATTTTATTAAATTCAATTTTGAAAAAATTCATTTTTGCTTCTATTTTTCCAAATTCGATTTTCAAAAATTCATTTTTGCTTCTTTTTTTTCAAATTTGAGTTTGAACGTCCTTTTTCAAATTCGTGTGTATCGAAAAATGCATTTTTGCTTCTATTTTATTAAATTCAATTTTGAAAAAATTCATTTTTGCTTCTTTTTTTTCAAATATGAGTTTGAGCGTCTTTTTTCAAATTCGTGTGTATCGAAAAATGCATTTTTTCTTCTATTTTATTAAATTCAATTTTGAAAAAATTCATTTTTGCTTCTATTTTTCCAAATTCGATTTTCAAAAATTCATTTTTGCTTCTTTTTTTTCAAATTTGATTTTGAGCGTCTTTTTTCAAATTCGTGTGTATCGAAAAATGCATTTTTTCTTCTATTTTATTAAATTCAATTTTGAAAAAATTCATTTTTGCTTCTATTTTTCCAAATTCGATTTTCAAAAATTCATTTTTGCTTCTTTTTTTTCAAATTTGAGTTTGAGCGTCTTTTTTCAAATTCGTGTGTATCGAAAAATGCATTTTTTCTTCTATTTTATTAAATTCAATTTTGAAAAAATTCATTTTTGCTTCTATTTTTCCAAATTCGATTTTCAAAAATTCATTTTTGCTTCTTTTTTTTCAAATATGAGTTTGAGCGTCTTTTTTCAAATTCGTGTGTATCGAAAAATGCATTTTTGCTTCTAATTTATTAAATTCAATTTTGAAAAAATTCATTTTTGCTTCTATTTTTTCAAATTCGATTTTCAAAAATTGATTTTTGCTTCTTTTTTTTCAAATTTGAGTTTGAGCGTCTTTTTTCAAATTCGTGTGTATCGAAAAATGCATTTTTGCTTCTATTTTATTAAATTCAATTTTGAAAAAATTCATTTTTGCTTCTATTTTTTCAAATTCGATTTTCAAAAATTCATTTTTGCTTCTTTTTTTTCAAATTTGAGTTTGAACGTCTTTTTTCAAATTCGTGTGTATCGAAAAATGCATTTTTGCTTCTATTTTATTAAATTCAATTTTGAAAAAATTCATTTTTGCTTCTATTTTTTCAAATTCGATTTTCAAAAATTTATTTTTGCTTTTTTTTTCAAATTTGAGTTTGAGCGTCTTTTTTCAAATTCGTGTGTATCGAAAAATGCATTTTTGCTTCTAATTTATTAAATTCAATTTTGAAAAAATTCATTTTTGCTTCTATTTTTTCAAATTCGATTTTCAAAAATTCATTTTTGCTTCTTTTTTTTCAAATTTGAGTTTGAACGTCTTTTTTCAAATTCGTGTGTATCGAAAAATGCATTTTTGCTTCTATTTTATTAAATTCAATTTTGAAAAAATTCATTTTTGCTTCTATTTTTTCAAATTCGATTTTCAAAAATTGATTTTTGCTTCTTTTTTTTCAAATTTGAGTTTGAGCGTCTTTTTTCAAATTCGTGTGTATCGAAAAATGCATTTTTGCTTCTATTTTATTAAATTCAATTTTGAAAAAATTCATTTTTGCTTCTATTTTTTCAAATTCGATTTTCAAAAATTGATTTTTGCTTCTTTTTTTTCAAATTTGAGTTTGAGCGTCTTTTTTCAAATTCGTGTGTATCGAAAAATGCATTTTTGCTTCTAATTTATTAAATTCAATTTTGAAAAAATTCATTTTTGCTTCTATTTTTTCAAATTCGATTTTCAAAAATTGATTTTTGCTTCTTTTTTTTCAAATTTGAGTTTGAGCGTCTTTTTTCAAATTCGTGTGTATCGAAAAATGCATTTTTGCTTCTAATTTATTAAATTCAATTTTGAAAAAATTCATTTTTGCTTCTATTTTTTCAAATTCGATTTTCAAAAATTGATTTTTGCTTCTTTTTTTTCAAATTTGAGTTTGAGCGTCTTTTTTCAAATTCGTGTGTATCGAAAAATGCATTTTTGCTTCTATTTTATTAAATTCAATTTTGAAAAAATTCATTTTTGCTTCTATTTTTTCAAATTCGATTTTCAAAAATTGATTTTTGCTTCTTTTTTTTCAAATTTGAGTTTGAGCGTCTTTTTTCAAATTCGTGTGTATCGAAAAATGCATTTTTGCTTCTATTTTATTAAATTCAATTTTGAAAAAATTCATTTTTGCTTCTATTTTTCCAAATTCGATTTTCAAAAATTTATTTTTGCTTCTATTTTTTCAAATATGAGTTTGAACGTCTTTTTTCAAATTCGTGTGTATCGAAAAATGCATTTTTTCTTCTATTTTATTAAATTCAATTTTGAAAAAATTCATTTTTGCTTCTATTTTTTCAAATTCGATTTTCAAAAATTGATTTTTGCTTCTTTTTTTTCAAATTTGAGTTTGAGCGTCTTTTTTCAAATTCGTGTGTATCGAAAAATGCATTTTTGCTTCTAATTTATTTAATTCAATTTTGAAAAAATTCATTTTTGCTTCTATTTTTTCAAATTCGATTTTCAAAAATTCATTTTTGCTTCTTTTTTTTCAAATTTGAGTTTGAGCGTCTTTTTTCAAATTCGTGTGTATCGAAAAATGCATTTTTGCTTCTATTTTATTAAATTCAATTTTGAAAAAATTCATTTTTGCTTCTATTTTTCCAAATTCGATTTTCAAAAATTCATTTTTGCTTCTTTTTTTTCAAATTTGAGTTTGAACGTCTTTTTTCAAATTCGTGTGTATCGAAAAATGCATTTTTGCTTCTATTTTATTAAATTCAATTTTGAAAAAAATCATTTTTGCTTCTATTTTTCCAAATTCGATTTTCAAAAATTCATTTTTGCTTCTTTTTTTTCAAATTTGAGTTTGAGCGTCTTTTTTCAAATTCGTGTGTATCGAAAAATGCATTTTTGCTTCTATTTTATTAAATTCAATTTTGAAAAAATTCATTTTTGCTTCTATTTTTTCAAATTCGATTTTCAAAAATTCATTTTTGCTTCTTTTTTTTCAAATTTGAGTTTGAGCGTCTTTTTTCAAATTCGTGTGTATCGAAAAATGCATTTTTGCTTCTATTTTATTAAATTCAATTTTGAAAAAATTCATTTTTGCTTCTATTTTTCCAAATTCGATTTTCAAAAATTCATTTTTGCTTCTTTTTTTTCAAATTTGAGTTTGAACGTCTTTTTTCAAATTCGTGTGTATCGAAAAATGCATTTTTTCTTCTATTTTATTAAATTCAATTTTGAAAAAATTCATTTTTGCTTCTATTTTTCCAAATTCGATTTTCAAAAATTCATTTTTGCTTCTATTTTTTCAAATTCGAGTTTGAGTGTATTTTTTTCAAATTCGTGTATCGAAAAATGCAGTTTTGCTTCTATTTTTTCAAATTCGAGTGTAAAAAAATGCATTTTTTCTTCTATTATTTCAAATTCGATTTTGAGCTTCTTTTTTTTCAAATTCGTGTATCGAAAAATGCTTTTTGCTTCTGTTTTTTCAAATTCGTGGATCGAAAAATGTATTTTTGCTTGTCCAAATTCGAGTGTGAAAGAAAAAACGCATATTTGCTTCTATTTTTTCAAATTCGTGTATCAAAAAATGCATTTTTGATTTTATTTATTCAAATTCGAATGTGAAAAAATGCATTATTGCTTCTATTTTTTCAAATTCGAATTTGAGCTTCTTTTTTTTAAAATCCGTTTGTAAGAAAATGGATTCTTGCTTCTCCAAATTTGAATGGGAAAGAAAAAATGCATATTTGCTTGTTTTTTCGTTTTTTTAACAAGAGCATTTACCAACACTAAAATCTTATTGTGACACAGCATAATTATGTTTAAATAAATTCGTATTTTTCCAGTATTATTTTGGGAAAAGCTTTTTTTTTCTTTTGGACAAAGCTTTTTTAACATTTTTTTATTGTTTTCTTGTTTTTACGAAACCAATCTGCATTTTTATATTTATTTTCGTTTTTTCTCCTACCACATTGAAATATCAGTGTTGATTATAATAGCATAGTTTTATTCAAATAAATTCGTATTTTTCCAGTATTCTTTTGGAAGAAGCATTTTTTCCAGTATTCTATTGGGAAAAGCTTTTCCACCATTTTTCCATGATTTTCTTGTCTTTTTTATGAAAACTATCTGCATTTTTCTATTTATTTTCGTTTTTTTCTCGTACCACATTAAAATGTCAGTGTTGATTATAATACAGCATAGTTTTGTTTAAATAAATTCTTATTTTTCCGGTATTCTTTTGGAAAAAGCTATTTTTTCCAGTATTCTTTTGGGAAAAGCTTTTCCACCATTTTTTCATGATTTTCTTGTCTTTTTTATGAAAACTATCTGCATTTTTCAGTGTTGATTATAATACAAGAGCATTTACCAACACTAAAATCTTATTGTGACACAGCATAATTATGTTTAAATAAATTCGTATTTTTCCAGTATTATTTTGGGAAAAGCTTTTTTTTTCTTTTGGACAAAGCTTTTTTAACATTTTTTTATTGTTTTCTTGTTTTTACGAAACCAATCTGCATTTTTATATTTATTTTCGTTTTTTCTCCTACCACATTGAAATATCAGTGTTGATTATAATAGCATAGTTTTATTCAAATAAATTCGTATTTTTCCAGTATTCTTTTGGAAGAAGCATTTTTTCCAGTATTCTATTGGGAAAAGCTTTTCCACCATTTTTCCATGATTTTCTTGTCTTTTTTATGAAAACTATCTGCATTTTTCTATTTATTTTCGTTTTTTTTCTCGTACCACATTAAAATGTCAGTGTTGATTATAATACAGCATAGTTTTGTTTAAATAAATTCTTATTTTTCCGGTATTCTTTTGGAAAAAGCTATTTTTTCCAGTATTCTTTTGGGAAAAGCTTTTCCACCATTTTTTCATGATTTTCTTGTCTTTTTTATGAAAACTATCTGCATTTTTCAGTGTTGATTATAATACAAGAGCATTTCCCAACACTAAAATCTTATTGTGACACAGCATAATTATGTTTAAATAAATTCATATTTTTCCAGTAGTCTTTTGGGAATAGCTTTTTTAACATTTTTTTTTTATTATTTCCTTGTATTTTTTATGAAAAATATTTGCGTTTTGTATTTATTTTCTTTTTTTTCTACCACAATGAAATATCAGTGTTGATGATAATACAAGCGCATTTACCATCACTGAAATCTCATGATGATACAGAGTAGTTCCATTTAAATAAGGCCGTATTCTTTTTGGTTAACATTTATTATATTCTTGTTAGTGTTTTTAATTATTTATTTTCATTTTTACTTGTACCACATTGAAATATCGGTGTTGACTATAATTAGAACAACTTTCTCTTACCTGTGACGCCATATAGATGGCAGCAGCAGCTACAGAAATAGGTGATCTTCCAGGTACTATATCCATCTCGACCGCTCTTCTAGCGATATGCGTAGCTGCTCTCTGTACCATATTGGGCAGACATAAATTCGAACAAAATCTGGACATAAAATCTCCAGTAGTAATGAGATCGACTGAAGTTTCTAAAGCTTTAAGAATCAATTTAAAACAACGTCCAATTTCACGTTTGCTTATCTTGCTGACAGCACAAATTTCTTTAAAAGTCCTCGGGACACCTTCTTGTCTGCACGCTATGTACAGACAAGCTGAAGCTATAGCATCATTTGAGCGACCTACAAATCAAATTCATTTATATTGAGACTTAACAGTATTTTTTAATTACCTTTGAGATTTCTTCCATCATGGACTTGTTTAAACAGGTTATTTGCTCTATCTACGATAGTCCTGGGTAAATTAATACGATCAGCCATAGCGTTGATTTCTTTAAAAGCATTAATTAATGCTCTGTCTGAACTATTCATGGTTCTACGATTTTGATATCTAGATACTCCGAAAGAATCGAAACTTGCATCACCTAAAATAAAATTAAATGTACAAAAATATAAAAATTATATATTTATATTTAACCTCTTCCTGGACCTATGATTGTGGTCAAATCGGAACCACCTAAAAGTGGATTTTCTGGTCCACCGACACGAGACGGATCCACTCCATTTTTTTCGTTGCTGAATGTTCTCCATTCTGATCCAACATCGATCACTCTAGAAATATTCATAAAAACAATATATTTTCGTTTTTTATTTGTACCACATTGAAATATCAGTGTTGACTTGAATAGTACATTTACCAATACTGAAATCTAATTGTGGTAGAGTAGTTATGTTAAAATGGAAATATTTATAGAAAAATTAGGATTACCGACCTGTCTCCTACTACTAAACCACATTCAGAACAAATTTGATCTCCTGCTCGGTAGTCCTCAATTAAAGGAGCATCTGGATGTGAACTGCAGCATACTTTGTTAGCATCGTATCTATAAGTTCAATAAAAACTTCATTTTATATAAACAATTATACAATAACGAAGATACTAGTTAAATTTCTATAATTATGAACTGTCTTCCATTTATTAACAAAAAATAAACATTTTTACCTGCTAGTACTTGCCATCACGATAAAAATGTTGACAAATACTAACTTGACAGTTATAAGCGGTGTTGCCAGATCAGATTATTTAGGGCGAGGTCACAGAACGTTCGTGGTGATGTTGAAAATACTTAGAATTTTATAATTATATATAAATAAGTCACATGAAACCTAACCAAAAATTACTTAACCCGTATTTTTTTATTTTTCTTTAAAACCCTATATTCGCCCTAAAATTAAAACATATGACGTCATTTTTTGAAGAAATATACATGACATGGCGCGGTCATTAGGTTCTTTTCAACTAAATGAACGAATTTGATTAATGTGGCAACGACGCCAATGCCCTGTCAAACCCTCTAACGGGATAATTTTAAACGTGTATAAGAGTGCAATCAAATGTTTAAAATAGAGAAAAACGAGCACTATTTAGTTCTATGACGGTTCTTTTTTTATATTGCATATATTTATTGATCCGAGTAGGGCCAAAAAATGATTTATTCTTCAAAAAATATCAGAAATGTTTGAAATTAGGCGCCATTATTGAAGTTGCGCCATCTGTGAGTCGAACAAAAAATGAAAGTTTCTACAGTCAAACAGAATATCATATTTTATGGCGTCATAAACCAGGACTCTTATTTAGCGACGGGTCGGCCATTACTAGACCGATGTATGACTAATAGTTAAAATGTTAACACTGTTACGCTGAATGAAATATTAACACTAGAGGGCGTTCGCTTCTCACGATTCGCCAATAGCCATCCTCGTCTAATGGTAAAAACCTTATACAGTAAATAGGAAGAAGCATTTCATTTTCGTTCGGTGGAACGCGATGGGTCTTGCAAATGGTAGATACCCCTATAGCGTAGCACTCACAACGCAAATGTAAAAAAACCGATATAGATATATTTAACGTTCTAATTATTAGTCATACATGGGTCTTATTAATGGCCGACTATTCTCATATTGCTACGTATAATGGTAAATGCTCCGTTCTACTTACTATATATGGTAAAAAACCTATAATAAATATTGAAATTGATCACACCAAACATGGAGTTTGCACCGTTAAGCTGATTTCTAATATCACACTAGAGGGCGTATCGCTTCTCACGATTCGCAAATAGTATTTGTCTTAATACAGTTTAAAGCTGGTAAAGAAATTAAAAATCGAAACAAACCTAGAATCAATAAATCTACGATACATTTTTAGGTTTGGCAACTCTGTTAATAAGTGTCATATGTTATTAGTTTAATCTTCTTTTTCGTTTCGTCATCTTTCACTACACTAAGTATGCTGTTAGGTTATAAAATACTGAAAATAATTATAAAAATTTTAATTTGATACATTTAATACAATATTATAAGAACAAAAATCCTAATGTATTAAAAAATTGCATATTTACTAAAATTAACTATTTTTGGCATAGTTTTGACAGCTCGTATCGTGTATCTTACTTCACGCCGTTTCTAAAAGTAAGGTTATATTTATCGTTTGGTGAACGTTTATTTTGATTTTATTAATCGTCAAGTTTTCCAATGGGTAATGAGAAAAAACGAAGATCCCGCAGCCGCGAACGTGATAAAGATCGAGATAAACGAAAAAGATCTCGATCCAGAAGCAAAGAAAGAGAACGCGAAAAAGATAGACATAAAAGACACCGTTCGCGATCCAGAGAAAAAGATTATCCCACGTCCAGCAACAAATACGATAAACATAGAACCGATCGCGATAAATATGAAGAAAAGGATAAAAAACACAAGGATTCTAAGAAAGAAGAAAATGAAGATGAAGTTAAAGTGGAAGCTAAGCAAGAACCTGGTAAGAAAGAACCATTATCTTTAGAAGAATTATTAGCAAAGAAGAAAGCTGAAGAAGCTGCTAAAAGTAAACCGGTATTTCTTACTAAAGAACAACGAGCAGCTGAAGCGATAAAACGTCGACAAGAAGAAATCGGTCGACAAAGAAAACAACAAGATGAAGAACGTAAAATTATTGAAGCTTTACAAAATAGCAGGGAATTTGAGATAAAAAAAGATGATAGAGATCATCGAAGAAATAGAGATAGAGCTTTGGAAGAGGAAAAACAAAAAGATAAGGATAAAGAAAAAGAACAAGATGCTATTAAAGAAAGGTATTTGGGACTTATTAAGAAAAAAAGACGTGTTAGGAGATTAAACGATAGAAAATTTGTCTTTGATTGGGATGCCGGAGAAGATACGTCTTTAGATTACAATAATTTATATAAAGATAGGCATCAAGTAAGTTATTTTTATTGTTTAATTAAAGTCGTACAAAAATCCCCAGATTTAGGGAAATTTTCAGAAATTTGACAACGTCGCTATTAAAATATCAAAATGTTCAAAACGAAAAAATTACACCTAAAAGTAGTTTTTTTTTCTTCAAAAATTTTCTACATTTGCAAAACTTTTACGAAAACTTCTTTGTCTGTATTTTCTAATAGGGAAATTTTCCGAAATTTGACGCTATTAAAATATCAAAATTTCCCTAAATCTGGGATATTTTCCTAAATCTGGGAAATTTTGTACGACTTTAAAAAAAAAAATTTTTCTTAGGTTCAATTTTTCGGACGTGGTAATTTAGCAGGGATCGACATAAAAGCACAAAAACGTGACCAAAGCAAATTCTACGGAGAATTATTAGAAAAACGTCGAACAGAAGCGGAAAAAGCTCAAGAAAAGGTAAGATTAAAAAAAGTTAAAAGACGAGAAGAAAAACAATTATGGGACGATCGTCATTGGACTGATAAAGATTTACCGGAAATGACGGAAAGAGATTGGCGTATTTTTAGAGAAGATTATAATATTACTATCAAAGGTATAATTAATATTAAAATATCAACAAGAAATTTTTATTTTTTTTTATTAATTTTTAGGTGGAAAAATTCCAGAACCGATCCGTAACTGGAAAGAATCCGGTATCCAAAAAGAACTATTAGAAATTATAGATACAATCGGTTATAAAGAACCTACTCCAATCCAACGTCAAGCTATTCCTATCGGGATGCAAAATAGGGATATAATAGGTGTTGCGGAAACAGGATCCGGTAAAACTTTAGCTTTCCTCATTCCTTTGTTATCTTGGATCCAAAGTTTGCCGAAAATCGAACGAACTGAAGACGCAGATCAAGGTCCTTATGCTATTATTTTGGCGCCTACTCGTGAATTGGCGCAGCAAATTGAAGAAGAAACTGTCAAATTTGGTACTCCTTTAGGTATTAGAACTGTGGTTGTTGTTGGTGGGTTGAGCAGAGAAGAACAAGGATTTAGGTGAGTAAAATATTGATAGATAAATACTGATTATGATAAATTTCCCAGATTTAGGTAAATTTTCGGAAATTTGGCAACGTCGCATTAAAAATATTAAAGCGAAAAATTTAGACCTAAAATTAGAGGTTTTTTTCTCCGAAAATCTTCTACAATTGCCAAACTTTTGCGAAAATTTCCTTATCTGGATTTTTTTAAGTCGTAGTTTCCCAGATTTAGGGATATTTTCGGAAATTTGACAACGTTGAGTTTAAAATATCAAAATGATAAAAAAAAAATTGTACCTGAAATTAGAGTTTTTATTCTTCAAAAATTTTCTACATTCGTAGAAATTTTGTGAAAATGTCCTTGGAATTTTTTTTAAGGCGTAAAAAATTACTCAGATTTAGGGAATTTTTTGGAAATTTTTCAACGTCGCTTTAAAAATATCAAAATGTACAAAAAAAAATTTACCTAGAACTGTTATTTTTCAAAAATCTTGTACATTTGTAGAACTTTGCGAAAATTTCTTAACTGGATTTTTTTAAGTCATAAAAAGTTCCCCAGATTTGGGTAAATATTTGGTAATTTAGCAACGCTGCTTTAAAAATACTAAAATCTAGGGTTTTTTCTCGATTCTTTTATTCTCCAGATCTGGAGAACTTTTGCGAACATTTTCTTATCGGGATTTTTTTTAAATCTAAAAATTCTCCAGATTTAGGGAAATTTCGCAACGTAACTTTAAAAATTATTAAAATTACCTAAAATAAAACAATATGGTAAAAAAACAGCAGAATATTAAAAAATTTTGGACCTTGTGACATTTCTGAATTACGAAAATTTAAAAAAATTCATGTACTCAAAAAATTTTTTTAAAGCTTAAAAAATTACTCAGATTTAGGGAATTTTTTTGGAAATTTGGCAACGTCGCTTTAAAAATATCAAAATGACCAAAACAAAAAAATTAGACCTAGAAGAAAATTTCCTTGTCGGGATTTTTTTAAAGGCGTAGAAAATTACTCAGATTTACAGAAATTTTTCGAAATTTGGCAACGTCGCTTTAAAAATATCAAAATAACCAAAACAAAAAAATTATACCTAAAGAGTTTTTATTCTCCGAAAATATTCTATAATTACCAAACTTTTGCAAAAATTTCGGTGTCGAATTATTTTGAGTTGCAAAAAATTTCACAGGTTTAGGGACATTTTTGGAAATTTGACAACGTCGATTTAAAAATATTAAAATGATTAAAACAAAAAATTTAGACCTAAAATTAGAGTTTTTATTCTCCGAAAATCTTCTACAATTGCCAAACTTTTTCGAAAATTTCCTTATCGAAATTTTTTTCAGTTGTAAAATGTTTCACAGGTTTAGGGAGATTTTCGGAAATTTGGCAACGTCGCTGGAAAAATATTAAAATGACTAAAACAAAAAATTTGGACCTAAAATTTAGAGTTTTTATTCTTCAACGATTTTCTACATTTGCAGAACTTCTGCGAAAAATTCCTTGCCGGGATTTTCTTACGACGTAAAAAATTACTCTGATTTAGGCAAATTTTTGGAAATTTGGCAACGTTGCTTAAAAATATCAAAATAACCGAAACAAAAAAATTAGACCTAAAATTAGAGTTTTTATTCTTCAAAAATCTTCTACATCCACAAAACTTCTTCTTTATCGGGATTTTTTTAAGGCGTATAAAATTCCTCAGATTTAGGGAAATTTTCAATAATTTGGCAACGTCGCTTTTAAAATATCAAAATGACCGAAACAAAAAATTAGACATAAAAGTAGTTTTTATTCTTTAAAAATTTTCTGCATTTGCGAATGCGAAAATTTGTTTGTCTGGATTTTTTTAACTGATAAAAAGTTTCCCAGATTTTAGGGAAATATTTGGTAATTTGGCAACGTCGTTTTAAAAATATAAAAATGTACAAAACAAAAAAAATACATAGAATTGTTTTTATTTTTCAAAAATCTTCTACAATTGTAGAACTTTTGCGAAAATTTCTTTGCCTGGATTTTTCTAAGTCGTAAAAGGTTTCCCAGATTTAGGGAAATATTTGGTAATTTGGCAACGTCGCTTTAAAAATATCAAAATGTACAAAACAAAAAAAATATACCAAGAATTGTTCTTATTTTTCGAAAATCTTCTACACTTGTAGAACTTTTTCAAAAATTTCCTTGTCGGGATTATTTTTAAGTCATAAAAAGTTTCTCAGATTTAGGGATATTTTCGGAAATTTGACAACTTTGCTTTTAAAATATCAATATAACCAAAATACAAAAATTAGACCTAAAATTAGAGTTTCATTTTTCAAAAATCTTCTACATACGCAGAACTTCTGCGAAAATTTTTTATCAGGATTTTTTTAATTCGTAATAAATTCCCCAGATTTAGGGAAATTTTCGGAAATTTGACAACGCTGCTTAAAAAAATATAAAAATTGTCCTCATAAAAAAAATTAGTTAAAAAACTGCAAAATATCAAATAAATTTAGGAATTTTAAGATGTTGCCAAATATCAAATTTTTACTTAATTTTAAAAACGATTTTTATCTAAAATAATAAATATTAGTGCAAAATGTCATTAATATTTTTTTAATTTCAGATTACGCATGGGTTGCGAAATAGTCATAGCAACTCCAGGTCGTCTCATAGACGTACTAGAAAATCGCTATTTAGTCCTCAATCAATGTACTTACATAGTACTAGACGAAGCCGACAGAATGATCGATTTAGGATTCGAACCAGACGTACAAAAAATCCTAGAATACATGCCTGTAACAAATCTGAAACCCGATTCGGAAGCAGCAGAAGACAGCAAGTAAGTTAAATATTAATTAATATTTATATAATAAAAAATTACACAGATTTAGGGAAATTTACGGAAATTTGGCAACGTCAGAAATAAAAAAATATATCGTAAAAACAAACAAAATATCGAGGAATTTAAGATCTTGTGGTATTTGTAAATTATGAATATTTTAAAAAAATCTGGTAAATTTACCTAAAATTATGTTTTTGTTCTCCAAAAATCTTTTACATTTGTTTTTTTTTTAATCTTACAAAATTCCCCAGATTTAGGGAATTTTTTGAAGTTTGTCAACGTTGCTTTAAAAATATCAAAATAACCGGAACAAAAAAATTTGGCCTAAAATTAGAGTTTTATTCTTGAAAAATTTTCTACATTTGCAGAACTTTTGCGAAAATTTCTTCGTCTGGATTTTTTTTAATCTTAAAAAGTTCCCAAGATTTCGGGAAATGTTTGGAAATTTGACAACGTCGATATTAAGATATTAAAATGACCAAAACAACAAAATTTGACCTAAAATTAGAGTTTTTATTCTTCAATAATCTTCTATATTCGCAGAACTTTTGTGAAAATTTCCTTGCCGGGATTTTTTTAAGTCATAAAAAATTCTCCAGATTTAGGGAAATTCACGGAAATTTGGCAACGTTACAAATAAAAAAATATCGTAAAAACAAGCAAAATATCGAGGATTTTAAGACCTTGTGGCATTTCTAAATTTCGAACATTTTAAAAAAATTGAGATTTTTTCGATATTGAATACATTTACCCAAGATTCCTTTCCTTGTCGGGATATTTTTTAAATCTTACAAAATTCCCCAGATTTAAGAAAATTTTCGGAAATTTGTCAACGTCGCTATTAAAATTGTGCAAAATAAAAATGTAGTAAAAACAAGCAAAATATCAAAGAATTTAGGATATTGTGACACATCTAATTTACGAAAATTTTAAAAAATCTCCAGTTTTATTTTCCCGGCCCATCTCCGAGAAATTATTATGAACGAGCTAAAAAAAAAATTTCGAGATAAAAATGGAAATATCCATTTTGAGATTCCCTGAGATGATTAAGACCATTTCCAGATGGAAGTCTGTCTGTCTGTGTGTATTCTACGATAGAGGCCACAAGTTTAATCTGATTGAGCTGAAATTTGGTTTATAGGTTTGGGTTATCCGTCGGAAGAACCCATTAGTTTTTGTACGACATCTGTCAAACGAAAGTGTTACTGTCAAAAAATGACAGAAGTAATATGTCACGAAATTTGACTTCGTCTCTGGATACTCGTCGGAAAATTTTTGCAGCGACACAAAGATTTTTTTTCAAATTTTTTCGTTAATTTCAGTTTTTTCGATTTTTTTACTTTTTCTCGATTTTTTTATGATTTTGTCTAAACTTTCAATTTTTTTCTAAATCTCCAATTTTTTCTGATTTTTCTGTTTTTTTTCCGATTTTTTTCTGATTTATTTCCAATTTTTTCCGATTTTTTAAAACATTAAATTATAAACAATCCGGACCTGTTTTGTTATATTACATAATTTACAAGGACGTACGCAACATTCCACAACTACCAAATCCAAAATGGCGTCTTCATTCATAAATTTTGTTTTGCCAATCAAATACAGGCATTAGTATTGAACTAGTTCTAGGGTTTTAGTTTTAAGAAGTTGGTAACACTGGAGCAAATCATTCTGACAGTTGGATTGACAAGTGTATCTTAAATTTAGCTACTATTCAACAATTTTTATCCGTTGTTAATTGTGTGAATGTTTTTTTACACCAAAAAAACTATTTTATATTAAATTAGTGATCCACGAGTGTAATTTTATTATAATCATCCAAAAATTGCGATTAACTTTTACAAAAAACGTGTTGGAACTTGGGACTTATTAGAATGTGTGTGAAGTTTAATTCGTTCTAAAAGACAAATAAGCTGTTAATTTTTTTAAATTATGTGTTATTTAAAAGTGGAATCATTTATTTAGATTATTATAATCACCATGCAGAAGGTAGTAAATTTTTATCATATTGGTGTAAATTTATAATCACTTTCTTGCTACTTGTATCATATAAACTGTAGAATAATAAAATTATTTAAGCGATTAATGAAATCAGAAATGTAAAATGTACAATAATATACAGAGTGTTTTGTATAAAACCAGGTTTAAGAAATTTTAACGAACAAACAATTTACTCGATAATCCCCAAAAAAAGTGACTTCAATGTTTGATAGTTTCCATAGAAAAATAAAATGATTTTAGTGATCAATTAAATCAGAAATTAGTGTTTTCTATAAAACCATGTTTAAGAAATTAAATATTCTTTAACTTTACCTAAAATAGGCAATTTTCCTTATTTTTTTTGATTTTTTTGAAAGTTTCCAATAATTTTTAGTAACAATTGACATTTTCTAAAGCAGTTTTTGTTGCTAAGTATTTTTATTAAAATTTAAAAAATTGCCTTTCATTTTTCATTAATTTTCGACAGATTTTCAAAGTTTTTGTCTCATTTTTTCTTGTATTTCCAATTTGTGATAATTTCTAATAAATTTCAGTAATTTTTAAAGACACTTATTTTTTAGATTTTGTTTTTTAAATTTTTTACTTCTAAGTAATAATTGACAATTTCTAAATTAATTAAAAGAAATATTAACTACAAAAAAAAACCATTTATATAATAAAATATTATTTTTTTTAGAGTACTTCTAGCGAATTATAACAGCAAGAAAAAATACCGTCAAACTGTAATGTTTACAGCAACAATGCCCCCGGCTGTAGAAAGATTAGCCAGAACCTATTTACGTAGACCTGCTGTCGTTTATATCGGTTCTATAGGTAAACCTGTAGAAAGAACCGAACAAATCGTACATATAATGGGCGAAAATGATAAGAGAAAGAAACTTATGGAATACTTATCAAGAGGTAAAAATAAAAAAATTATATTAATTAACAGAATGATTTTTTTGAAATTTGGCTCATAAACTTCCCTTTGCTTCCTGAGAAAAATGAGCTATTATACATGTTTGGAAAAATTCTGTATCCCACTATTTTCGTGTTTTTCATTATTTTTTCCTGTTTTTCATTATTTATCATTATTATTATTTTCTATTTTTTCCGATTTTCCCTTTTTTCTTATTTTCCCGTATTTTTCACTATTTTCCCATTAACTTCCCTATTTTTCTCTATTTTACCCTTTTTTTTCCATTCCCTATTTTTCACTATTGTTACCAAATTTCCCTATTTTGCTCGATTTTTTTCCAAATCTACTATTTTTCCCATTTTTACCCTATTTTCCCTAATTTTTACTCTTTTTCACCATTTTCCCCATTTATTCTGTTTTGTCCCTATCTCTTCTATTTTCCGCTGTTTTTCTTTTGTTTCCTTTTTCGCCTATTTTTCTCTATTTTCCCCTTAGTCCCATATTTTTTACCAAAATTCCCTATTTGTTGCTATCTTGCAATAATTTTTACTATTTTTCCCTAATTTTTACCATTTCCCACATTTTTCTCCCTATTTTTCACTATTTTTGCCAGACTTTCTTATTTTTCACTATTTTCGCCATTTTTCTATGTTTATTTTTCGAAAAAAAAATTCATATTTTTCATTATTTTGCCCTATTTTTCCCCAGTTTTCCACTATTTTACCATAGTTTTCTCTATTGTCCCATATTTTTTTGTATTTTTTCAAATTTCCATATTTCCGGTTTTTTTCCAATTTTTCTAATTTCTTTCCTGTTTTTTATTATTCCTATTTTATTTATTTTAACTTTTGATTCCCTATTTGTACTTGTTTTTCCGTATTTTGTACTATTTTCCTCATTTTTCCCTATTCTCTATTTTCCACTATTTGTCCTTCTTTATTTTCCTTTTTTTTTCCCAACTTCCATTTTTATCCAATTTCTGTATTTTCCCTATTTGGCTCTGGTTTTTCCCATTTTGTCCAACTTTTCTTTATTTTTCACTATTTTTCAATATTTTTTCTATTTGTTCTAAAAAATCAAATGAAAGAATATCCGTCGTGTATATATAGATATACTTATTCTATGTAATCCACCCTTTTTTGCCCTTTTCTACCCCTTAAAATAAAAATTTCAAAAAATCCTTCAGTCAGTCAGGAATTTGCCGCTTATACAGTGTGTACAAAAAGAAATGTAACTTGTTAATATTTCGTTTTTTTTTGATAAGTTACAAAAAAACGTTTCAGGAAATAAATATCAGTAAGAATCAATTTTAAATATACAGGGTATAACATTTCTCAGCAACAAACTTTTATTTAAATCTTTATTTGCACTGAACATGTTCTGATTATAAAAGTATACTGATAAATTTTTTTTTATAGGTATCGAACCTCCAGTAATAATTTTCGTTAACCAAAAGAAGGGAGCAGACGTTTTAGCTAAAGGTTTAGAAAAATTAGGACATAACGCTTGTACTTTACACGGTGGTAAAGGACAAGAACAAAGAGAATACGCTTTAGCCAGTCTAAAATCCGGCGCTAAAGATATTTTAGTAGCGACAGATGTAGCCGGAAGAGGTATCGATATTAAAGATGTATCGATGGTTATTAATTACGATATGGCTAAAACAATTGAAGGTATATATTATATTAATTATTATATTTAAATTATATAAAATTATTTTTTTAGATTATACTCATCGTATTGGGCGTACAGGTCGTGCTGGTAAAACCGGTATTGCTGTTAGTTTTTGTACTAATGACGATTCGGCGTTGTTTTATGATCTTAAACAAATGTTATTGTCGTCACCGGTTTCTACTTGTCCACCGGAATTGATGAATCATTCGGAATGTCAGGCTAAACCGAATCAACCGAAAAGGAGAAGAGACGAAATGATTTTTGCTTAAGAGTAATTGATATAATTATAAGAATTAATTTATAAGCAATTATTATTATAATTGGGTTTAATCTATATTAATCGTTATGATAATAAAGTTTCGTAAAAAGTCAAAAATTACTCGGATTTAGGGAAATTTTCGGAAATTTGGCAACATTAGTATTAAAATGATACAAAATATTGTAAAATCAGCAAAATATTGTGATATTTTATATGTGGAGAATTTTTGGTCTTGGTAAATTTATCTAAAATTAGAGTTTATTCTTTCCCCAAATTTAGGGAAATTTTCGGAAATTTGGCAACATTGCTTTGGAAAATATTAAATTTGTTCCAAATATGGTAAAAAACAGCAAAATATTCTGATATTTTATAATATGTGGAGAATTCTTAGTCTTGGTAAATTTATCTGAGTTTATTTTCCAAAAATCTTGCAGAACTTTCTTACAAAATTCCCAGATTTAGGGAAATTTTCGGAGATTTGGCAACATTGCTTTGGAAAATATTAAATTTGTTCCAAATATGGTAAAAAACAGCAAAATATTCTGATATTTTATAATATGTGGAGAATTCTTACTGTCAGTAGATAGAACGTTCTTTAACTTTAACGGTTCTATAACTAATGACAATGACGTTTAGATTGTGACAATTGTATAAGAAATCAACTTGTAAAGTTTTATTCTAAACGTCATTGCCGTTACTTATTGAGTCTTTAAAGTTAAAGGACGTTCTATCTACTGACAGTTAGTCTTGGTAAATTTATCTGAGTTTATTTTCCAAAAATCTTGCAGAATTTTCTTACAAAATTCCCCAGATTTAGGGAAATTGTCGGATATTTGGCAACATAGCTTTAGAAAATTTTAAATTTGTTCAATATATGGAAAAACAGCAAAATATTGTGATATTTTATAATATCTGGAGAATTTTTGGTCTTGGTAAATTTATCTAAAATTAGAATTTATTCTCCAAAAAACTTGCAGAACTTTCTTACAAAATTCCCCAGATTAAGGAAATTTTCGAAGATTTGGCAACATTACTTTAGAAAATATTAAATTTGTTCCAAATATGGTAAAAAACAGCAAAATATTCTGATATTTTATAATATGTGGAGAATTCTTAGTCTTGGTAAATCTATCTGAGTTTATTTTCCAAAAATCTTGCAGAATTTTCTTACAAAATTCCCCAGACTTATGGAAATTTTCGGATATTTGGCAACATTGCTTTAGAAAATATTAAATTTGTTCACTATATGGAAAAACAGCAAAATATTGTGATATTTTATAATATGTGGAGACTTTCTGGTCTTCGTAAATTTATCTAAAATTAGAGTTTATTCTCCAAAAAACTTGCAGAACTTTCTTACAAAATTCCCCAGATTCATGGAAATTTTCGGAGATTTGGCAACATTGCTTTAGAAAATATTAAATTTGTTCAATATGGTAAAAAACAGAAAAATATTGCGATATTTTATAACATCTGGAGAATTTTTGGTCTTTGTAAATTTATCTAAAATTAGTTTATTCTCCAAAAATCTTGCAGAACTTTCTTACAAAATGCCCCAGGTTTAGGGAAATTTGGCAACGTCGCATTAAAAATATCAAAATTGTCAAAACAGTAAAAATATGGTAAAATGCAGCTTTTATTCTTCAAAAATATTTTACTATATTAGCGGAATTTTTACGAAAATTTTCTGGTCGAGATTTTTTTAAGTTGTACAAAATTCACCAGATTTAGGGAATTGTTCGGAAATTTGGCAACGTCGCTTTAGAAATATTAAAATGACCAAAACAGAAAAAAATATGGTGAAATGGAGTTTTTATTCTTCACAAATATTTTACATTTAGACAAATTTCTACTTGTTTTTTTCCTAATTTGCCCGATATTCCTCATTTTAGCCCATTTTTAACTATTTTCCTCATTTTTCCTTTCGCATTTGAAGTTTTATTTAAAAAAAAGCTCATGATTATGAAACAAATTTGTATAATTTTTTGGTCATAACAATAATAATTGGATAGAAAATGGCCAATATCTATTGAATTGTCAAGCTAAGCGGCATCTAGAAGTAATTTGTCAAACTTACAATATGATAATATTATCATAGATGGCGCTTTACGGTGCGTTCCGAAACAACCGAATAAGATTATCTGACTACCTCGTATTAGACAAGCTCTGTTACTCTGTTACCTCAATTAAAAAAAAGAAGAAAGATAAAACATAACCTCACTTGTAAATTTTATTATTGAGACAAAATGTTGGTTATTAATTGATTATACAATATACTGGACATGTAGATTTATACGGAGATTTCAAGAGAGTTTGTCTGATATTAATATCGTTTTTACATCGATGATAGCAAGGAAGAATTTGACGATGAAATTGTAGTGAATAATTTGTTTGTAACCTGGTTTAAAGGACCTAAATTGAAGGTGAAGGATTGAAAATCTATTTTCTAACATGTATTAACAAGTTTTCCAATTATAACTGTCAAAAACTAGTTTCTGATTCCATTTCTTTACGAATTTGAAATATTTTTCATTGTTTCTGTAGAAAATATGTCGACAAATTTGTATTCGGTGGAGAAATTGATTTTCAACGACTGTTTTAGCATGTAGAAATTTGTTTTGCAATTATAAATGATTAAAAATAGTGTTTTTGTCATTAGATTAGTTAGTACGTATTTTTATGTTTATGCAACCAATAATACATCTGTGTATTATTGGTTGCATACAAGTGTTTCCGCTATTAGATTAGTACGTATTTTTAAGTTTATGCAACCAGTGTTGCATCTGTGTGTATTATTGGTTGCATACAATTGTTTTTGCTATTTGATTGGTACGTATTTTTATGTTTATGCAACCAGTAATACATCTGTGTGTATTATTGGTTGCATACAAGTATGTAATTTTGTATATAAATTAATTGATATGAAATATATATTTTATTAACGAAAAACGCTTTTTATTATCATAATGAGTCATTTTATAACAAATTTGTATGCATATTGACAAATTATTTATAATATATGGATTGAAAATGACCTCCATGTACGGCGCTGGTAGAATTTACGTTGTGCAATTATTCTCATAGATGACGCTTTAGGGTGCGTTCCGAAACGTTCGAACAAGAGTTGTCGACTAATTCGCTTTCATTTTTGGACAAACAATCAGACAGTATTCCTTAATTCGAATTATCGTTCTCTATTTATACCTCAAATTTTATCCCAATCAGAGAGAAAAAAAATTGAAGTGATGTTGGAGTTCATTTGAAAAAATGGCGAGAGCGCGATCATGCCTTTTAAAAAATCCATAACTCCCTTAATAAATTTTTTTGAGTAAAACTACTTTGTTTTTCGAAATCTGCGCACTTTAAACTACTTTTGTACAAATTTTCATTCAAATCGGAGAGATCGTATTTATCAAAAATTTCAAAGGGGTTAACCTTCCGTTTTTTGGAGCCAATTTTTTTTTTCTCTCTGATTTTGATGAAATTATAGGAATGTATAGAGAATAACAATTAGAATTTGAATCCGCAACCTGTTTCTTTTTATCTTTTTTTTTTGGAAAATACTTTGAATTTTCTGGATACTCCTCAGTTTAATCATCTCCCTGTATTATGCGTCCTCTAGTGTATTTCGGTTATTATAAACGTGTAGAGTTTCGGTTCTTAATTCCTCATAGTTTAGGAGTTATTAACAATTTTAAAAAATGGCGAGAGCGCGATTACGCATTTTTAAAAAATCGATAACTCCCTTAATAAATTTTTTTGAGAAAAACTACTTTGTTTTTCGAAATCTGCGCACTTTAAACTACTTTTGTACAAATTTTCATTCAAATCGGAGAGATCGTATTTTTCAAAAATTTCAAAAACCTTCCGATTTTTCGAGCCAATTTTTTTTTTGTCTCTGATTTTGATAAAATTATAGGAATGTATAGAGAATGACAATTTGAATTTGAATCCGCAACCTGTTTCTTTTTATCTTTTTTTTTTGGAAAATACTTTGAATGTTCTGGATACTCCTCAGTTTAATCATCCCCCTGTATAATGCGTCTTTTAGTGTATTTCGGGTATTATAAACGTATAGAGTTTCGGTTCTTAATTCCTCAGAGTTTAGGAGTTATTAACAATTTAAAAAAATGGCGAGAGCGCGATTACGCTTTATTTTAAAATCGAACTCTTTTCGTAGATTTTAAAAAATGGCGAGAGCGCGATCATGCATTTTTAAAAAATCGATAACTCTCTTAATAAATTTTTTTGAGAAAAACTACTTTATTTTTCGAAATCCACGCCCTCTATACCACCTTTGTGCAAATTTTCATTCAAATCGGAGAGATCGTATTTTTCAAAAATTTCAAAGGGGTTCCGATTTTTCGAGCCAATTTTTTTTTTCTCTCTGATTTTGATGAAATTATAGGAATGTATAGAGAATAACAATTTGAATTTGAATCCGCAACCTGTTTCTTTTTATCTTTTTTTTTTGGAAAATACTTTGAATTTTCTGGATACTCCTCAGTTTAATCATCCCCCTGTATTATGCGTCCTCTAGTGTATTTCGGGTATTATAAACGTGTGGAGTTTCGTTTCTTAATTCCTCATAGTTTAGGAGTTATTAACAATTTTAAAAAATGGCGAGAGCGCGATCATGCATTTTTAAAAAATCGATAACTCCCTTAATAAATTTTTTTGAGAAAAACTACTTTATTTTTTGCAATCTGCGCCCTCTATACCACCTTTGTGCAAATTTTCATTCAAATCGGAGAGATCGTATTTTTCAAAAATTTCAAAGGGGTTAACCTTCCGATTTTTCGAGCCAATTTTTTTTTTCTCTCTGATTTTGATGAAATTATAGGAATGTATAGAGAATAACAATTTGAATTTGAAAGTCCTACCTGTTTCTTTTTATCTTTTTTTTTTTGGAAAATACTTTGAATTTTCTGGATTATCCTCAGTTTAATCATCCCCCTGTATAATGCGTCTTCTAGTGTATTTCGGGTATTATAAACGTGTGAAGTTTCGTTTCTTAATTCCTCATTTTTTAGGAGTTATTAACAATTTAAAAAAATGGCGAGAGCGCGATTACGCTTTATTTTAAAATCGAACTCTCTTCGTAGATTTTAAAAAATGGCGAGAGCGCGATCATGCATTTTTAAAAAATCTATAACTCCCTTAATAAATTTTTTTGAGAAAAACTACTTTATTTTTCGAAATCCACGCCCTCTATACCACCTTTGTGCAAATTTTCATTCAAATCGGAGAGATCGTATTTTTCAAAAATTTCAAAGGGGTTAACCTTCCGATTTTTCGAGCCAATTTTTTTTTTGCCTTTGATTTTGATGAAATTATAGGAATGTATAGAGAATAACAATTTGAATTTGAATCCGCAACCTGTTTCTTTTTATCTTTTTTTTTTTGAAAATACTTTGAATTTTCTGGATACTCCTCAGTTTAATCATCCCCCTGTATAATGCGTCTTCTAGTGTATTTCGGGTATTATAAACGTGTGGAGTTTCGTTTCTTAATTCCTCAGAGTTTAGGAGTTATTAACAATTTAAAAAAATGGCGAGAGCGCGATTACGCTTTATTTTAAAATCGAACTCTCTTCGTAGATTTTAAAAAATGGCGAGAGCGCGATCATGCATTTTTAAAAAATCGATAACTCCCTTAATAAATTTTTTTGAGAAAAACTACTTTGTTTTTTGCAATATGCGCACTTTAAACTACTTTTGTACAAATTTTCATTCAAATCGGAGAGATCGTATTTTTCAAAAATTTCAAAGGGGTTAACCTTCCGATTTTTCGAGCCAATTTTTTTTTTCTCTCTGATTTTGATGAAATTGTAGGAATGTATATAGAATAACAATTTGAATTTGAATCCGCAACCTGTTTCTTTTTATCTTTTTTTTTTTGGAAAATACTTTGAATTTTCTGGATACTCCTCAGTTCAATCATCCCCCTGTATAATGCGTCTTCTAGTGTAGTTCGGATATTATAAATGTGTGGAGTTTCGATTCTTAATTCCTCATAGTTTAGGAGTTATTAACAATTTAAAAAAATGGCGAGAGCGCGATTACGCATTTTTAAAAAATCGATAACTCCCTTAATAAATTTTTTTGAGATAAACTACTTTATTTTTCGAAATCCACGCCCTCTATACCACCTTTGTGCAAATTTTCATTCAAATCGAAGAGATCGTATTTTTCAAAAATTTCAAAGGGGTTAACCTTCCGTTTTTTCGAGCCAATTTTTTTTTTGTCTTTGATTTTGATGAAATTATAGGAATGTATAGAGAATAACAATTTGAATTTGAAAGTCCTACCTGTTTCTTTTTATCTTTTTTTTTTTTGAAAATACTTTGAATTTTCTGGATACTCCTCATTTTAATCATCCCCCTGTATAATGCGTCTTCTAGTGTATTTCGGGTATTATAAACGTGTGGAGTTTCGTTTCTTAATTCCTCATAGTTTAGGAGTTATTAACAATTTAAAAAAATGGCGAGAGCGCGATTACGCTTTATTTTAAAATCGAACTCTCTTCGTAGATTTTAAAAAATGGCGAGAGCGCGATCATGCATTTTTAAAAAATCTATAACTCCCTTAATAAATTTTTTTGAGAAAAACTACTTTGTTTTTTGCAATATGCGCACTTTAAACTACTTTTGTACAAAATTTCATTCAAATCGGAGAGATCGTATTTTTCAAAAATTTCAAAGGGGTTAACCTTCCGATTTTTCGAGCCAATTTTTTTTTTGTCTTTGATTTTGATGAAATTATAGGAATGTATATAGAATAACAATTTGAATTTGAATCCGCAACCTGTTTCTTTTTATCTTTTTTTTTTGGAAAATACTTTGAATTTTCTGGATACTCCTTAGTTTAATCATCCCCCTGTATAATGCGTCTTCTAGTGTATTTCGGGTATTATAAACGTGTGGAGTTTCGTTTCTTAATTCCTCAGAGTTTAGGAGTTATTAACAATTTAAAAAAATGGCGAGAGCGCGATTACGCTTTATTTTAAAATCGAACTCTCTTCGTAGATTTTAAAAAATGGTGAGAGCGCGATCATGCATTTTTAAAAAATCGATAACTCCCTTAATAAATTTTTTTGAGAAAAACTACTTTATTTTTCGAAATCCACGCCCTCTATACCACCTTTGTGCAAATTTTCATTCAAATCGGAGAGATCGTATTTTTCAAAAATTTCAAAGGGGTTAACCTTCCGATTTTTCGAGCCAATTTTTTTTTTCTCTCTGATTTTGATGAAATTATAGGAATGTATAGAGAATAACAATTTGAATTTGAATCCGCAACCTGTTTCTTTTTATCTTTTTTTTTTGGAAAATACTTTGAATTTTCTGGATACTCCTCAGTTTAATCATCTCCCTGTATTATGCGTCTTCTAGTGTATTTCGGATATTATAAACGTGTGGAGTTTAGTTTCTTAATTCCTCAGAGTTTAGGAGTTATTAACAATTTAAAAAAATGGCGAGAGCGCGATTACGCTTTATTTTAAAATCGAACTCTCTTCGTAGATTTTAAAAAATGGCGAGAGCGCGATTACGCATTTTTAAAAAATCGATAACTCCCTTAATAAATTTTTTTGAGAAAAACTACTTTATTTTTCGAAATCCACGCCCTCTATACCACCTTTGTGCAAATTTTCATTCAAATCGAAGAGATCGTATTTTTCAAAAATTTCAAAGGGGTTAACCTTCCGTTTTTTCGAGCCAATTTTTTTTTTGTCTTTGATTTTGATGAAATTATAGGAATGTATAGAGAATAACAATTTGAATTTGAAAGTCCTACCTGTTTCTTTTTATCTTTTTTTTTTTTGAAAATACTTTGAATTTTCTGGATACTCCTCATTTTAATCATCCCCCTGTATAATGCGTCTTCTAGTGTATTTCGGGTATTATAAACGTGTGGAGTTTCGTTTCTTAATTCCTCATAGTTTAGGAGTTATTAACAATTTAAAAAAATGGCGAGAGCGCGATTACGCTTTATTTTAAAATCGAACTCTTTTCGTAGATTTTAAAAAATGGCGAGAGCGCGATCATGCATTTTTAAAAAATCGATAACTCCCTTAATAAATTTTTTTGAGAAAAACTACTTTGTTTTTTGCAATATGCGCACTTTAAACTACTTTTGTACAAATTTTCATTCAAATCGGAGAGATCGTATTTTTCAAAAATTTCAAAGGGGTTAACCTTCCGATTTTTCGAGCCAATTTTTTTTTTCTCTCTGATTTTGATGAAATTGTAGGAATGTATAGAGAATAACAATTTGAATTTGAATCCGCAACCTGTTTCTTTTTATCTTTTTTTTTTGGAAAATACTTTGAATTTTCTGGATACTCCTTAGTTTAATCATCCCCCTGTATAATGCGTCTTCTAGTGTATTTCGGGTATTATAAACGTGTGGAGTTTCGTTTCTTAATTCCTCAGAGTTTAGGAGTTATTAACAATTTAAAAAAATGGCGAGAGCGCGATTACGCTTTATTTTAAAATCGAACTCTCTTCGTACATTTTAAAAAATGGCGAGAGCGCGATTACGCATTTTTAAAAAATCGATAACTCCCTTAATAAATTTTTTTGAGAAAAACTACTTTATTTTTCGAAATCCACGCCCTCTATACCACCTTTGTGCAAATTTTCATTCAAATCGGAGAGATCGTATTTTTCAAAAATTTCAAAGGGGTTAACCTTCCGATTTTTCGAGCCAATTTTTTTTTTGTCTTTGATTTTGATGAAATTATAGAAATGTATAGAGAATGACGATTGGGATTTCAGAGAGCTACCTTTTTCTTTTTATCTTTTTTTTTTGGAAAATACTTTGAATTTTCTAGTTACTCCTCAGTTTAATCATCCCCCTGTATAATGCGTCTTCTAGTGTATTTCGGGTATTATAAACGTGTGGAGTTTCATTTCTTAATTCCTCATAGTTTAGGAGTTATTAACAATTTAAAAAAATGGCGAGAGCGCTATTACGCATTTTTAAAAAATCGATAACTCCCTTAATAAATTTTTTTGAGAAAAACCACCATAGAAGTTGTCTGTAAATACAAGATTTTTCTAATTCACATAAGAAATACCTAAAATCTGAGTATTTATACTAAAACTGAAAAATCTTGAAAAGTTCGGCATCAATTTTAGCACAATTAAAAGTTCCTCGATTAAACACTGCGCTTAAGCTGTTCTTAATAAAAAAAACACAAATTTGTACAATTTCATGTATTAAATATACAAATCTTAAACAATACAAACTTATCTTATACCAAAAATTAATCTACACACATTTTCTCAGGCACTGGCAGTAGCAAGAGGGTTTCTAACAACTAAAATTACAGCATCGCCTCTCAAAAACATCTTAGAAATAAATCTATCCTTATTAACAGGTTTCGCCTTCTTACGTCCTTTTCCCGGTCTAGGTAATTCCGTCCACATCTCTTTAACATTTTCCAGCACCATATTACAATGTCTATCGAAGGCTTTTACTCTACCAAGAAGTTTTTTGTTATTTCTGCAATTGATGAGTACTTGAGTGTTGTTTTTTACGGATTGGGTTAGCACTGATAAAGGGCCTGTATTGAATTCTTCTTCTTCTCGAGCTTGGAGTTCTTCGGAGCTCATTTCTGATTTTGGTTTTGTTAACGCCATTATAGCTAGTTAAATAAAATCGGTTAAATAGTATGAAATTAATTGAGGTTATAACGTTTCGCGTCGCTTCTGAATATAATGAAGTTAGCTACATCTAGATATGTCATGTGTCAAATTATTTTAAAGGAAAGTAGTTTTGATATACTAACTGGCCTTTTACTATCCGAGTAACAATGCACAAAAGTTTAGTTTAGATGTGATTATCATGCAGATTTAAACTATAAAACGCGGATTATAATATTTGATAGAATAAAAACTTATTTATTTTGTAAAAGAATTTAGTTGGTATGGGGGTTTCAACAAATTGCTTGACTAATTTTTGACATATGACAAGACCAATAAATTCTGACATAGTTGCTACGTTCAGAATATATAGTAGCTGCGTTCGGTTTGAAGAATTCGGAGCATTAGGAGTAGAGGGTGAGTAATTGTAGTAATGTCTAAACAGAATTTTTGTCAGTACCGAACGGATAGTTGAAGAGCGGGCTAAAATGAGCGAAAAGAGTAAAGCAGAACTCAGCTAGTATAGGAAGAAAAAAGCATATCAGTTTCGCTCGGTGGAACTCGATGGGTCTTGCAAATGGCGGAAAGCGAAGTTAACAGGATCTAATTATCTTCGTTATCCATAGACCAATTTTCATTCAAATCAGAAAGAAAAAATATAGTGTTTTTTAAATATTATATTTTCTGAAGTCTCAAAGAATTGATTTAAAAAATGGAAAAGATTATTTGGCTGCTTAGCAGTATATTTACAGCCTTATTAAAATAGAATGGTTGACAAATGACAGGAAAGATATAATACGGAAAAAAGGAAAGTAGAAAAAAATGTGAAAATAGTAAGGAAAAACACGACAAATTGGAAAAATAAGGAAAATTAGGAAAAATATAAAAAATTAAATATACCGATACTGACACAAATAAAACATATACTAATTTAAACTTTAAATATATTTTTAATAAAAATCCTTTCGTAAAAAAAAAATTAAACCAAAATAAATTTCAAGGCAGAACTTAACATATTTATTTTTTTTTAACAAAAAATCTTATTATTAAAAATGAAAGACTGTATCAACATTAGTCATTTACTTAATAATAATATGGCCTTTAGTCGCCTTAAAGCATATTTGAACACTGAGAATCACTTAAAAAAAAAATAGATATTTTCTTTTTTAAATGACGTAACTCGGCGCCGTAATAAAATGCAAACTATTACTAATTTGGCTACTCAAATTTTTCGAAAATCCTATCGAATTAGCATCTTTTTGTATCCCACCGAACATAACCAGCTCCGATTTCCCTTCGACTAAAGTATAAAGTATCGTTTCTTCGGGACCGTTTTTTAAATTTTTCGGCGGCAACCAAGTAGCGTACGAAAGATTTTCTAGCACCGTAGATATATCCAATACGTATACGCCGAGATAGTGAGTTTTTTTTTCGCGTTTATACGCTCCTTTGGTTAAACTTTCTTCGACTTTTAGAAGATTCGCTAAACGTCTTTCTCTTATTCTTTCGCTATCTTGGATTCTTCGGTCCGGAGGACCATTAAATGCTGTCATATTGAAATTTGATGTACTAGGAAGACCATGAACCTACAAAATATATAAATATAATAGCTGAATAAGATTAGCTTTGCTTGTCTTTTCCCGTCTTTTTTATTTTTTCCTTATTTTTCTCTATTGATAACAATTTCCCCTATTTTTTTACTATTTACCCCAGTTTATGCAGTTTTTCACTATTTTTTCCCTATTCATTGCAATTTTCAGTATTTTCAATATTCCATCATGTTTTTCTCTATTTTTCCCTATATTTCCATATCTATCAAAGTTTTCCTTATTTTTACCGGGATTTTCACTATTATTTTCTATCCATCCCAAGATTTCCCATTTTTCGCCTTTTTATCACTATCCCTAATTTTTCCTATTTTTCCCTTAATCTCAATTTTTCATTATTTTATCCCAATTTTCAGTATTTTCCCTGTTTTTCTCTATTTTTCTCTGTTTCCCAATTTATCCCAATTTTCCCTATTTTCACTATTTTTTCATGTTTTCCCTTTTTTCACTGTTTTCCTATTTGTCTCTGATTTCCCTATTTATTCCAATTTTTCCTATTTATCGCAACTTTACCATTTTTTTCACTATTTTTTTCTATTTTCCCTATTTATCCCAATATCCCTTATTTTCCATGTTTTCCCTATTTATCCAAATTTCCACCATCTTTCCTCATTTATCCTATTTCCCCTATTTTTGACTATTTTTTATATTTTCTCTGTCTCTCTATTTATCCCCATTTCCCCTATTTTACACCATTTATACCAAATTTCCATATTTTTCTCGATTTTTCCCTATTTTCACCATTTCTTCCTATTTATCACAATTTTTCGTTGTTCTATTTTCCCTATATTTCCCAATTTTTCACTATTTATTCCCTATTTTCCCATTTTCCATTATTTTTTCCCTATTTTCTCCTCTTTTCCTATTTCTCCCATTTTTTTTTAGTCAGATATATTTACTTTTAAATATATATTAGATCCACCGGCTATTGGATCCTCTTCTTCGGCTTCGCGTTTTTGATTCCTCAAAGTACCTCTTTTACCATTAACGTTTTCGTCTCTATCGTTCGGTCTATTGGCGAGATCTATCCTAGATAAACGACCATCTTCAGGTGCCGCCCTAGCGTTAGCCACGCTCCAAGTAGTTTTTGGGTAATAAGCGGCTATGGGACTTTTATCTGATTCTTTGATTCTATTTAACACCACTATTTTATCTCCAATCTAAAAAAAATAAATAATTAAACTAGGGTGTTTATGGTTACCATGGTGATGGTTACCATAGCAACTTGTGACCATAGTAACTGGTTACCATAGCGAAAATAGAAAGTAGAAAAAACAGAAGAGAAATCGGAAGAAAAATCAGAATTGAAAAGCATAAAAATCAGAGGAAAAGTCAGAAAAAAAATCTGAATAAAAATCAGAAAAAGTAGAAAAATCATAAAAAGCAGAAGAAAAATCACAAAAAGTAAAAAAATCAGAAAAAGTACAAAAGTCAGAAGAAAAATCCGCAGAACTAGAAAAATCAGAAGAAAAACCAATAGAAAAATCAGAAGAATAAGGAGATAAAACTGTAGAAAAATCAGAAGAAAAATCGGAGGACAATTCAGAAGAAAAATCAAAATAAAATCAGTAGAAAAATGAGAAAAGTAGAAAAATCATAAAAAGTAAAAGAAAAATCAGAAAGTGGTAAAGTAAAAGAAAAAGTAGAAAAATCAAAAGGGAAATAGGGTGAAAAATCAGAAGTAGAAAAACCAGAATAGAACTCATCAGAAAAATCAGAGGAATTTAGAATAAAAAGCAGAAGAAAAATCAGAAAAAGTAGAAAAATTATAAAAAGCTGAAGAAAAAACAGAAAACGTAGAAAAATCGGAAGAAGAATTAGAAGAAAACACGGAGAAAAATCAGAAGAAAAATCGGGTGAAAAATCAGAAGTAGAAAAACCAGAATAGAAATCAGCAGAAAAATCAGAGGAAAATTCAGAATAAAAAGCAGAAGAAAAATCAAAAAAAGTAGAAAAATTATAAAAAGCTGAAGAAAAATACCAAAAAGTAGAAAAAACAGAAAACGTAGAAAAATCGGAAGAAGAATTAGAAGAAAACACGGAGAAAAATCAGAAGAAAAATCGGAGGACAGTTTAGAAGAAAAATTAGATAAAATCAGAAAAATGGAAAAAGTAGAAAAATCATAAAAAGCAGAAAATCAAAAATGTTGAAAAATCAGAAAAAGTAGAAAATTGAGGAGAAAAATCATAAAAAGCAAAAAACAAATCAGAAAAAGTTGAAAAATCAGAAGGAAAATTAGAAAAAGTAGAAAAATCATAAAAAGCAGAAGAAAAATAAGAAAAAGTAGAACAATTTAAAGAAAAATCAGAAGAAAAATTTGAAAAATCAGGGAAAGGGATAAAACGGAAATACAGAAAGATCTGAAAAAAATCAGAAAAAAGAGATCTGAAAATTGAGAAAAAAAACAAAAGGAGAAAAGAAAAAAAAATCTGAAAAAACAAAAATATTAAAAAAAACCCGAGAAAATCAGAAAATGAAAATAGGAAAAAAAACAAAAACAGTCGCCAAATAATTAGAAAAAATCGGAAAATAAAAATAGGAAGAATAAAAAAAAAAGGAAAAAAATAAAGAAAATTGCGAAAAAACAAAAAAAATAAATTCAGAAAATAAAAGCAGGAAAAAAATTAAAAAACAAAAATAGTTGTAAAAAATTAGAAAAAAAATTGAAAAAAGGAAAAACAGAAACATCTGAAAACTTAAAAGAAGCAGTAATAAAAAATCAAAAAAAAAAACAGAAATGAAGAAAAAGCTGAAACAATTTAAAAAAAAAACAGGAACAATCAAAAAAAGATAAAGAATCAGAAAAAAAATTAAAAAAAACGATAAAATCTGAAAAAAGGGAAAAAAATATTTCTTACTTTGCATCCTGGATTACTCCATATATTCGTAGGCTCATTGTTTTTTCCAAAAATTTCAATTTTTTTCCACTTCCACAAATTACCGACCATATTTAAAATCCACGCGTCGCAATGGTGATAAGTCGGTCCACCAGAACCGCCCAAAATTAATAAATTCTCCGAATCAATTATCACCTGCGTTTGACCAAATCTTCCGCTAGGTTTCGGACCATCTTAAAACAAAAATTTATTATTTATTTCACAAATTGTACATTCACCAAAAACTTACTTTCAACTTCTTGTTTATACCAAGTCCAAGTCTTTAAATTTAATTTCCATATATCGTTACTTTTCTCGCAATGTACAGCATTACAGGGCTTCTGCAATCCTCCAAACATAATCATCCATTCCCCCACTATCGATACAGAATGACCCGCCACCGGCGACGGCGTATTTTCAGTCGTTATAGCAGTCCAACGATTCGATACTACATCATATATATGCAACTCGTTAAACAAATGCCAACTCTGGTATAAAGGATAAGAAGGTGGATGCGCCCAACCTCCAAAAAGTATTAACGTATCACCGTAGCGGATCATAGAACTACAAGCTTTAGGAGATGGATAAGTTCCCATGGCTAGTGGTCGGATCCATTGACGTTTTGATAGATCTAGTCGCCATAGATCGTTGAATGTCGTCATGGCGCATGTGCAACCGCCGAAAACGAACATCGAGTTATCGTAAATGACGGCCGTGTGGGAGTAACGTTTCGATATGGTGGGGGCCATTTCGACGGGGGTGATCCGTTCCCATTTTACGTCGAATTCGTTGATGGCTCGGTAGAGATTGCGTTGCTTTTGTTTTACCACATCTGTCGACAAAAAAAAAACAATAGAAGAAATTGGATTAGATATGTACTGAGAGGACCGAAAGTTTTTTTATGGGTTCGTGGAATGATACATGAAAAGAGAAAGAAGGAAGAGGAAGATGAAGAGAAAGATAAAAATGAAGAGGGACAGGAAGAGGAACAGGAAGAGGGACAGGAAGAGGAACAGGAAGAGGAACAGGAAGAGGAACAGGAAGAGGAACAGGAAGAGGAACAGGAAGAGGAACAGGAAGAGGAACAGGAAGAGGAACAGGAAGAGGAAGAGTAAGAGGAAGAGTAAGAGGAAGAGGAAGAGGAAGAGGAAAATGATAGTTAATGTAGGTAATTTTGTTAATTTTTTTTCAGTTTTGTCAGTTTCTCCATAAGGAAAAATGCGGGATTTTCTGTAAAACTCGAAACTTTTGTTGTTATGAAAGCAAAAGATATATTTTTTTATTTATTTGGACCAATATTAGTAAAACACTCTGTATTGATGGGAGAAAATGTAAACATAATCCATAAAAAACTTTATAAAAATTGAAAAAAAAAACTGAAAAAAAATCGGAAAAAAGTCAGGAAAAAGTGAGAAAAAAAAAACAAGAAAAATAAAAAAATTGAAAACACCAATAAAAAATCAGAAAACCTGAAATAATCGGAAAAAAGAAAAAAGGACAAAACTGTAAAAATCAGAAAAAACGTAAAAACAGTAAAAAAGAACATACAAAACTGAAAAAACAAAAAAATCAGAAAATTGAGAAAAAAAAACAAAAAAACGAGAAAAAGAAAATCAGAAAAAACCGAAAAATCAGAAAATATAAAAAGGATAAAACAGAAAATAAAATTAGGAAAAATAAAAAAAATATAAAAAACGGGAAATTCAGAATAGTCAGAAAAATCACAAAAAATCATAAAAAAACACAAAAAATCATAAAAAAAAAACACAAAAAATCATTAACTCATAAAAAAACAAATCATAAAAAACATAAACATAATAAATCATAAAAAATCGTGAAAAGCTCTAAAGAATCATAAAAAAATCCTAAAAAATCATAAAAGAAGAAAAAATAACAAGAAAATTGAGAAACTACAAAAAAAAATCGAAAAAAGTCTGAAAATAAAAATTAGAAAAATCAGAAAAAAAAAGAAAAACTTCATAAAAAACTATAAAAATGGAGAAAAAACTGAAAACAAAATCGGAAGAAAGTCAGGAAAAACAAGAAAAAGAAAAAATCGGAAAAAAACCAAAAAAAAAATCAGAAAACCCAAAAAAATAAAAAATCGGAAAAACGAAAAAATCAGAAAAAACAAAAAAACAGTAAAAAGGAACAGAAAAACCAACAAAAAATCCGGAAAAAAACGGAAAGTCAGAAAATAAAAGTAGGAAAAATCAGAAAAAATAAAAAAATCAGAAAATGAAACTGGGAAAAGTAAGAAAAAAGATAAAATTAAAAAAAAATGCTCGCAAAAAAAATTAGAAAAGAAAAATCAGAAAAACTGAAAAAATCTGAAATAGGTATATAAAAAAAAACTTGAAATTCAGAAATCAGAAAAATCACAAAAAGGGAAAAACCAGTATAAAAAGAAACATATAAAAATCTTAAAAAATCGTAAAAAATCATAAAAAATCGTAAAAAACCTTTAAAAATCGTAAAAAATCTTTTAAAAAATCATAAAAAATCAAAAAAAAAAATCATAAAAAATATAAAAAAATCATAAAAATAACAAAAAATCACAAACATAAATCATAAACATAATAAATCATAAAAAATCGTAATAAGTAGTCAAAAATTATAAAAAAGAAAAGATAATAAAAAGAGAAAAAACAGAAAAAAGTCTGAAATTAAAAACTGGAAATCAGAATAGTTAGAAAATAATAAAAAAAGGGAAAAAAAGTATAACAGGAAATACAGAACAATTTGAAAAAAGAAAAATACAGAAAAAACTGAAAAAAAAATTATTAAAAAACAAGAAAAAAATGATAAAAATCAGAAAACAGAAGAAAATCGGAAAAATCGAGAACGAGACCAATATTAGTACTGACGGAAGAAAATGTAAACAAACTTGGTAAAAAAACTTTTTAGTAAATGAAAACAATGAATAAAAATCCAATTTTCATCGAGCAATTAATAATCTGTGAATTTACATTAAAAATCAATCACCCTGTATCCTGTTGACAGGACCAAATATTTTCTATTCTAACATATGAGCAGGCTTAAGGGGTAAATGAAACTAAATATTTTTAGATGGACAAGTTTAAGGAGTAAATAGGCGAATTATATTTACATGGACAGGCCTAAGGGGTAAATTAATTTATAAAAATGTCGAACATTTCAAAAAAAAAAATTAAACGGTTAAAAAATTTGTTAATCATAAATTAATTATTACTAATATCAATTATTATAATTAGGAATTTAAATAAAAACTTTTTAATATTTTCATTTTCTTGTCTTTTTATTAAATCAATGTTTTTCTATTTACCAATATACTGACATCTCATTGTGGTACAGACTAGTTGCCTTTAAATGAGTCTTTAAAAAAGTTAATAATTTTTTTTTTATTAAAAAGTAACTGGTGACTTATTAATTAATTATTATTAAATATTTTGACGCTTATTTATAAATATTATGGTGCCTTTTAATCCAAAGATTGGGTCCTGTCTGATATCTATAATTATACACAAAAAAAAACAAAATAAGTAAAAAAAAATAGGCAAAACATAAAAAAAGTATTTCATAAATATAAATAGAAGATAAGATATATAATATCAATTATTATTGTTTATTAATAAATAAAAAACATCAAATTTGAATTTGTTTTTCACCATTAATAGGAGTTAAAATAAATCTTTAAAGAAAAGAAATAATCTTCCTATTTTATATTAAAAACTTCTGTGACGTATTTAAACTTTTCTCTGAATGTAAATGAGTCACATTAATCTAAAAAATATTTGGCAAAGGAAGCAAAAAACTGGAGTCATCAAACCTGGAGGAATAAAGACCTTTCTTTCTAAAAATAGTTTATAACAAAGAAATATATTTTATGAACTTACTTAAAACACATCTTCTCCACCTTTTACTAACCAGCATACAATCGTGAAGATCCTTATAAGGTGGTAAAAGGGATAAAATAAATTCCAAAACTTCATCTGGTAAAGATTCCATATCAGCAACTGCCATTTTTTTAACAAAATAATTTATTAATAACCAAGTTTTTTTGTTTATTATATTAGTGACACTCACGACGTATTAACTCATTCAGAAATGAACTCGCACTAAAGTTTTATAGACAAAAACACTCAAAATTTGTTGATATTTTCGTAGGAATGTTAAAAATTTGTGACCATTTTTAAATGTCATCAGTCACAATTGACAGTTGAAGGAAAACAGTTTTGATAAATAAATAGTGCCTCATGTACCGACATCGTTATTTTTAATTTTAGTTATTTCCAGTAATACTACAAAATTAACATAATAAATATAAAAGTTTGTGATAAAATAACCATTAAGACTTCGTATATATCTCGAGTCGGGCAAAATTTTTATTTCTAAAATTCTGACTAGGGGGTGTATTTAAGTTTTTTATTGTCAAAGTTATGACGTCATAAAATATGGTACCTCGCAGCAGAATTTTCCAACTAAAACATTTGTCCAACTCGACATAAAGAACATATATACGAAGTTTTAACGATTTTATCACAAACTTTTTCAAACGTGGGCCCGATGCCTATAATAATTTTATTTATGTTTGAAACTACTACTTGGTGAAAAGTAATGTCCGGCTACGAGATGTTAGACACAACTAGACTAAGATTGAATATTCTTCTTTTTTAAGTGTCTGTTACCAATTTATTCCATAGAGAAGAGATTGAACCTTTGTTGTGTTGTTCTATTATCATGTGTTTACCTGTAATAGAATGTAAGAAATTATCTAGATGCTTTCCGGAGTATTGCTTTCTCTTTTACAAAAAGAAATAATTACATTGGTCAAATACCTGAGACGATGGAGTCCATTAAACAAAAGAAGAAGAGTAGTTAACTAAATCGGATCAATTTTATAGGTTAGAAAATTCCTACGAATTTAAAACTTTTTTATTAAAACTATTTATTTTATACACAAAATGAAATAACAGTGTTGATTATATTATGAGCGTACACTGAAATCTTATTGAGGTATGAGTAGTTCCATTTTAAAAATCTCTTTTGCAACGAACTTTGTATTATTATTCATTTTCGACCATTTACCAAGTTCTCATATTTCAGAATTTTTTTATGGAAGTTTGTTTTTAATTTTCTTATCTTTTTTATTAAAGAAATTAGCATTTTCCTATTTATTTTTGTGTTTACCTACTACATCTTGTATCACAATGAAATATCAGTGTTGGAGCACATTTACCAACACTGAAATCTTATTGTGGTACAGAGTAGTTATGTTTAGTATTATTCTTTTTGGAAAAGCTTTTTTTACCATTCTAAATTTATCTTTTTCTGCATTAATGAATTTTCTGACCTGTCTAAAATTAAATATTGTCAGATCCTAAAGAATCGAAGGAAATTATTAAATTCCTGGAAAAGTAACCTCGAAAATAAAATTAAAAGTTGAAATAAAAATGTTTTACTGTAATCATTAAAAAACAAATTTATCTAACTTATGTATTTATTGACTATATACAAATAAGCACTATTAACAACTTCCATGAAAAAAATAAATTTCATAAGCACACAAATTCAGTCAAACACAATTATAATTAATATATCGCAACCTAAAGTTACCATATTTCACTTATATTATAAAAAAAATAAATCACTAGACAAATATCACTTTATACAGGGAGTTTTTTTGTCTAGTTAAAAATATTTACAATGTTATTTTAAATAAAATGAAAATTCGCAATTAATATTTTTAAAGAAACACCCTGTATTATATACTTACCGTTTATAATTAAAATATATTTAGCCGAGAATTATAATTTCTAACGCTCTCCTAAGTTTAATTCAAAAATAATTTTCTTAGTTTCAAGTTAAGATTTCAGTACAGTCGAAATTTGGATTCTAGGAATATTATTTTTAATCTAGATAAATTTTGATATTTAATCATCAGGTACACAATGATACCTATAACATGTGTTAAAATATACTCTGTATCACAATAAGATATCAGCGTTGGTATTATAGCTAACACTGATATTTTAATGTGATACAGAGTGTAGTGATTATTTATATATTTACATAACGCTGAATATATTCATAGAATTTGTTATAACCGGATTAATTTTAGAAGCTACGGAATCTAATTAAAAAAAAAACCTTTTTTTTACGTTAAAACAACCAATTGTCCTGTATTGGTAGCATAAATCAAACCTTGACCGGAAGTAGGTAACCATCTTATACAATTTATTCTACTATCACGGTTTTGTTCTAATTCTCTAATAACCGGTAATCTATCCCCGGGTTCATCTTTTTGATGGATTTTAAAAACCCTCGCCATTATCCATCGATCGCTTGGTACTATCCGACTAGCTAAACCTACCACTAAATGACGACTAAGCGGCGATAAAGAAACCGATACAGCGTTTTGTTCAAAAGATGTAGTATATAGGCACTGACCAAGAGTTTCCCATTTTAAACTATAAACTCCTGAAAAATAAATTAATTAGTAACAAATATTTAAAAACAAAAAATAGGCATTTTAATTACCTAATCGATTAGTAACATTTAAATATCCTCCAGAAGGTAATAAAGTAACTAAAATGGTTCCATCTTTAGCTATATCTACGCTAGCATCATTATGGATCTTACATTCTGCTACTACCAAGTTTCTTGTAGCTAAAGAATAAATAAAATTTTACTAAAACTTGTATCATAATGAAATATCAGTGTTGGATCGCATTTACCAACACTGAAATCTTATTGTGACAATGCGTAGTTATGTTTAAATAATTTTTTTCGCAATTAATATTAAATTTTTCAGTATTTTTCTATGGAAAATTTGTTTAAAAAATTGTAATTTTTATCTTTTTCTTAAATAAATCAGCGTTTTTCTATTTTCATCATTTTTTTGAGAAAACTTTTTTAAAAATTTGTAATTTTTATCTTTTAAATAATCAGCGATTTTCTATTTACTTTCGTTTATTATTTACTAAATCTTATATCACAATAAAATATCAGTGTTGGAACGCATTTATCAACACTTAAATCTAATTGTGACAGAGTAATTATGTTTAAATAATCTTTTTTACAACTAATATTAAAATTTTCAGAATTTTTCTAGAGAAAACTTGTTTAATTATAATTTTATTAAATAAATCAGCGATTTTCAATTTATTTCCATTTTTTACTTGTATCACAACGAAATATCAGTATTGGAACGCATTTACCAACACTAACATTTCATTATGACACAGACTATATTACTTACAACTTCCAATATTCGGTACACTCCAATCACTAACATCCCAAGATTGTATCCTATGATTCGGTGTCACTGTAGTGATCATATCACTATCATAAATTTCTCTCTGTGGATCATCTAAATCCGCATCAAATGGATTAACAGTAGAATAAAGAGGATGTAGAAATCTAGGGCGAAAAAGTCCACCCATTTGAGGATTTGAACGTAGTTCGGAAACTCTTTCAGCGAATCTAGCCCGTTGGCTTATTAAGCGTTGCGCGAAAGCGCTGGGTTCTGTAACGGGTACGTCGTTAACTTGAACTGATGGTACATTCCAAGGTCTAAAATTAATAAAATTTATAAAAAAAATAACTTTTTAGTATAAACTAACCTTGAATATGATGTAACTGGCGGTGAAACTGAATTGGAGCCACCTTGTTCCCCTCCGGGTGATAAATTAATGTTACTGGTTCTGTATAAATTACTGCTGCCGATATTAAAACCGTCTGTATCATCGTCATCATCGTCACTGTTGTCGTTATTGCTCGAAACGTCGTTATGGGAACCTTAAAAAACAAGAGAATTTTTCAATATTAAAACAATCAGCGTTTTTTATTTATTTTCATTTTTTACTCTACCACATTGAAATATCAGTGAATAAGCGCATTTACCAACACTAAAATCTTATTGTGATACAGAGTAGTTGAATTTTAAAAAGCTCTTTTGCAACTAATTTTTAAATTAAATTAATCTCCTTATTGTCCCACTTTTCCCCCGTTTTTCTTACATTTGATTTCATACTTAATTTTTGCCCCCCACCCCATTAATTATTTTCCAGTTGTGTTTTCACCCCCTTTTTTACAACTATTTTTTTTACCTGGTGGCAAAAAACTTCTTGAAGTAGACGGCTGGGCATCCCCTCCTGCTCCCGTTTCTTCCTCATTATTAGAAGTAGAAATTTGGGCTATGAGATCAGAAACCGAAGAGTACCAATCGGTATTATTCAGTGGCGTAGAAGTAGTGGTATTATCATTAGAAGGATCTTGAGAAGATCCCGACGAGTCTTGACTAGCTGGAGTCGTATTATCAGCTTGACGTTGACGTCGTATAGTTCTTAAACACCTTAAAATAAAAAAAAATTGTATATAAAATTAAAATTTAGAATATATATTTACCTATTAATGGATCCTAGTAACATTCTTCTATCTGTATTATGTCTGGGTATTAACGTACTTCTTCTGGCATGATAAGTTTGTCCTAAAGCACTTTGTGCATGTCTCATCATCATTTTCATTAATCTGAGGCTTCTTGTTAACTGATGCGAGTATGTACATTGTCTTGTTTGTAGCATTTGTCCGCATAATCTATCGATTCTAGATGTCAAAGATACTCTTTCGTTTGTCAAATTGCAACCGGTTGGTGGTGGTATGGAATCCACAACGACTAGAAGCATTAATTCGGTTAGGAGCAATGATATGGCCAGGACTGAATGCATTTCGGATCTAAATACAAAATTATATAATTATAAGAAACATACTTGTTTGTGGGATATATACTGACCCTAAGGGTACAGGAGAGTTACCCAATTCTTCTACATGGCGTGTCATGATGTCAATTATTAAACTTAAAGATTGGCGAGCGCTGTAACGTGAACCGCCATCTTGGGTAACTTCGGCTGTAGGATCAGCTCTGTAGTTTCCTATCCAACTAGAACCCACACCATTGCCTGTAAAATCGAAAAATATAATATTGACATTCTTATTAAAAAAAAAATAACTTTAGATCGAAATTGTTGACAGAGGTAGAATAGGACTTAAGCAGGACAGGAGTTAGAAGATGGAAGGAGAAAACTCTGTATACTCTGTATCACAATGAGATTCTAGTGTTGCAACTATATTTCTTTAGTGTTTTTTTATTTTCAATCTTATTTTGACTAAATTCGTATTTTTTTGGAAAAACTTCAATAGAACCAAATTTCTTATCTTTTTTATTAGAACAATCAGCATTTATCAATCAAGCTTTCCGAAACAAAGTTAGTTACAAAAGAACTTATTTTAAATGTAATTACTCTATATCACAATGAGATTTCAGTGTTGCAATTATATTTCTAAGAGAATTTTGATTGTTTTTTTATTTTCGACCTTATTTTAGAAAAACCTATTTTATACAACCAAATTTCTCATCTTTTTCTATTTATGTTCGTTTTTTACTTGTATCTCATTGAAATATCATTATTATCTATAACACCAACAGATATATTTAAATAAATCATATTTACTCACCCAAAACTCTATTCATCCTCAAAACACACCCGTACAATCTCAAAGACAAAATATGTTCCCCAACATTAATACTAGCCGTAGATCTACTATTTTGCCTGGCTTGACTAGTCATAGTAAACGCGGCCATTTCCTCAGTAAGCAACTGCTCCAATCTCCTCGTCATTAAATTCAACGTATTCACATCGATAACCGAATAACTAGATAAATTCTGTTGATGTCTAGATTGCGGTTGTTCTGGGTTCGTCGTAGATGTTCTAGAAGTCGATCTGGGTTGAGCCCATAATCTAGACGATCTATCTGTACGACTGGAGTAAGGACGTAAGAAAAAACGTAATAATGATGGTCTCCGACATTGTCTTGTTAAACTAAAAACAAAATTATTAATAATAAAAATAATAATAATTTATAAACTTACCGGCATAATCTAGATGGTGGATAAGTTTTTCTACCTCCAGTTCTAGGTCTATTTTGCGCTGGATTACCTCTAGTTGAATTTTCTCCTGTATTATCTGACCTTACTGGTACATCCCCAGCAACATTTTCTCCACTCGTGGTACCTTCTCTCCATCCTGTTCTAGTGGATGGTCCTTCTTCGGTACCAGATTCATGTGGACTAGAATCGCTTATTCTTGTACCTGCCATCATATGACGAACACTCGATACACCTCCACCGGAAGTACGTGAAGAACCTTCAGGAGTAGAATTACCACCCAAAACCCCAACATGTCTAATCAACTCCACTATCAACCGCCTAATAAGCTGTAATTGTTCTACTTCTACCATAGCACGATCAATACGTTCAATATTCTCAACTTGTTGTCTTAATAATCTAGCTTGTCTTTGAATAATCATAATGGTTAAGTGTATAGTAGCGACCATTGGTGTACCAGTTTCTCCTATTGGTTGAACGTCTTCGGGATTTCTTGGGTATGTGTGATCGGACGCTACTGCATTGTAAGGGGATCTGTTACCGAAATTGAATAGATCGCCTAGATTTACTAATTCGATTTGGTTTGTGTCTGGGGATAGAGTCGGGTTGTCTGATCTTTGGTCGAATGGGTTCCATGATGGGGCGACGGTCGGCTGAAAATAAGAGAAAATTTCAAGAAACAACCTAATATAATATATCTTTTATTACTATTATTATCATTATGGGAAACTTCTTTTTTATTAAAACAATCACCTTATACCACATTGAAATATCAGTGTAGAATATAATACAAGTATTTACCAATACTGAAATTTTATTGTGGTACATAGTAGTCGCTTTTATTTGTGTAACTAACGTTTTAAATTTAAGTGTTTTATTATTTTTTTTTTATTTGTGATCTCATATCGGTTTTCTTTTTGGAAAAGCTTTTTTAGCATATGTTATTTTCTCTGCGGTTATATTGTTTGTTTAATCATGGGTTTTTATTATTCTTCATGTTTGCAATAATTTCTATTATCTCATTTTCTTTTGTATCTTCCTCTAGTCGATCTCTATCATATTCAGTATTCTATAGTTCTTCGAAATGTTGTTATCATCTGTTTTCCCCCCTATTAGATTTCCTTAATTTCGTTCTTGGTATGATAAGATTTTAATTTCTTTTTTCTTGTAGTATCGTTTCAAGTCCCGGACAAGATGGTCTTGAACTTTAGCAAATTTCAATTTTGCTCTGGGTACATCATCTTCCATTAATTCTATTTTTTTAAGTACGTTTAACATTACTGTCAATAGGGAAATCAAAACATTTGTACCCCCTACTAGTCCTGCCTCTGGTGGATTTTTTTTAATCTTCTGAGGACATAGGCTAATTTAATTTGCAAACAGAATGAGCGTATTATTTAATAGTCATAGACAAAATAATAATAAACGCGCTCGTATTATTTTCAACACTGATATTTCAGTGTAATAAGAGGTAAAGTAAGTAAAAAACGAAAATAAAATAGAAAAACGATTTCTTTAATAAAAAACAAGAAATTTCCTTAAATTAAAAAAGTTTTTCAAAAAATAATACTGAAAAATACGAACTTTGGTCGAAAATAAAAAATCTAATGCAAAGTTAGTTGCAAAATAGTTATTTGAACGTATCACAATTAGATATCAGTGTTAATAAACGCGCTCATATTATTTTCAATTCTGATAATTTAATGTGATATAGTAAAAACGAAAAAAATTACCTCTGGTGTACTAGTTCGTACAGGTATCGTATTAGACACCAAAACATCCATCGAATTAGACAAATTCCTTAAAATAGCATCAGATTGATTCAAAATACTTTCCAATCGTTCAGAAAAACTACTCAACATATTCGACGTTTCTCCTGGTCTTGTACTAACCTAAAATACAAAATAATAAAAAAATAATAATAACAATTACTACATTCGTTATTACCCTCATTCTAACAACATTTTCTAAACTAGATTCCAACTCACGAACAATATTTGAATACATATCGCTAATAGAAGCTTCAGAAGTTGAAGTAGTAGGAACTTCCGGGTGATCTGCATCAGGAGGAGGAGGCGGCGGTGGCGGATCATCTTCTGAATTATCTAATTCTGAATAATTAAATAATTCATCTACACCGAAAGTTGAATTCCCATAAGTTCTAGTATCTTAAAATAAATTCCAATTAAAAAAAATATACAATATTATTATATTTTATTTACTTAATCTACTTCTTCCCCAAAGATAATGCGGCATTCTTCTATGTCTGATATAATTCACTCTAGTAGGCATAAAAGCTGATATTCTATGAGAAAAAAATCTCCTCCTTGGTGCTGATGTATTTGACGTATAAATCGTAGAATTCGTAGTCCTAGTTTGGGTATTAGCCGTAGCTGGAGGTTGAAAAGAACTTTGTGCTAAATAATCCTGTGACCAATCATCTAGTAAAAATCTACGAGTCGGAACTACACGATTCGGAGAATCAGTAACAATATCAACTGTAGGATTATTATTATTTTCAATAGTCTCTCTTGAAGTTTGTGTTTGCGTTTGCGCTCCTCTATCCGTACTATCTTCGATTTCTGTTAAAAGCGTAACTAATCGTTCTAGTTCGCTACAAGCATTAGAACTGGATTGGTTAGTAGATTGGGTTGTTGTAGATGGAGTAGCGGTAGTGTTGAGACGGAAAGATTGATTTGTTGTGTTGGTGTCTTCTTCTGAACTGCTGCTGTCTGATGTTGTGTCTACTAGATTTAGATGACGGCGGTTAGTTTTGCGTAAGAAGTTTGGATACATTTGACGGAAACGCATTCTTACATGTTCTCTGCTGTTTTCGAACAATCTGTAATAGCAAAATATAATAGTAATTAATTTAGTTCGTGTCACAATTAGATATTAGTGTTGCTAATATAATTAACACTGATATTTCATTGTGGTAAAAGTAAAAAAAATCGGTTCCCGATGAAAAATGAAAAGCAATAAAAATTGCTCTAGAAATTTTCAGTTATGATTAAAAATTATTAGAAGTTTAAAAAGTAAGGGACAATCTTAAAAAGGTGCTAAAATTTATTAAAAATTATCACAAATTGAAAATACAAGAAAAAATGAGACAAAAACTTTTAAAATCTATCAAAAATTAATGAAAAATGAAAGGCAATTTTTTAAATTTTAATAAAAATACTTGACAACAAAAACTGCTTTAGAAATTGTCAATTATTACTAAAAATTATTGGAAAATTATATATTTTTCTATTAACATCAATATTTTAGGTTAAGTTAAAGAATATTTAATTTCTCAAACATGGTTTTATAGAAAACACTAATTTCTGATTTAATTGATCACTAAAATCATTTTATTTTTCTATGGAAACTATCAAACATTGAAGTCACTTTTTTTGGGGATCATCGAGTAAATTGTTTGTTCGTTAAATTTCTTAAACCTGGTTTTATGATAAAAATTTTCTACCTTCTGGTGATTATAGTAATCTAAATACATGATTCCACTTTCAAATAATACATAATTTAAAAAAATTAACAGCTTATTTGTCTTTTAGAACGAATTAAACTTCACACACATACTTATAATTTCGTCCCAAGTTTCAACACGTTTTTTGTAAGAGTTAATTACAATTTTTGGATGATTATAATAAAAATACACTCGTGGATCACTAATTTAATAAAAAATAGTTTTTTGGGTGTAAAAAAACATTCACACAATAAACTACGGATAAAAAATGTTGAATAGTAGCTAAATTTAAGATTCACTTGACAATCCAACTGTCAGAATGATTGACTCCAGTGTTACCAACTTCTTAAAACTAAAACCCTAGAACTAGTTCAATACTAATGTGTGTATTTCATTCATAAAACAAAATTAATGAATGAAGACGCCATTTTGGATTTGGTAGTTGTGGAATGTTGCGTATGTCCTTGTAAATTATGTAATATAACAAAACAGGTCCGGATTGTTTATAATTTAATGTTATAGAAATCGGAAAAAATTGGAAATTAATCAGAAAAAAATCGGAAAAAAAACAGAAAAATCAGAAAAAATAGGAGATTTAGAAAAAAATTGAAAATCGAGAAAAATCGAATAAAAAACTGAAAAAATCGACCCAAATCGAACAAAATAAAAAAAAAAAAACGACAAGCGGAATAAAATAAAATAAATCGACAAGAATCGAAATTAAGCGAAAAAAATTGAACCTAATAAAAAAAATTGAAAAAATCAAAACAAATCAAGAAAAATCGGAAAAAAAATGAAAAAAACGATCCAAATCGAATAGAATAAAAAAAAAAGACAAAACGGGATGAAATAAAATAAATCGACAAGAATCTAAAAAAATCGAAAGAATAACAAAAAAATCGAAAAAATCCAAACAAATCGAGAAATATTGAAAAAAAAAAAATGAAAAAATCGACCCAAATCGGACAAAATAAAAAAAAACAATGACAAAACGGAATAAACTAAAACAACAAGAATCGAAATAAATCGACAAGAAGCGAAATAAATCGACAAGAAGCGAAATAAATCGACAAGAATCGAATTAAATCGACAAGAATCGAAATGATTCGAAACAAATAAAAAAAAATCGAAAAAAACGAAAAAAAAACTGAAAATATCGACCAAAATCGAACAGAATAAAAAAAAAAGACAAAACGGAATAAAACAAAATAAATCGACAAAAATAAAAAAAATAAACTGAAAAAATCGACCCAAATCGGATAGAATAAAAAAAACGACAAAACAGAATAAACTAGAACGACAAGAATCGAAATAAATCGACAAGAATCGAATTAAAACGACAAGAATCGAAATAAATCCAAAAAAATAATAAAAAATCGAAAAAATCATAATAGAGAAAAATAGAAAAAAAAACTGAAAAAATTGAACATAATAAAAAAAAACTGACAAATAAAATAAAATAAATCGACAAAAATCGAGAAACCAAAAAAAAAACTGAAAAAATTGACCCAAATCGAACAGAATTAAAATAAAAAAACGACAAAACAGAATAAAATAAAATACATCAAACAAGAATCGAAAAAAATCCAAGACAATTTAGAAATGAAACAAATCGAGAAAAAATTAGTCTGTATCACAATAAGATATCAGTGTTGGTAAATGTAGATATTATATTTACCTGATTAATTCTGGTCTATCAGTAGCCGGCAAAGACCTAATAATAGGCAATATCCTATTCCTAACCTCCTCTTCAGCCGTCCTCTTAATATTAGACAACAATTCATCAACATTAGCTTGATTAGAATTAGAATTCCCATCCCGTCTACTACTACTAGTACTAGTACTCGGTTCAGCGCCCATTTCCTCTTCGGTTTCCGTACTAACTTCATCCTGATTAACGGGCGCCGCAACATCCATTTCATCTTGAGATCTAACTCTAAATTCCAAACTACTACTCCCTTCACCGGTTTCATTAGTACTTAATTTAATCGGTACTACTTTTCTGGGTGTCGGTGTTTGTTCGGTTTGCGTTGAATTCGTTCTACCGTCTGATTTTTTCGATGTTTTAGTTTTAGTACCGTTAGATTTTTTTAAACGTTTTTCTTTAGGTTCTTCGCTATCTTCGGTTTTATGTTTCCTGGATTCTGACGTTTGAGTACTTCTAATTAAAGTATTCGGTTTTTTAATAACCGAAAATATCCTGCTCGGTGTTAGAAGATTATAAGCGGATTTGGATTGTGATGAAGTGCTTGGTACTGGTTCTTCTGTATTTGTTCCTTTAACTTGTGAAGTTGAAGCGCCGGATGTGCTAGGTAGAGTTTCGTTTAAGACAGTTTCGGCTGAATTTCTAAGTGGTTCTTGGGATGTACCGCTTGTACCTGGTTGGGTTTCTGATGTTTGTGTTCCGCTGTTGTTGAACCATAGATCTGGTTCCATTGGATCTGTTCCTCGATCAATCTAAAATAAAATTTAATTATGGATGTATATGTAATATGCATAAGTGTCGCCATCTATGAGTGAACAATATAGTAATTAGTGCAGCTAGTATTTTTAATAAGTATTTTTATGGTTTTTTATAGTTATGGTAAGGTTAGAGTGGGCTGAAAAAATTGGGGAAAAATTGGAAAAATCGAAAAAGATAGGGAAAATGGGGAAAATCAGAAAAAATAGAAAATCGGAAAAAATGAAAAGAATCGGAAAAATCGAACAAAAATTGAAAGCAAATCCGAGAAATATGAAAAAACTCGAGAAGAAATCAAGAAAAAAATCTAAAAAAATTGAAAAAATATCGAATAAAATTGACAGAAATTGAACAAAATAAAAAAACTGATAAAATAGAACAAAATTGAGATATTAAAAAAAGATACTGGAAAAAAAGTCGAGAAGAAAAAATTGAAAAAAAAAATACCAAAAATTCGAAAAAAAATAATAAAAAATCGAAAACAGACAAAAAATCGATCAAAATCGACAAAAACGAACAAAACGAAAGATCCAAAAAATCGAATAAAAACGAAAAAAAATATAAAATCGAACAAAACCCAAAACGAAACCGAAAAAATCAAAGCAAGTGCCAAAAATTCAAACAAATTGAAAAAAAAATCGACTACAATCGAAAAGAAACGAAAAAATGGACTTGGCCCAACAAAAGAATCAATACAAAAAATAAAAATCGGAAAAAAATCGATGAAATAAAAAAAGGAATTGGAAAAAATCGGGAAAATTGAAAAATCGGAATACATCAAAAAATCGAAAAAATGAAAAAAATCGACAAAAACGAAAAGAAAAAAAGGAAAAATTAAGAATATAAAAAAACAAATCGGAATATCAAAAAAATGAAAAAATCGAACAAACCGAAAAAAATAAATAAATCGACATGAATCAAAACATCGAATTAAATCGAAAAATCGCAAACAGTTGAAAAACGAATAATATAAAAAAAAAAGACAAAACGATGGAAAAAATCGAGAAAAAAAAGGAAAGAAATGAAAAAATTTGGAAAAAATCCACCAATAATAAAAAAATTGACACAAAATCGAACACATGAATAAAACCGAACAAAAGAATTGAAAAAAAATTGGAAAAAAATCGAGAAATTCGAAAAAAAATCGGATAAAATGAAAAAATCGATAAAAAAAATTGGAAAAAATGAGAAATTAGAAAAAAAATCGGAAAAATCGAAAATTTTTAGGACAAATGGACAAAAATGGAAACAAATAAAAAAAACTGAAGATCGAAATACATGAAATAAAACGAAAAAAAATCGAAAAAAATTTAACAAAACCCAAAACAAAATCGAAAAGACCGAGAATTGAAAAAAATCGACCAAAATCGGAAAAATTCGAACAATATCGAAAACATGGACAAAACCAAACAAAAGAAACGAAAAAAAGGGACAAAACTAAATTAAAGAATAAAAAAAAATGGAAAAAAATCGTGAAATTAGAAACGAAATCGAAAAAATCGGGAAAAACCGGAAAAAATTAAAAAAACTTGAAAAAGAACCGAAAAAGGTCGAAAAATCGAAAAGAAACAAAAAATTGGACAAAATCAAAAAAACCGAACAAAAACGAAAAATCGGACAAAATCCAAAAAAAAAAACGGAAAAAACCGAACAAAAACGAAAAGAAACAAAAAAATCCAAGAGAATCGGAAAAATCGAGAAAATAAACAACAAATCTGAAACAACTGCAACAAATTAACATATTTGAAAAAAAAAACGAAAAAACTCAAACAAAATCGAAAAAATGGACAAAACCAAATAAAAGAATTGAAAAAAATATGGAAAAAAACGTGAAAGTAAAAAAGAAATCGAAAAAATCTGGAAAACCGGATTCAATTAAAAACACTTGAAAAAGAGTCGAAAAAATCGAAAAGATACGAAAAACTGAACAAAATCGAAAAAAAGCTATAAATCGAAAAGAAACAAAAAAATCAGAGAATGTCGGAAAAATCGAAGATTTTAAAAATAAATCGAAAAAAAACCGGAACAAATTAACAAAGAAAAAAAATCAAAAAAAATCGATCAAACTCTACCAAGGGCGTAGATAACTTTTTTCCTGGGGGTGGTACTTTTTTTCCTGAAGAAGGTAATCAAACTTTTAGACAAATATGTTTGTCCGTTTCTACATTTCATATATTTTATTTCTTTTTTTTTGGTATCATAGGGGGTAATTACCTCCTTTACCCTCCCCATATCTACGCCGTTGAAATCGACAAATTCGAAAAAAATTGACAAAACCGAAAAGAAACGAAAACATCGGACAAATTCAGAGAAAACCGGAAAAATCAAGAAATTAAAGAAATGGGAAAAAGGGGCGAAACAAACCAACAAAAAAGCTAAAAAATCAACAAAAACCGAAAAAAAAACCGTATAAAATTGACAAAAATTTGAATTATTAATTTATACTAATGTCAGAAGATTATTCAAAGATCTAATAATAATAATAATAATAATAAACATAAAAAATAACTTACCATAGTAGGAGACCTATAAAGTTGCAAATACCTATGAACCAACTGTTCATATTCCCTAACCAAAGTCCTATAACACATAGAAATCCTCCGTTCCCGTTCAGGAAAACTCAAAAGCGCATGCGCATCTCTACCAGCACTAGTCGGATTAGTATTATCACTAGCAGTAGACGACTGAAACTAAAAAACAAAAAATTAATCATTATTATTAAAAATTATTAATAAATAAATACTTGATTTTGATTGGTATTAGCTAATCTTTGTGTAATTCTTCTCCTATAAGGACTAGCACACCATTCCTGTCTAGGTACAGGAACAGGAGCTCTAACTCTTTCCCAACGAGTCATCGGACTATTAGCAATCCCAGTTATCAATTTATGACCTAAAGAATCAAACGCCACATAACGAACCTATAAAAAAATTATTATCAATATAAATAATTATTATTAATAATAAATTTACTTTTTCTTTAACATTATAAGTAGCAGCACTAACAAACGGTTCCGGTTTACTCCAATCCCAAAAATATACGCAATTATAAGTAGCTATAGCTAAAACTCTATCGTTCGGATGGAAAGCTAATGAAGCTATAACGGTTTGATTAATGGCTGTCCAAACTTCACTACCACCCTAAAATTATTATTAATTATTATATAATAATAATGATAATAAATTCTTACGCTAAGATCCCAAATTCTAACTTGTCCTCCTAAACATCCGGAAGCTACGATTTGATCGGATGTTGGATGGAATGCGATACACCATGGTGTTCTTGGATGTCCTACTAAAGTTTTAATATTTTTACCATTTCTTAAATCTGTTATATAAATATTATGATTCCCGTGAGTCGAAGCTACTCTAGTCCCATCAGGACTAAAAACCATTAAAAAAGTGCTTCGGGGAATTCCTGGCATTTCGCAACGCTTAAAAAACAGAAAATAATACAACAAAACGATAAAAATATAGATAAATACTTACCATTTCGTTAAAATCTTTCTTCCTAATAAACTCTTCTTCGGCGAAAAGTTCGATATTTTCTTTAGATTTAACATTTTTACGAACAAAACCAAAACACCTGTCGTCTAAACCAGTAAATAAATCTACAGCTGAATTACTAATATGCTGATGTAGTAGATCAAAATCATCTTTATTCATTTTAATATACTACCTGGAAACGATTTTTTTTTGTGATTAATGAACGGGGTAGGGCATAGTTTATTTTGGTTTGTATCACGTTTCGGGTACGTTTTAATTCATAAAAAATGTTCGAAGGGCTTACCTAAACATAAGGGCACTATAATCGGGAAACTCTATATAAATTATTTATTATAAATAGACAAGTTTATTGACGTAACACGTAGAAGTACACGGTTTTTCTTTTGCTTTTCTCAAAGCCGAGACCTTGAATGATCATCTGTTTGACAGAAGTTTGACGTTTCTATTATGACAGGTGATCAGGGTTGCCAACGCAGATTCTTTTAAAAGCTGTAGTCTTAAGCCTAGTTCGCATTAAGCTAGTACTATTTACGAACTATGAAATTTTACTACGAAATTTTTGTAGTTCGATTACTGGCCTAATGCGAACTAGACATTAAAATATATAGTAAGTAGAAAAGGGTCAGAGATACAGTAAAGGTTGAAATGTAGCAACAGTGAGAGAAGTTGTACCCAACATAAACCCTAAATGTTTACATTAGGACTCATAACGAACCTCTGAAAGCGCTGTTGACAGATTTAATTTATATAATATATTCGCATTATATCATTTTTATGAGTCCTAATCAAAATAAAAGTTGCTTTTCTTAGTAATGGCCGACTGTTTCCAATACATAGTTAGTAGGAAGGAGCATTTACCATCAAATATACGTGAGTAATGTGCGAACAGTCAGCCATTACTAAGAACCACGTATGACTCATAATTAGAACGGTAAATATATCTATATCGGTTTTTTACATTTGTGTTATGCGTGTTATGCTATAAGGGTATCCGCCATTTGCAATGTCCATCCCGTCCACCTAGCGAAAGCAAAATGTTAATTACGAGTTCCTACTAACTATATATTATAAGTTCACATTACCACGTATATTTGATAGTAAATGGTCCTTCCTACTTAATAAATATTCTAAGGGCCATATATACTACATGTGTATGTATATTTGCGTTAGACAGTGTTGTCAAATGTAGAACAAGTGAGCCAAAGGTGGCACTTTTTGCTTGGAGTAGCACCAGAGTGCGCACTTTTTAAAAATAAACAAAAATGAGCACCATTTAGTTCTATGACGTTTTGTATTATTACTGATTATATTTTTTGATCAGAGTATGGCCAGAAAATGATTTAATCTTCAAAAATATCTTAGAAATGTTTGAAATTAGAAGCGATTGACATCGCGCCATCTGTGAGTCGGACAAAAATGTAAGTTACTACAGTCACATGTACTCTGCTTTTTTATGACGTCATAAACCACACCTTTTATTTCTAGCCAAAGACCAAAAACAAAATTAGAAACATGTAAAAAGAAAACTTAAATATTCGTTAATTAAATTGAGTGTTGGATGCATGTTTATATAAATCATTTACGTTATTTTTTTAATTTCATTTAATTATAAATTCTATAACAAAAATTAAAAACCTGTAAAAATAGAACATAAAATATTCATTAGTTAAGTTACCTGCCGATAGATGACAGACAAATTAAATGTTCTTATAAAAACTTATATTAGGTTTGTTTCTGTTTTGAAAAATATTTATCCATTGTTGTTAGATGAGATTTTTATGAGGGAGAAGCGATTTTTCAAAAATAATAAGTGAATTACTTATACTTTCGACTGTGGCAACAACGCCAAGTACCTGTCACGGGATAATTTAATGTTGTTGTCATCGAAATTAAAAAAATGTTTGCACCTTACGCTGATTTCTAACATCAACACCAGAGGGCATATTACTTCTCATGATTTGCCATTTATAATCTTTAAAAATGCTCTTAAAACCAAGTAAGTTATGGCAACATTGTGATTTTTTATTTGGAGAAAAATTTTGACATTCCTGTCATATTACTATTTTTATTTCGGACTATTAAAATTGATAAAAAAAACTATTAATATCTACCTGTAATGTAATTAATTGATTTTTGTGGTATAATAAAATTACCTAATAACTTCTAAGTAGGTAGGAGGGCCGAGATGACCAAAAAAATAGGCAGATGGTTATGTTTTGGTTTAAATGACCATTCCCCATTGGCTATTAGGTCTTAGCATTATAGTACGGGAAACATTTAGTGAAAAATTATACAGAAGTAAATAAATTTAACAAAAACAAGATTTAACAATTAAAAAGTGTTTAGTTCAACAATGCCAACCAGATATTAAAAAAAGAAGAAATTTGACAGCTTTGACAATTTTGCCAACCTTAACAAATTTGACAAAATAAAATTGATACAAAAATTCAAAACGCCAACATTTTATCATTAATACAATAATTAATTCCTCCGTATCTAATTGAACCTTCAAAAACTTTTAAAAACCGCCGCTAACACATCTTCTGTGAGATTAATGATGGACAGACTTCAACTCTTTTGAAAAAAAATAAAGCGTGACAAAGCAGCAAACATCATTTATTATATTTACAGGAAAAAAAATAAGCTTGAAGTCTTAATTCAGCGTTTCTGAGTGCCCAAATTTTGCCGTAAAACGTTCGAAACAGCCTACTATGTGATTTTACAGATTTTTAATGATCATCTCCAAGATTAGGGTACGGACCTATTGCACAAATGTTCTAAGAATTATAGTTAGTTATCAATTTTATAATAGTATTTGTTTAAAGTAGTGCCCGACATGTGTCCTAACTGAATAGCTTTAGAAGTTTAGACTATTTCATAAAAAAGAAGAATTACTGACTAAAGTTATTCTATCGTATTCTTATAATATATAGCAATAGGAAGGAGCATTTACCATCAAATATATTATTAAGAACCACGTATGACTAATACGTTAAATATATCTATATCGGTTTGTTTACATTTCTATTGCATCCGCCATTTGCAAGACCCATCGCGTTCCACCGATTAACCCCTTCCAACTTACTATAAGTATATTATAAGATTGTAATCCAACTTAAAATCAGAGTAAGTCTGACTAATAGACAAGGAAAGTGTGTCGTCATAAATGTCATTCTTGTCAACAACTGATTAAAACAAAGAATTTGAGGTTAAGTTCTCTGATGCTTTGATTATTAGTTAATAACTAAAGATTAAAGCAGAATACCTTTTTTAATACATTTAATACAAAATATTTTATCTTTTGCCAAAAACTCGACAAGAATGACATTTGTGACGTCATAATTTTCCTCGTCTATTAAAATCGCCAATAAAACAAAACGATGGAAAATAAATTTTATAGGTTGGATAAACTGTCTGCTGACATTGATCAATTAAAAAAAAAAGAGAAGAAAATTTTTTATAGGTTATGTTTACAATTACCGAAAAATAAAACTTTTGAATTGATTACTAAATTTTAAATCGTGTGAGCAAGAATTAGTAAGATGTGTATTTTTTTTTATGTTAAGTAATTTTTTATCCGACTTCTCGAAAGTTCGTCGGACAAATAGGTCCAACCTGTCTCGGACGTTTCTTTTCTTTTAATGCGGATTTATTTCCGCGTTTAATCAGGCATCAACTATTAAGCCGATTTTTGCCGCGTTTCTCGTACAACAAATCAAAACAAGAAAAATCGGCGGACAACTGTAAACCGTATACCTGTTAATCTTGCACATAAATATGAATAATATGCACTGAAAATGTCAATTATAATCGGTGATAAATCTCTAGTAAACCACATAAACTGGTACAGACAATAAATATGATTTTAAAAACAGTGTCGTAACATAAATTTTTTTACCAATTATCCTTATTGTTGTTGATTTTGTTTATTTGAATAATTTGTTCGTTATGGTGCCTACATGTGCATTAAACCCATTTTGAATTGTATATACAATATGACGAATCCAAGATGGCGGATCCAATATGACGAATCCAAGATGGCGGACGAGATTTATTATTTTTTGTTTCTTTGTTACGATTGTATTGTTGAAAAAATTTGAAAACTTGAAAAGTTTGTTCTTGTGTAGGAAACAGAAATTTGAATTTTTAATACAAAATTGCGAATTCAAGATGGCGGACGAGATTTATGATTATGGATCTATTCTTGTTTGTTTGTTACGATTGTAGCGCTTTGTACTGGTGTTGAAAAAATTGGAAAATTTGAGAAGTTTGTTCTTTATGGTGTCTAGATGTAAAGGAAACCAATTTTGAATTTTTAATATAAAATGGCGAATTCAAGATGGCGGACGAGATTTTTGATTATGGATCAATTCCATTTGAAATTGTGGGTTTTTGCGATCGGAGATTATGAATTTTTGTCAAAATTAATAAATTCAAAATGGCGGCTCTAAGATGGCGGACGACATTTATATTTATTTATCGAAAGTATTCAAAATTAGTATGTGGGGGTTCTTCGGATCGTAGATTATAAATTTTTTGTCAAAAATTAATAAACTCAAAATGGCGACGACTCCCAAGATGGCGGACGAGATTTATGATTATGGACCGATTCCATCCAAAATTTTTGTGTGGTTATTTTTGGGGTTGGAGATTATGCATTTTATTTTAAAATTAATAAATTCAAGATGGCGAATCCAAGATGGCGGACGAGATTTATGTTTATTTATCGATTTTATTCAAAATTGGTATGTGGGGGTTTTCAGTGTCGGAGATTATGAAGTTTTTGTCAAAAATTAATAAATTCAAAATGGCTACTCCAATATGGCGAGCGATGTTAATGTTTATTTATATATTCTATCCAAAATTAGTATGTGGGTTTTTTTGGGGTCGGAGATTATGATTTTTTTGGCAAAATTAATAAAATTAAGATGACGCACGATTTTTATGATTATTAATAGGTTATATTCAAAATTGGTATGTGGCGGTTTTTGGAGTAATAAATTCAAGATGGCGACTCCCAGATGGCGGACAAAATTGATGATTATGGACTGATTCCATTCAAAATTAGTATGTGAGAGTCTCTGTGATCAAAGATTATGAATTTTGTGTCAAACTTAATAAATTCAAAATGACGACTCCAAGATGGCGACTTCAAGATGGCGACTTCAAGATGGCGAACAAAATTGATAATTATGGACTGATTCCATTCAAAATTGGTATGTGGGAGTCCTTTTGGATCGGAGATTATGAATTTTGTGTCAAAATTAATAAATTCAAGATGGCCACCAAGATGGCGGACAAAATTGATGAATATTCATTGATTCCATTCAAAATTGGTATGAGGGATTCTTTGGGATCGGAGATTATGAATTTTGTGTCGCAATTAATAAATTCAAAATGGCGACTTCAAGATGGCGACTTTAATATGGCGGACATTATTGATGATTATGGACTGATTCCATTGAAAATTGGTATGTGGGATGTTTTGGGGTCGAAGAACATGATATTTTAGTCAAAATTAATAAATTCAAGATGGCGACTCCAAGATGGCGGACAAAATTGATGATTATTGACAGATTCCATTCAAAATTGGTATGTGGGATTCTTTGGGATCGGAGATAATGAATTTTGAGTCACAATTAATAAATCCAAAATGGCGACTCCAAGATGGCGAACAAAATTAATGATTATGGATTGATTCCATTCAAAATTGGTATGTGGGATTGTTTGAGATCGGAGATTATGAATTTTGTGTTAAAATTAAGAAATTCAAAATGGCGACTACAAGATGGCGTACAATATTTATGATTATTTACCGATTCTGTTCAAAATTATTATGTGGGGGTTTTAGGGGTCGTAGAACATAAATTTTCACTCAATATTATTAAATTCAAGATGGCGGACGAAATTTAAAATTCCTCTAAACAATATTTTATCTAAAATTAATAATATTAGAATAAATAAGAGATTAATCATTATTTATTTTTGATTTGTATTATTTAATGTCCGCCACTGTTTTCGAATGAAATATGACGTGGAGGACTCTCTCTAGAGAGGCACGCTATCAATTTATTTTAAAAATATTTTATTATTGCGGACTTGTTTTTCCGGCCAGTGTGGGACTAGCTAAATGTACCGAGCTCGTAAACTTGCGTGAAAATACGGGCTACGGCTTTTAAGATTTAAACATAAAATTCATTAGGCTTTAGTTTATTGGAACGCAATTATTAATTTTTTTTTTAATATATCTATTTTTCCCAACTTTATTTAATTTTAAAATTTTTGTATTTAGCGTAGGTTTTAATTACTGTAATTTGCCTTAAGACATAATATTTTAATATTTAAACGTAATGAGGTGTTTGTAGTTAAAAAAAAAAACGACTCCGTGTAATGAAGATGAATGTTCATGTTTTATATTTGCCTTCGGCTTAATGCTCTAACTTGTTAAGATTATTAAATTCTAATCGGTTTTATTGATGGTAATCGATAGTTTTTATAGATTTTTTTTTGACAGCTGTTAGATGATTATTGATTAGGTTAAATATTCCACCTTGCAAGTTGAAAAATATCATATCAATTATTTTTTTTTTTGAGTTATATGGAAATTTTTTTAAACTTTTACACAATTTTGACGTATCAGCTTCAAATTTTATAGAATTATTTAGTCGCTAATAGTCGAAGAGTTAAAAAAAAATTATTTACTATTTTTTGAAGCACCCTCGTAGTAATTTATAAATTTTAGATTATATAAAAATAGACACTTTTTCACTCCTTTTTTACCACTCCTGTTGTTTACCCCATTTCCCCTCATTTTTACGGCTTCTATTTCTTGTCTCACTTTGTTCCCCTCTTTTTTGCCCAATCTTTGTTTTTCCACTATTTTTTTCTTTTTATTTTTGACCCATTTCCCTTCCTTTTCCGCACTTTAATTTTTTTGCCTCACTTTGTTCCCCTCCTTTTTTCCCATTTTTTAATTTTTCCCCTATTCTTTTTTCGTTTGATTTTGCCCCATTTTCCCCTATTTTGTTAAACTTTTATTTTTTGTCTCATTTTGTTTCCATCCTTTTTGCCAAATCTTGGTTTTCCATCATTTTTTCTTTTTATTTTTGCCTAGTTTCCCCTCATTTTCCCCACTTTTATTTCTTGCCTCATTTTGTTCCCCTCCTTTTTGCGCAATCTATGTTTTTCTCCCATTTTTTCTTTCTCTTTTTGTCCCATTTCCCCTCCTGTTCCCTACTGTAATTTTTTTGCCTCACTTTGTTCCCCTCTTTTTTTTCCCATCCTTTGATTTTTCTCCTATTTTCTTTTCGTTTGGTTTTTTCCCCATTTCCCCCTTTTTTTACAACTATTATTTTTTGCCTCCCTTTTCACACTATTTTTTTGCCCCACTTTTGTTTTTCCACTCTTGTTTATTATTGCCACAATTTTTCCCCTTTTTTTTACTATTATTATTTTTTGCCCCAGTTTTTCCTACCCTTGTCCCCACTCTTGGTTTTTGACTCCTTTCCCACTTTTTTTCCCACTATTGTTTTTCCCCAATTTTATGTCTTTTTTTGTCCCACTTTTATTTTGCCAAACATTTTGTGCCCTCTTTTTTGCCCCCACTTTCTTTAGGCCCGTTCCCTATTCCCATTTTATTTTTGTTTTGCCATTTTTCCCCATTTCTTTCCTCTCTTTTTAAATTACTCTTGCTTTTTCCCTATTTCCCCCACAGTTTTTTCCTCCCTTTTTAATAACCCTTTGTTTTTGCCCATTTTTCCCGTTTTTTCATATTACTACCTTTCCCCAATTTGCCTTTTTTTGTCAAACTTTTTATGCCACTTATTGCGCACTCTTTTTTTGGGCCTCACTTTCCCTCCTCTATTTTTTTCTCACCTTTTTTCCCCACTTTTTTGTCTCACTTTATTTCTCACCCCATTTTCTTTTTTATTTGTCCCATTTCCACCACTTATTTTCCATCTTTTTAAATCACTTCTGTTTTTCCCATTTCCCCCACATTTTTTACTATTGTTTTTTGCCCTTCTTTTTTCTCTTTTTTTCCATTTCTATTTTGCCCTATTGTTCCTCTTTTCTCCCTACTTATTTTTTCCCCACTTTTTTTTGTTATTTTTGCCCTCGGTTTATTGGCCCCACCTTTTTTTGCCCCCACTTTTTTTGTCCCAACTTTTTTTGGTCTCCACTTTTTTTGTTCCCTCTTTTATTTGCTCCGGCTTTTTCTTTTGCCTTCACTTTTCTTTGTTTCAGCTGTTTTTGCCCCCCCCTTTTTTTGTCCTCACTTTTTTATCGTCCACTTTTTTGCCACTTCTTTATTTATGTCTCTACTTTATTTTTGCTTTTACTTTTTTGCCTTAATATTTTTGCCCCTACTATTATGTTCCAATTTTTTTGCCCCAACATATTTGCGCCCATTTTTTAGTCTACTTTTTTACCTCTACTTTATTTTTGCCCGCACTTTTTATTTGCCCCCCTTTTCTTTTTGCTCCACTTTTTTGCCCTCACTTTTTTCTTGTCCCCTCTTATTGTTGCCTCGGATTTTTTGCCTCTACTTTATTTTTGCTCGCACTTTTGTTTGCCGCCCTTTTAATTTGGCTTAACTTTTTTTTGCGTTCACTTTTTTCCTTTACTTTATTTTTGAACTTTTATTTTTCTGTACTCATTGTTTTTTCTCAATTTTTTGTCTTGCGTCAACTTTATTTTTGACCAATTTTTATGTGGTCCACTTTTTTTGCCCCACTTTTATTTGTCCCCCTTTTCTTTTGGCTTCACTTTTTTGCTTTTACTTTATTTTTGCGCAAACTTTTATTTGCGCCACTTTTTCTGTCCTCAATTTTTTTGTGTCCACTTTTTACGCCCATTTTATTTTTTCCCGCATTTTTATTTGCCCCACATTCTTTGCCTCCACTTTTTTACCCCACTTTTTTTGCCTCCACTTTTATTTGCCCTCCTTTTCTTTTAGATGTACTTTTTTTGCCTTTACTTTATTTTTGCCTCAACTTTTATTTGCCCCACTTTTTCTGTTCTCATTTTTGTTATCTGTACTTTATTTTTGCCCCCACTCTTATTCGCCCCACTTTATTTGTCTCCGCTTTTTTTTTGTTTCATTTTTTTTTGCCCCCAATTTTTTTTGCCCTACTTTTTTCTTGCACTCATTTATTTTTGTTTCTCCCCATTTTTTGTCCCACTACTTTCCTATAATGCATCTTCTACATTGCCGTCTAATTTCACACCCTGTATATAGCATTACGTCTTGGTAGTTAAAAAAAAATAAACGGAGTACAGTTACGCCCGAGCGTAAAACAAAAACAAAGAAAAAGAAAATTTGAGAGGCATTAGGCCGGATCAAAATCGATGGTTATCGATATATTAAGGATTGGAGAGCGTACGGCAGCGCTCGAAAATCGTACGGTGGTACCCTCGGGGCCCTAGCGGCGCATGATTACTCATTACACTCATTAGACATACTCTCCGGCTTTGGTACTACTAGGCAGTGCCGGTAAAGTACTCACAGGAATTTCATATACAAGGATTGATCGTATTAATGAAAGAAAATTAAGAAATTTTGTATTTAATCAAATAAAAAAACACGTTTCGCTAACAATGTTAGCATCATGAGTTGATGATAAACTTCAATAAAATTAAATTTCAATATTGTTTTTGCCCCATTTTTTCTACCTTTTTTTTCGTTCTTGTTTTTTTTGCCCCATTTTCCCACTTGTGGTTTTTCCCAAATTTTCCCCTTCCCCAATTTTCCCATTTCTCCTTTTTTTACAACTATTATTTTTTGACCCACTTTTTTGTTTTTGTCCCCACTTTTTGTGCCGCCACTTTTTTGTGCCTTCCCCCTTTTTTTCTTCCACTTTTTTTTGCCCCCACTTTTTTCTGATTTCGCTTTTTTTGCTACAACTTTTTTTGCTTACACTTTTATTTGCCCCTCACTTTTTTGCACCCACTTTTTTGCCTTCACTTTATTTTTGCCCTTACTTTATTTCCACCATTTTTGGTCTTCCCCTATTTTTTTTGTTTGTCCTCCCATTTTTTTGCTTATACTTTCATTTTGTTTTTTACTTCTTTTTTTGCCCCACTTTTTTTGCTTTCGTTTTTATTGGTTCCACTTTTTTTGCTCACACTTTTATTTGACGCCAACTTTTTTGTCCCCACTTTTTTGCCTTCACTTTATTTTTGCCCTTACTTAATTTCCACCATTTTTTGCCTTCCCCCATTTTTTCTTTGTTTTTCCTCACTTTTTTGCTTTCATTTTGTTTTTTACTTCTTTTTTTGCCCCACTTTTTTTGCTTTCGCTTTTTTTTATTCCACTTTTTTTGCTCACACTTTTATTTGACGCCAACTTTTTTGTCCCCACTTTCTTGCCTCCACTTTTTTGCCTTCACTTTATTTTTGCCCTTACTTTATTTCCACCATTTTTTGCCTTCCCCTATTTCTTCTTTGTTTGTCCTCACTTTTTTTGCTTATACTTTTTTTGTTTCCATTTTGTTTGTTAGTTCTTTTTTTGCCCCCACTTTTTGCCTACACTTATTTTGCCACCACTTTATTTTTGCCCTTACTTTATTTCCACCATTTATTCGTTCCCCTGTTTTTTTACTTGTTTGTTCTTACTTTTTTTTGCTTATACTGTTTTGCTTCCATTTTTTTTTTACCAATTTTTTTCGACCCCACTTTTTTGCCTTCCCCTGTTTTTTCTTTGTTTGTCCTCATTTCATTTTTCCTTATACTTTTTTCGCTTTCATTTTTTTTGTTATCATTTTTTTTGGCTCTACTTTTTTGCTTCTACTTTATTTTTGATCCCCACTTTTTTGCCCCATTATTTTTACCTCAACTTTTTTTGCCACCACTTTCCCTTACTTTATTTTTGCCACCACTTTTTTTGCCGCCACTTTTTATTTTTTATTGAATTTTAATCAATTTCTATTGATTTTTGATCATTTTTTTTGTTAAATTTGAACCAATTTTTGTTGAATTTTAATAATTTTTTGGTGAATTTTAATCAATTTTAATTGAATTCTGATCATTTTTGTTAAATTTTAATCAACTTTTATTTGTATTTTATTATTTTGTTGAATTTTAATCAATTTTTGGTTGAATTTTAATCAATTTGTTGAATTTTGATCATTTTTTGTTGATTTTTATTAAATTTTTTAATGAAATTTAATTATTTTTTGTTAAATTTAAGCAAATTTTGTTTAATTTTAATCAATTTATCTTGAATTTGTATCATTTTTATTGAATTTTAATCAATTTTTATTGAATTTTAATTAATTTTTATTCAATTCTGACCATTATTGTTAAATTTTAATCAATTTTTGGTTGAATTTTAATATTTTGATCAATTTTAATCAATTCATTGAATTTTAATCATTTTCTGTTAAATTTTAAATTTTTAATGAATTTTAATTATTTTCAGTTAAATTTAAACATATTTTATTTAATTTCAATCAACTTTTGTTGAATTTTAATTAATTTTGTTGCATTTGTATCATTTTTGTTTAATTTTAATCAATTCATATTGAATTTTAATTATTTTTTATTAAAGCATATTTTATTGAATTTTAAAGTTTTTGTCGAATTTTAATGAATTTTAAGTATTTTTGTTAAATTTAATTAATATTTTAATTAATTTTAATCAACCTATCATGAATTTTAATTAATTTTATTGCATTTGTATCATTTTTGTTGAATTGTAATAATTTTTTATTGAATTTTAATTTTTTTTTGTTAAATTTAAGCATATTTTATTTAATTTTAATCAACTTATGTCAAATTTGAATCAAGTTTTCTTAAATTTTTATTATTTATTATTAATTTAATTTGAATCAACTTTTATTGAATTTTAATTAATATTTTTTTAAGTTTTTTTGTTTGCAGATTACGAATTTTTTCTCAAAATTAATAAATTCAAGATGGCGGCTCAAAGATGGCGGACGAGATATGTGATTATGATCAGATTCGATTCAAATTTAGTGTATGGGGATTTTTGGGATCGGAGATTACGAATTTTTTCTCAAAATTAATAAAGTCAAGATGGCGGCTCCAAGATGGCGGACGAGATATGTGATTATTATCCGATTCTATTCAAATTTAGTGTACGGGGATTTTTGGGGTCGCAGACTACGAATGTTTTCCCAAAATGAATAAATTCAAGATGGCGGCTCCAAGATGGCAGACGAGATATGTGATTATTATCCGATTCTATTCAAAATTGGTAGTTGAGGATTTTTGGGGTGGAAGATTACAAATTTTTTGTCAAAATTAATAAAATCAAGATGGCGGCTCCAAGATGGCGGACGAGATATGTGATTATTATCCGATTCCATTCAAAATTGGTATTTGAGGGTTTTTGGGGTCGGAGATTACAAATTTTTTCTTAAAATTAATAAAATCAAGCTGGCGGCTCCAAGATGGCTGACGACATGTGATTATTATCCGATTCTATTCAAAATTGGTATTTGAGGGTTTTTGGGGTCGGAGATTACAAATTTTTTCTCAAAATTAATAAAGTCAAAATGGCGGCTCCAAGATGGCAGACGAGATATGTGATTATTATCCGATTCTATTCAAAATTTATATTTGAGGATTTTTGGGGTGGAAGATTACAAATTTTTTGTCAAAATTAATAAAATCAAGATGGCGGCTCCAAGATAACGGACGAGATATGTGATTATTATCCGATTCCATTCAAAATTGGTATTTGAGGGTTTTTGGGGTCGGAGATTACAAATTTTTTCTCAAAATTAATAAAGTCAAGATGGCGGCTCCAAGATGGCAGACGAGATATGTGATTATTATCCGATTCTATTAAAAATTGGTATTTGAGGATTTTTGGGGTCGGAGATTACAAATTTTTTCTCAAAATTAATAAAATCAACATGGCGGCTCCAAGATGGCGGACGAGATATGTGATTATTATCCGATTCCATTCAAAATTGGTATTTGAGGGTTTTTGGGGTCGGAGATTACAAATTTTTTCTCAAAATTAATAAAATCAAGATGGCGTTTCCAAGATGGCTGACGACATGTGATTATTATCCGATTCTATTCAAAATTGGTATTTGGGGGTTTTTGGGGTCGGAGATTACAAATTTTTTTGTTAAAATTAATAAATTCAAGATGGCTGACGAGATTTATTATTTTTAGTTTCTATTAACATTAAATAATTTTCTTTTTTTAAGGAAGATTAAATTTAATCAATCGATCCTCGTAGTATAGAATGCATATGGTGTGTGTACCGTAGAAATTCCATAATATCTATAGGACTCTGGCCTTTGGCACCAATTTGTTGGGTAATTCAGCCAATATTTCATTAACGTTCTAACGTTATACGAGCCATAATCTACAAGTCCCATCACCCTATTTTCATTAAAAAAAAAATTATTTATACGAGGGGTTTTTACTACTAAACTTTATGCCACACATAAATAAATTACTTAATAATTACAATTAAAATTTTTATTATTAAGAGGATCATTACATTTATTATAATTTTATTTAAATTTAAAAAAATATACTAAAAACAATTTTTTTTCTACCACAGACTATACCATAACAAAGTTGTACACACCCTTTCAGCAAGTGGCTAGAATTTTTTTTTAGGATAATTACACGTTATCCGTGGTCGGTTTCGCCGAATAAAGGGTAACCCCTGTAGGCTGTCATTATGTATTTTAGGAATTTAACACCTTTTGTCTACACAGATTTTTATCTCGTAACCGATAATATTGATTAGATGATTATTTATACCTGCTTAAGCGTTTATAGTAAATCAATTTTATAAGTATATAATGATGAATAAATAAAGGAAAACTATAAGAATATATTAAGTCAATAAAAGGACTATAGGAAGTCATATAAAATTTAGCTAATTGTTAAGGTAAAGAAAAACTACAAGACTGTCTACAGGAAATCGTAAGAAATCGAATAAAAGTTAAAAAAACTATAAGAAGTCAATAAAAGGACTAAAGGAAGTCATATAAAATAAAGCTAATTATTCACAAATAGAAAAAGTATAATACTACAGGAAGCTAGAAGAAGTAGAATAAGTAGCATGATTAAAAAAAACTTCAAAAAGACTATAGGAAGTCAAATAAAATTAAGATATAAGTACTATGATAAAGAAAAACTACAAGACTACAGGAAGTCGTAGGAAATAGAATAAGAGTTATGATTAATAAAAAAGACTACAGGAAGTCAATAAAAGGACTGAAGGAAGTCATATAAAATTTACCTAATTGTTAAGAAACAGAAAAAGTACAAGACTATAGGAAGTCAGTAGAAATAGAATAAGAAGTATGATTAAAAAAAACTTCAAAAATACTATAGGAAGTCAAATAAAATTAAGATATAAGTAATAATAAATAAAAACTGCATGACTATAGGAAGCTGTAAGAAATAGAATAAAAATTATAATTAAAAATAAAGACTACATGAAGTCAATAAAAGGACTATAGGAAGTCATATAAAATTTACCCAATTATTAAAAAATAGAAAAAGTACAATAAGAATTATGATAAAAAAAAAACAATTAAAAAGTTTATATATAGGAAGTCAAATAAAATTATTTCAATTGTTAAGAAAAAGAAGAATTATAAGATCATTTAAATATTATTCTATATTTTTTTTCTTATATTAAAGGACTTTAATATTTTTTATTGACAACGTTTCGACATATTCATGTTATCTTCAGGCAATTATTTATTTTTAAAATGATATGAAAATTTAAAAAAATAAATCCTTATCCTCTTAAGAACTAGTAATTAAGTTTTCAGTTCTTATAGGTCTCAATATTTTACACAAGAAAGTTGTTATGTTTTACGTTTAAAAGCCATGTTTACAAGCGTAGCTCGTAAAATGTTGTAATAAAGGTGTAAATAATGACCTACCAGTGTTTTTTTTTTATTTTGAAGAAGCAACTGTCTACGTACCGTATAATTAGACGAAAACGATTTTTTTCTCTCTCGATAAAAGGTTAGGCACGGGTGCCAGTAAATTAAGGTGCTTTCGGGTTGTGCAATTTTTGATGATTTTTCGAACCTCCTTAAATATAAAATATGATGGTTAAGGTACAATCCAATGAAAAAATCATCACTAAGAAAAATAAAATATAAAAATATTTTTATAAATTTCGTATAATAAAAAAAGTGGCTTAACTCCGCATCAACTTCAGGCCTTTGTGTGGCTTAACTTCTGCCTAACTTCTAGCCTAAATTCGGCTAAAATTTTAGTCTAGATTTGGCTTAACTTCTAGCCTGAGTGTGGCTTAACTCTAGCCTAACTGAGTGTGGCCTAACTCTAGACTAATTTCGAGCATATGTATGACTTAACTTCGGACTAACTTCTAGTCTAAATTTAGCTTAACGTTGGCTTAACTTCTGGCCTGAGTGTGAGTAAAATCTTGCTTAACTACTGCCTAATTTCCAGTCCAAATTTAGCTTAACTTCGGATTAATTTCTGGCCTAACTTCCAGCCTAAGTGCGACTTAACATCGGCTAAACTTATGGTCTAGATTTGGATTAACTTCTAGCTTAAGTGTGGCTTAACTCTAGCCTAATTTCTAGCATATGTATGACTTAACTTCGGACTAACTTCTAGTCTAAATTTAGCTTAACGTTGGCTTAACTTCTGGCCTGAGTGTGGGTAAAATCTGGCTTAACTTCTGACTAATTTCTAGTCCAAATTTAGCTTAACTTCGGCCTAATTTCTGGCCTAACTTCCAGCCTAAGTGCGACTTAACATCGGCTAAACTTATGGTCTAGATTTGGATTAACTTCTAGCTTGAGTGTGGCTTAACTCTAGCCTAATTTCTAGCATATGTATGACTTAACTTCGGACTAACTTCTAGTCTAAATTTAGCTTAGCGTTGGCTTAACTTCTGGCCTGAGTGTGGGTAAAATCTGGCTTAACTTCTGACTAATTTCTAGTCCAAATTTAGCTTAACTTCGGACTAATTTCTGGTGTAGATAATGCTTAACTTTGTCTTAAGTTCTAGGCCAAGTGGGGCTTAACGTCGGCTTAACTTTTAGTCTTAGCATCGACTTAACTTCTGGCCCAGATGTGGCTTAATTATTACCTAACTTCTAGTCTGGGTATTTTTTAACTTCTAGCCTATGTATGGCTTAACTCTGCCCGAACTTCTAGTCTAGATATAGCTTAACTTCGGCCTAATTTCTCGCCTGGCTTAACTCTGGCCTAGATGTGGTTTAACTTCGGTCTAACTTTTAGTCTAGATTTAACTTAACTTCGATCTAACGTCGGGCCTAAGTATGGCTTAAATTTATCTTAATTTCTGATCTAGATTTGGCTTAATTTCGACGTAGTTTCTAGCCTAGGTGTGACTTAAATCTCACGTAACTTTTAGCCTAGATATGGATTAACGTTTGTTTAACTTCTAATCTAATTGTGGCTTAACTTCGGTCTAACTTTTAGTCTATATTTAGCTTAACTATGGATTAACTTCTGATCTAGATATGGCTTAACTTTGGCCTATCTTCTAGTGTATATTTAGCTTAACGTCGGATTATCTTCTGGTGCCTAAGTGTGGCTTAAGTCTAGCCTAGCTTCTAGCTTAGATGTTGCTTAATTTCTAACATAGGTGTGACTTAACTTCAGCATAACTACTAGTCTAGATATGGCTTAACTTCGGACTAACTTCTATTCTACAAGTGGCTTAACTCCGGTCTAATTTCTATACTAGATGTGGCTTAACATCAGCTTAACTTATAGTCTAAATAAGGTTTAAGTTTGGCCTAATTTCTTGTCTAAATTTGGTTTAATATCGGACTAATTTCTGGGACTTAAGTGCCGCTTAACTCTGGCCTAACTTCTAGCCTAGATGTTGCTTAATTTCGGCTTTTATCTATCTTTTTATCTAGTTTTAGCTTAACTACGTACTAACTTCTGATATAGATATGGCTTAACTTTAACCTAACTTCTAGTCTAGATTTGTCTTAACGTAGAACTAACTTCTGAGGCCTAAGTGTGGCTTAATTCGTACTAACTTCTGGAGATTGAGTGTGGCTTAACTATGCTTAATTTCTAGCATAGATGTGACTTAATTATGGCTTAATTTTTTTCCTAAGTGTGGCTTAACTCTTGCCTAACTTTTAGGGGTTATTCCTTTTTTATTATTTTCAAAAATTTAAATGTGTCATACCGATATAAATAAGACAGGGACGGAGCAAAGTGCAATATAATCTAATTACAAATCATTGTGTAAAGTTAACAATATCCATAAACCTAAATAAACAATTGATTTAAAGATTTCTCTGAATTATTGTTTCTCGATAAGTGACTCATAATCTCATAAACGTCTAACTAGATATTGTCAACACAAGAAAGACAAGCACCGGTTTTGTGTATTTGTTGTTAGTACCAAAACAGAAAGTGATTTAAATAATGTGTAGTGTAATGCGTGTCGGGTACGGTACGACTATAGTCGTACCGGGTACTTGGCTAAATAAGCGATCTTGCTTTGTTTCGGATCGAAATCTTGGCCTACACCGATCTCGGTTAACATAGAAATAGGAATTAAACGAGGAAGGATTATTTAGTAACGGAGATTTATTTATAACAAAACGTGGTACTTAAAAATTAAAAAAAAAATATAGTTAAAATTAAAATAAATAATGTATGTGTATTTTGTGTTTAATTGGCAACGCTGCTTGTTTTTTTAGTATGGTTTTTTATAGCAAGAGTATGTGGGGATTCCCCTAGACTTATTTTTTGTTTTTATTAGGGTCTTTTGTAGCAATAGTATGTGGGGAATCCCCTTACTATTTGTTTTTATTAGGGTTTTTTGTATCTAGAATATGTGGGGAATTCCCTAGACTTAGTTTTTGTTTTTATTAGGGTCTTTTGTAGCAATGGTATGTAGGGAAACCCCTAGACTTAGTGTTTGTTGTTATTATGGTTTTTGTATCAAAAATATGTGGGGAATCCCCTTAGTATTTGTTTTATTAGGGTCTTTTGTAGCAATAGTATGTGGGGAACATCCTAGACTTAGTGTTTGTTGTTATTACGGTTTTTGTATCAAGAATATGTGGGGAATCCCCTTACTAGTTGTTTTTATTAGGGTTTTTTGTATCTAGAATATGTGGGGAATTCCATAGACTTAGTTTTTGTTTTTATTAGGGTCTCTTGTAGCAATGGTATGTAGGGAAACCCCTAGACTTAGTGTTTGTTGTTATTATGGTTTTTGTATCAAAAATATGTGGGGAATCCCCTTAGTATTTGTTTTATTAGGGTTTTTTGTATCTAGAACATGTGGGGAATTCGGAAGACTTGGTTTTTGTTTTTATTAGGGTCTTTTGTAGCAATAGTATGTGGGGAACCCCCTAGACTTAGTTTTTATTTTTATTAGGGTCTTTTGTAGCAATAGTATGTGGGTAACCCCCTAGACTTAGTGTTTGTTGTTATTACGGTTTTTGTATCAAGAATATGTGGGAAATCCCCTTACTATTTGTTTTTATTAGGGTTTTTTGTAGCAGGAATATGTGGGGAATCCCCTAGACTTAGTGTTTGTTTTTAATTAGGGTTTTGTAGCCAGAATATGTGGGGATAACCCTAGACTTAGTGTTTGTTTTGATTAGGGCTTTTTGTAGCAAGAATATGTGGGGATTCCCTTAGTGTTTGTTTTTTATTATGGTTTTTTTGTAGCAAGTATATGTGGGGATTCCCTTAGTGTTTGTTTTTTATTATGGTTTTTTTGTAGCAAGTATATGTGGGGATTCCCTTAGTGTTTGTTTTTTATTATGTTTTTTTTGCAGCAAGTATATGTGGGGATTCCCTTAGTGTTTGTTTTTATTAGGATTTTTGTAGCAAGAATATGTGGGATATCCCCTAGACTTGGTGATTGTTTTTTATTAGGGTTTTTGTAGCCAGAATATGAGGGGATTACCCTAGACTTAGAGTTTGTTTTTATTAGGGTTTTTTTTTGTAGCAAGAATATGTGGGGATTTTGTATAATGTATTTCTTACTTCTTTGTCGGTACATTTGGAATAATTCTTGTAAACGAAGTCGTTCAAGGTTCTAATGTAATTTTCTTAGAAATGTCTACTTCTTTGTCTGGTAGTAGTAAGTAGTGTAAGCAGTATGGAGGCGCATATATTTTCAGTTAAGGTTCCCACCTGTTGGGTACGGCGGCGCCACGGGAGTGGCCGGTCGCTGTTCACTTGTTTTGGATACATTTTTTACTTATCAAGTGGCGCCCGGACATTTTTCTAAAATTTCATATCCCATAACAAGAAAAGTAAAAAATATATTAAATTAAAAAGAGAGTAAAAAATACTATTCGTGAGAATTTTTTCACAATTTTTAGCCTAGAATTGTGACCTTGAGAAAAGGGAGAAACTAAAGGAGGGGAAATTAAAAATCCATACAGTTGTGGTCTCTTCCCATTCTCATAACTAGAATTTTGTTTCTAAAATTATAAAAAAAATTACAAATATAGAATATTTTTTTCTCTTTTTATCAACAGTTAGTACGTTTTAATAGCGTTGATAGTTTTTTTGTTACAGGGGCTAAACCATATGAAAACTAGAAATTTAAAGACAAAAATGATTTTATATAATATAACAAAAAAATAAATAAATAGTATATTAAAATAAATTTAATATTAATAAAAAGACAATAAAAAATACTATAAGTGAGAATTTTTTGAAAATTTTTGAGCAAGAATTGTAACCCTGAGAAAAGGGAGAGACCAATGGAGGGGTAATTAAAAAATCCTTAAGGTATGGACTCTCCCTATTTTTACAACTACAATCTTTTATCTAAAATTTTGATAAATTTGTTACATATAGAATACTTTTTTTTCTTTTCATTAAAAGTTGGTACGTTGTAATAAATTTGATAGTTTTTATATTACAGGGGTTAAACAATATGAAAATTTGAAATTTAAAGAAAAAAATACCTTTTATATCCTATAACAAAAAAATATATATATTACAATAAACTTAATACCATTAAAAAGAGAATAGAAAATACTATAACTGAGAATTTTTTCAAAATTCTTAATCAAAAATTGTGTTACGATACTGTTCATTTTAAGGTAGAAAAATTTTAAGCATATTTTGGATATAAATTTTCAAAAAATTTGATTAATAAAGAATAAAATTTAATCATAAAAATTCATGTTGTTAAAAAATATACAAATATTTGCAGTAAAAAAAATGGAACAGGACCGTACTTAGAAAATTTAGTACAACTAATTTAATAAAAAAAATACAAGTGTTTTACATTGTTTCATAGAAAAAATAATGAGAATCCATAAATGTAATAGAAATGCAGGTCCGTATTAAAAAAAATATAATTGAAGGTGGCTTTTCAAAGACGAAATTTTGAGCGGTATTTAGAGTTGAATAAATTTTTTTTCGTCAATTTCGGTTTTCCCTAAATATCTCTGATACCGGACCTGATATTTTAATTTTGAAAAATTTGCCATAAAAATATGTATATTTTTTTTTATATGTACTATTGAATTTCTAGTATTAAATTTCTTAATTATTTATTGACAAATAAGTTATGACGCCCAACGTGGGGCAAAATTATAACACGCTAGCTGACGAAATTTAAAATATAATATATAGTTATCAAAAAAAAAAATTAGAAAATAGGGAGAAATTAGGACAAACAGGGAATAATAGAGAAAAATAGAGACAATAAAAATAGGGAAACAGTTGGGAAATGAGGAAAATTAAAGAAAATATTATAAAATAGGGAAAAATATAGAAAAGCAATAATAAAAAAATTAAAAATTATATTAAAATTTAATACTAAATAAAACATAATATAAGTGTGAATTTTTTCAAAATTTTTAAACAAAAATTGTGGCCTTAAAAAAAGGGAGAGACCAAAGTAGGGGTAATTAAACAAATTCATATAGTTTTGGTCTCTCTATATTCTCAAGGTCACAATATTGAATCTAAAATTTCGAAAAAATTCAAAAATATAGAATGTTTTTTTCTCTTTCTATCAATAGTTAGTACGTTTTAATAACGCCTATATTTTTTTTGTTACAGGGGTTAAACGATATGAAAACTAGAAATTTAAAAACAATTATGTCTTTTATTTTGCAAACAAAAAAATTAAAAATATATTAAAATGAACTTTAAACCATTGAAAAGAGAATAAAAAATACTATAAATGAGAATTTTTTTAAAATTTTTAAAGAAAAATTGTGGCCTTGAGAAAATGGAGACCAAAGTAGGGGAAATTATAAAAATTCTTATAGTTGTGGTCTCTCCCTATTCTCAAGGTCACAATATCGAATCTAAAATTTTGAAAAATTTCTAAAATATAGAATGTTTTTTCTCTTTCTATCAACAGTTAGTACGTTTTAATAACTTCTATATTTTTTTTGTTACAGGGGTACACGATATGAAAACTAGAAATTTTAAAGACAATTATGTCTTTTATATTCCAAACAAAAAAATTAAACAATATATTAAAAAAAAACTTTAAACCATTGAAAAGAGAATAAAAAATACTATAAGGGAGAATTTTTTCAGAATTTTTAAACAAAAATTGTGGACTTGAAAAAAGGAGACACCAAAGTAGGGGAAATTAAAAAATCAGTATAGATGTGGTCCCTCCCTATTCTCACAAAATTTTATTTCTACAATTTAAAAAAAAAATACTATCAGCAATTAACAAATTTTAATGACTTTAATAGTTTTTTTGTTACGGGGGTTAAACAATATGTTAACTAGAAATATAAAGACAAAAATGCCTTTTATATCCCTGACGAAAAAATTAAATAATATTTTAAAATCAACTTAATACCATTAAAAAGACAATAAAACATTCTATAATTAAGAATTTTTTCAAAATTTTTATGGAAGAATTGTGATCTTGAGAAAAGGGAGAGACCAAAGTAGGGGAAATTAATAAATCAGTAAACTTCCACAACTACAATTTTTTATCTAAAATTTAAAAAAAAATCACCTATATAGAATATTTTTTTCTCTTTCTACCAACAGTTAACACGTTTTAATAATATAGATAGTTTTCTTGTTACGAGGGTTAAACAATATGAAAAGTATAAATTTAAATATCGAATCTCCCTATATACCTGTTGTGCTAATCGCCCTTTAGAAATCTATTGCTTACAATTAAAACGCAATTGAAATTAACGTTCACCCTGCACTAATTAATCAACTTTCCATAATAAATATAGTCCAGCAACCGGTAACCAATGACCAGATATCCCGCATACTTTATGTATAACCAATAGTCTGTGAGCTTTATATAAAAATTACCAATTTTTTTATTATTAATTTTTATTAACTAGACTATTAATCATAACATAACAAATACATTTTTTTGTATCTATCAATTTGATTAAAATCTTTTATATTTTTAAAGATTTCTGAAAATTTTTGATAATTTTTGAAAGTTTTCGAAGATTTTTGTAAATTCTTGATTTTGAAGGATATTGTAAATTTTTGATGATATTTGAATATTTTTGAAGATGATTCTTGAATATTTTAAATATTTTTGAAGCATTTTGAAGATTTTAGTAAATTTTTGATGATTTCTGAATTTTTTTAAGTACTTTTGAAAGTTTTTGTAAATTTTTGCAGATTTTTGAAGCATTTGGAGGATTTTTGAAGGTTTTGTAAATTTTTGATGATTTTTGAAGATTCTTAAATATTTTGGAAGGATTTTTAAGATTTTTGTAAATTTTTCAAGGTTTTTAACGATATTTGAATATTTTTGAATTTTCTTAAATATTTTTGGAAGGCTTTTGAAGCTTTTTGAAGATTTTTAAAGATTATTCAAGATTTTTGTAATTTTTTGATAATTTTCGAATATTTTTGAAGATTCTTAAATATTTTTGAAGGTTTTTGAACAGTTTTGTAGTTTTTTGAATATTTTTGTAGATTTTTGAAAATTTTTGAAGATTTTTGAAGATTTCTGAAGCTTCTTGGAGATTTTTGTAGATTTTTGTATATTTTAGATGGTTTTTGAAGATTTCGTAAATTTTTGAAAATTTTTAAAGATTTTTTGGAGATTTTTGGATATTTTTTTATAAATTTCTGAATATTTTTGAAGGTTTTTAAATATTTTTGAAGAGTTTTGAAGATTTTTTAAAATTCTAAATATTTTTGAAGATTTTTAAATTTCTTTGAAGATTTTTAAATTTCTTTGAAGATTTTTGAAGCTTTTTTCAAATTTTTGTAGATTTTTGTATATTTTGAATGGTTTTTGAAGAGCTTCGTAAATTTTTGAAAATTTTTCGAGATTTTTGAAGATTTTTGAATGTTTTTGATTCTTGTAATTTTTTGAAGATTTTTGTAAAATTTTGATCATTTTTGAAGATTTTGAAGTTTTATGTAAATTTTTGAATGTTTTTGAAGATTTTTGTACAGTTTTAATGATTTTTGAATATTTTCGAAGATTCTTAAATATTTTTGAAGATTTTTGAAGCTTTTTGAAGATTTTTGAAGATTTTTAAATATTTTTGTAGAGTTTTGAAGATTTTTAAATATTTTTAACGGTTTTTGAAGATTATTGAAGGTTTTTGAAGATTATTGAAGGTTTTTGAAGATTTTTAAAAACTTTTGAAGATTTTTGTAAATTTTTGAATATTTTTGAAGATTTTTAAATATTTTTGTAGAGTTTGGAAGATTTTTAAATATTTCTGATAATTCTTAAATATTTTTGAAGGTTCTTGTAATTTTGTGAAGATTTTTGTAAATTTTTGAAGGTTTTTGAAGGTTTTGAAGATTTTTGAAGATTTTTGAAGATTTTTTGTAAATTTTTGAATATTTTTGAAGATTTTTAAATATTTTTGAAGGGTTTTGAAGATTTTTTAAAATTTTAAATATTTTTGAATATTTTTAAATAATTTGGAAGGTTTTTGAAGACTTGTGTAGTTTTATAGATTTTTGAAGGGTTTTTGAAAATTTTTGGAAGATTTTTGAAGCTTTTTGAAAATTTTTGGAAGATTTTTGAAGCTTTTTGAAAATGTTTGTAAATTTTTGATGATTGTTCAATATCTTTCAAGATGCATAAATATTTTTGAAGCTCTTTGAAGATTTTTGTAGAGTTTTGTAGATTTTGGATGGTTTTTAAAAATTTTTGAATGTTTTGTAAATTTTTGGTTTATAAAGATATTTGTAAATTTTTGAAGATTTTTGTAAATTTTTGAATGTTTTTGATGATGTTTGTACAGTTTTGAAGATTTTGGAATATTTTTGAAGGTTTTTGAAGATTTTTTTAGAGTTTTGTAGTTTTTGGAAGGTTTTTATAAATTTTTGAAGATTTTTGAAGCTTGTTGAATCTTTTTGAAGCATTTGAATATTTTTGTAGATTTTGGTAGGTTTTTGAAGAATTTTGAAAATTTTTGAAAATTTCAAAAGTGTCTTAATTAAGTATTAAGCTCATGTACTAAGAGGCATTCAGTGCTACTGAATAATGTAGACCACCGGCAAAGACGGCGCATAAAAAATTGTCTCTATTATTTTATAGACAAAACACGGTTGAAGACTAGTAGGCTGGAGATATAAGCACAGCCTGCTTGTTTGCACCACAAATTATCACTTGCCATCGCCATCTTGATGTAGTTAATACCCGGTTTATTAATTTAACCTGTAGGCGGTTAGATAAACATTCCCTATTAATTTTATTAAATTTGAAACTATTTAAATTTAAAAGGGCAGAAAAATCTGGTTCTACTACGGATGCTGGGCATGTACCCGCCAAGGGCAGATGCAGTAGCGGACAGGTGTGGTGGCGAAGGGGAACTCAAAGGACCTGCATTTTTATAATAATAATAATGCGCTCGTATGTGGTCATGTCAAAAGGGCATGTGCGATATTTTCCGTTCGTAACGGATTTTTTGGTACCTACAGGATTTTTTTTTTTTTTCGAGATAAATTAATAAATTGTGACCTTGTTGAACAACGTTTCTTCTTTATCTGAATCCACACTTCATGCTTATCTATATTTAGTCGAGAATATCATCCCTTATTTCTCTTCTTTTTTTTTATCACTTCCAGACGTTTAACAAACTTTTGTAAATTCCAATACAAATACAAATATTTGATAAGAATCGAAAACATACAATTTCGATTCGGAAAGAAAAAATTACCTATTATAAATATAAATAGAGTTATCTTATTCGATGGTGTTTAGGTTGATTTAACACGTCACTTGCCGGAGCAAAAAGAAACATATAAGTATATTAAAAAAAAAGCATTAATTGAGAATCAGAGAAAAAAATCTTGGTACCAATTTAACAATAAAAATGCGTAATATGAATAAAATATACCAATATATAAATAATAACAATCAATATTTCAAAAATCTTCAAAAATCAACAATTTGTGCTAGAATACAAGAATATAAAAACTCATATATAGGACAAACGTGGAAACCTTTTCGTGCTAGAATACAAGAACACAAACTTACTTAAATCTAAAAATAACTTAATATATGACATACCTGTAACTAAAATTGTGCCAGAAGGCAAGAACATAAAAATTCATATATAGGACAAAATCTTCAAAAATCTCCAAAATCTTCAAAAATTGTTAAAAATCTTCAAAATTGTACAAAATTGAAAACTTTTGCAGATTTTTGAAGATTCTTGAAGATCTTAAAAAAATTTTGAAGGTTTTTGAAGATTTTTAAATTTTTGTTGAAGATTTTTGAAGGTTTTGAAGATTTTTAAAGATTTTTGAAGTTTTTACAAAAAAAAATTGAAGCTTTCTGATGGTTTTTCGAGATTTTTAAATGTTTTATGAAGATAATAAAGGTTTTTGAAAATTTTTGAAGGTTTTTAAAATTTTTTGAAGATTTTTAACAATTTGTGAAGATCTTCGAAGACGCTTGGAGATTTTGGAGTTTCCGAAAATTTTTGAAGATTTTTAAAGGTTTTTGAAGATTTTTTAAGATTCTTGAGGATTTTTGAAGGTTTTTTAAATATTTTGAAGATTTTAGAATACTTTTGGAGATTTCTAAAGATATTTAAAGATTTTTAACAATTTTTGAAGATTTTCGAAGAATTTTCAAATTTTTAAAAATTTTAAGATTTTTGAAGGTTTTAGAAGATTTTTCAATTTTTTTTAAAGAATTTTTAAGATTGCAACAATTTTTGAGGATTTTCGAAGAATTTTTATAAGATTTTCGAGATTTTGGAAATTTTTGAAGATTTTTAAAAATTTTTTCAATATTTTGAAGATTTTTGAAGGTTTTTAAAGATTTTTGAAGATTTTTGAAAACATTTTGATGCTTTTGAAGATTTTTGAAAAAATTTGAAGATTTTTGAAGATTTTGGAAGGTTTTAAAGATTTTTAACAATTTTTGAAGATTTTCAAAGACTTTCGGAGATTTTGAAGATTTTTAAAATTGCTGAAGGTTTTTAACAATTTTTAAAAGTTTTTGAAGATGTTTGAAGGTTTTTCAAGTTTTTACCAATTTTTAAACACTTTTGAAGATTTTTGAAGATTATTGTAGATTTGTAATCATTTTTGAAGATTTTTGATGATTTTTAAAGATTTGTAAAATTTTTTGCAGATTTTGAAGATTTTTCATGATTTTTAAAGATTTTTAAATTTTTTTTAAGATTTTTAACAGTTTTTGAAGATTTTCGAACAATTTTGAAGATTTTTAAAATGTTTGATGATTTTTGAACATTTTTGAAGATTTTTAAATATCTTTGAAAATTTTTGAACATTTTTTACAATTCTTGAAGATTTTCGAAGAGTTCAAGCTTTTTAAAGATTTTGAAGATTTTTGTTGATTTTTGAAGTTTTTTGAACATTTTTGAAGAGTTTTGAAGATTTTTGAAGATTTTTGAAGGTTTTTAAAGATCTTTGAAGGTTTTTGAAGTTTTTTGAAGAATTTTTACAATTTTTCAAGATTTTTACAAATTTTTAAATGTTTTTGATTGTTTTTAAAGATTTTTAATTTTTTTTAAGATTTTAACAATTTTTGAAGATTTTCGAACAATTTTGAAGATTTTTAAAATGTTTGATGATTTTTGAACATTTTTGAAGATTTTTAAATATCTTTGAAGATTTTCGAAGAGTTCAAGCTTTTTAAAGATTTTGAAGATTTTTGAAGATTTTTGAAGATTTTTGAAGATTTTTAACGATGTTTGAAGATTTTTGAAGATTTTTGAAGATTTTTGAAGATTTTTAAAAATTATTGAAGATTTTTAAAATTTTTTTAAGATTTTTAACAATTTACGAAGATTTTTGAAGAATTTTGAAGTGTTTTGAAAATTTTTAAAATTTCTTAAAGATTTTTGAATTTTTTGAAGATTTTTAAAAATATTCAAACATCTTCAAAATCTCCAAAAGTGTTCGAAAATCTTCAAAAATCTCAAAATCTTAGGAAATCTTTAAAAATCTCCAAAAGTCTTCAAAAACCTTCAAAAATCTTAAAAAAATTTTAAAAATTTTTTAAAATCTTCATAGACCTTCAAAAATCTTCAAAAATTGTTAAAAATATTCAAAAATCTTAAATTTCAACAACAAAAATTTCAAAAGTCTCAAAAATGTCAAAATCTTCAAATATCTTTGGTAAATTTTATTCCAAATTAGTCTCAGAAACTATCTAAAAAATTCTAAAGAATCTAAAGTTGTTTGAGAGAGTCTAACATACTCTCAATGAGTCTTGAAAAATTTTAAAAGAATCTAACTGACTCTGTAATCACAATAATGAGTGTAAAACAGTCGTAGAGGATAAAAAATCATCAATGTAAGTTAATTAAAGCGTAAAAAATTTTGAAAATGAGTCTAATAAGAGTTTAGAGATTCTGAAAGAGTCAAAAAATGTTTGAAATAGTCCATATCATTCCAAATGAGTCTCAGAGGCTATATAAAGATTATGACAGAATCTGAAGGTGTTTTAAGAGAGTCTAATTGACTCTTAATGAGTCTTGAATAATTTACAAGAATCTAACTGACTCTGCAATCACAATAATGAGTGTAAAACAGTCGGAGATGGTCAAAATGATCAATGTGAGTTAATTAAAGCGTAAAAACTTTTGAAAATGAGTCTAATAAGAGTTTATAGATTCTGAAAGAGTCAAAAAATGTTTGAAATAGTCTATATCATTCCAAATGAGTCTTAGAGACTATATAAAGGTTATGACAGGATCTGAAGGTGTTTTGAGAGAGTCTAATTGACTCTCAATGAGCCTTGAATATTTTACAAGAATCTAACAGACTCTGCAATAGTAATAATGAGTGTAAAAGAGTCAGAGATGATCAAAATCATCAACGTGAGTTAAATAAAGTGTAAACACTTTTGAAAATGAGTCTATTAAGAGTTTATAGATTCTGAAAGAGTCAATAAATGTTTGAAATAGTCCATATCATTCCAAATGAGTCTCAGAGGCTATATAAAGATTATGACAGAATCTGAAGGTGTTTTAAGAGAGTCTAATTGACTCTTAATGAGTCTTGAATAATTTACAAGAATCTAACTGACTCTGCAATCACAATAATGAGTGTAAAACAGTCGGAGATGGTCAAAATGATCAATGTGAGTTAATTAAAGCGTAAAAACTTTTGAAAATGAGTCTAATAAGAGTTTATAGATTCTGAAAGAGTCAAAAAATGTTTGAAATAGTCTATATCATTCCAAATGAGTCTTAGAGACTATATAAAGGTTATGACAGGATCTGAAGGTGTTTTGAGAGAGTCTAATTGACTCTCAATGAGCCTTGAATATTTTACAAGAATCTAACAGACTCTGCAATAGTAATAATGAGTGTAAAAGAGTCAGAGATGATCAAAATCATCAACGTGAGTTAAATAAAGTGTAAACACTTTTGAAAATGAGTCTATTAAGAGTTTATAGATTCTGAAAGAGTCAATAAATGTTTGAAATAGTCTATATCATTCCAAATGAGTCTTAGAGACTATATAAAGGTTATGACAGGATCTGAAGGTGTTTTGAGAGAGTCTAATTGACTCTCAATGAGTCTTGAATATTTTACAAGAATCTAACAGACTCTGCAATAGTAATAATGAGTGTAAAAGAGTCAGAGATGATCAAAATCATTAATGTGAGTTAAATAAAGTGTAAACACTTTTGAAAATGAGTCTATTAAGATTTTATAGATTCTGAAAGAGTCAAAAAATGTTTGAAATAGTCTATATCATTCCAAATGAGTCTTAGAGACTATATAAAGGTTATGACAGGATCTGAAGGTGTTTTGAGAGAGTCTAATTGACTCTCAATGAGCCTTGAATATTTTACAAGAATCTAACAGACTCTGCAATAGTAATAATGAGTGTAAAAGAGTCAGAGATGATCAAAATCATCAACGTGAGTTAAATAAAGTGTAAACACTTTTGAAAATGAGTCTATTAAGACTTTATAGATTCTGAAAGAGTCAAAAAATGTTTGAAATAGTCTATATCATTTTCAAATGAGTCTCAGAGACTATATAAAGATTATGACAGAATCTGAAGGTGTCTTGAATGAGTCTTGAATATTTAAAAGAATCTAACCGACTCTGCAATACTAATAATGAGCATAAACAATATTTTGTTTCGTTTAAAAAAAAAGAAGTGCTGCGCTATAAGAAGAAAAAAAAATTGACACACATGCAAAATTCAATCACTCTTAAGTGTTACTTAACTGTTATTTACTTAACTCCTTAACTAACAATGGAAGATGATTGCCTTTTATAATGCATTATGAAAGTGATGGCCAAACAAACGAACAACGAATACCTAGATCACGTTCTTACAGCCAAGATAATTGGTCATGAAAGGGCAAGTGACGTTTCTGCCGGCATTACACGCTTCAATGGCCTGACGACGAAACAAAAGTGCCACAAATGAGAGTAATCAGCGAAATTTTAGAATTTAGCAATGTCTCTATTTATGAAATGGCTTTATGGATTTATAGTACAGGTAAAAATTTATTTTCTATCTATAATGTTTATATTCTTCTTTTCCTTTTATTATGCTCTTATTAGACTCATTTTATACTCATTATTACTATTGCAGAGTCTTTTAAAATATTCAAAACTCATTAGACTGTCTTAAAACACCTTCAGATTCTGTCATAACCTTTATATAGTCTCTAAGACTCATTTGAAATGATATAGACTATTTCAAACATTTTTTGACTCTTTCAGAATCTATAAACTCTTATTAGACTCATTTTCAAAAGTGTTTACGCTTTATTTAACTCACATTGATGATTTTTATCCTCTCCGACTGTTTTACACTCATTATTACTATTGCAGAGTCAGTTAGATTCTTTTAAAATATTCAAGGCTCATTAAGAGTAAGTTAGACTCTCTTAAAACAACTTCAGATTCTGTAAGAATCTTTATATAGTCTCTAAGACTTATTTGGAATGATATAGACCATTTCAAACATTTTTTGACTCTTTCAGAATCTATAAACTCTTATTAGACTCATTTTCAAAAGTGTTTACGCTTTATTTAACTCACATTGATGATTTTTATCCTCTCCGACTGTTTTACACTCATTATTACTATTGCAGAGTCAGTTAGATTCTTTTAAAATATTCAAGGCTCATTAAGAGTAAGTTAGACTCTCTTAAAACAACTTCAGATTCTGTAAGAATCTTTATATAGTCTCTAAGACTTATTTGGAATGATATAGACCATTTCAAATATTTTTTGACTCTTTCAGAATCTATAAAGTCTTAATAGACTCAATTTCAAAAGTTTTGACGCTTTAATTGACTCACATTGATCATTTTGATAATCTCCAACTGTTTTACACTCATTATTACTATTGCAGAGTCTTTTAAAATATTCAAAACTCATTAGACTGTCTTAAAACACCTTCAGATTCTGTCATAACCTTTATATAGTCTCTAAGACTCATTTGGAATGATTTGGACTATTTCAAACATTTTTTGACTCTTTCAGAATCTATAAACTCTTAATAGACTCATTTTAAAAAGTGTTTACACTTTATTTAAGTCAAATTGATGATTTTGATCATCTCTGACTCTTTTACACTCATTATTACTATTGCAGAGTCAGTTAGATTCTTGTAAAATATTCAAGACTCATTGAGAGTCAATTAGACTCTCTCAAAACACCTTTAGATTCTGTCATAACTTTTATATAGTCTCTAAGACTCATTTGGAATGATTTGGACTATTTCAAACATTTTTTGACTCTTTCAGAATCTATAAAGTCTTAATAGACTCATTTTAAAAAGTGTTTACACTTTATTTAAGTCAAATTGATGATTTTGATCATCTCTGACTCTTTTACACTCATTATTACTATTGCAGAGTCAGTTAGATTCTTGTAAAATATTCAAGACTCATTGAGAGTCAATTAGACTCTCTCAAAACACCTTTAGATTCTGTCATAACTTTTATATAGTCTCTAAGACTCATTTGGAATGATTTGGACTATTTCAAACATTTTTTGACTCTTTCAGAATCTATAAAGTCTTAATAGACTCATTTTAAAAAGTGTTTACACTTTATTTAAGTCAAATTGATGATTTTGATCATCTCTGACTCTTTTACACTCATTATTACTATTGCAGAGTCAGTTAGATTCTTGTAAAATATTCAAGACTCATTGAGAGTCAATTAGACTCTCTCAAAACACCTTTAGATTCTGTCATAACTTTTATATAGTCTCTAAGACTCATTTGGAATGATTTGGACTATTTCAAACATTTTTTGACTCTTTCAGAATCTATAAAGTCTTAATAGACTCATTTTCAAAAGTGTTTACGCTTTATTTAAGTCAAATTGATGATTTCGATCATCTCCGACTGTTTTACACTCATTATTTCTATTTCAGAGTCAGTTAGATTCATTTTAAATATTCAGGACTCATTGAGAGTTAATAGACTCTCTTAAAACACGTTCAGATTCTGTTACACATTTTATACAGTCTCTGAAACTCATATAGACTATTTCAAACATTTTAAAATGATTTTTGACTATAAGACTCGTATTAGACTCATTTTCAGAATCTATAAGACTCTTATTAGACTCATTTTCTGTTTTTCTATTGAATTTCTGTATTGTAGAGGTTATATAATACTTAAAGCCACTTTGTAGCAGACTGTATTATGTTAAGGTTTTAAACTGATTTTTAATATTATTTAAATAAAAAAAAACAGCTGAGGGTAGTTTTTACATACATTTTTTTATCAATATACCTTTATAATATGCTAGACACGTAGCTCAGTCAGTGACCAAACAGTGATGCCGATTTGTGTGGAATTTTCCATTTTTGGCCATTTTTTAATGAACAGTGATGCCGATTTGCGGGGAATTTGTATTTTTTTATCAACAGTGATGTCGGTTTGTGGGAAATTTCCCACTTTTTAGTATTTTTTAATTAACAGTTATGCCGATTTGTGGGGAATTTCCCATTTTTGGGTAATTTTTTAATCAACAGTGAATCAAATTTCTGGGGAATTGCCCATTTTTGGGTACTCTTTAATCAACAATGACGCCAATTTGTGGGGAAATTTCCATTTTTGGGTATTTTTAATCAACAGTGATTCCGAATTGTGAGGAATTTCCCATTCTTCGGCATTTTTTAATCAACAATGATGAAAATTTGTGGGGAATTTCCCATTTTTAGGTATTTTTTAATCAACAGTAATGCAAATTTCTGGGGAATTGCCCATTTTTGGGTACTTTTTAATCAACAATGACGCCGATTTGTGGGGAAATTATCTTTTTTGGGTATATTTTAGTCCAATGATGATGCCTATTTGTGGGGAATTTCGCATTTTTTCGGTATTTTTAATCAGCAGGGATCCTGATTTGTGGGGAATTTCCTATTTTTGGGTATTATTTAATCAACAGTGATGCCAATTTGTGGGGAATTTCCCATTTTTGGGTATTTTTAATCGACAGTGACGCCGATTTGTGGGGAATTTCCCATTTTCGGGTATTTCTTAATCAACAGTGATGCCAATTTGTAGAGAATTTCCCATTTTTGGGCGTTTTTAATGAACAGTGAAGCCGATTTGTGAAGAATATCGCTTTTTTGGGTATTTTTTAGTCAACAGTGATGCCAATTTGTGGGGAATTTCCCATTTTTTGGTATTTTTTAATCAACAGTTATGCTGATTTGTTGGGAATTTCCATTGTTCGGATATTTTGTAATCAATAGTGATGTCGATTTGTGAGGAATTTCCCATTTTTGGGTATTTTTAATCAATAGTGATGTCGATTTGTGGGGAATTTCCCATTATTGGGTATTTCTTAATCAACAGTGATGCCGATTTGTGGGGAATTTCTTACTTTTGGTTATTATTTAATCAACAGTGATGCAGATTTGTGGGGATATTCCCACTTTTGTTTAATTTTTAATTAACAGTTATGACGATTTTTGGGGAATTATCAATTTTTGGGTATTTTTGCAAATCATTGTTTAATTTATTTTAATAGGTACAAACTTTTTGTATTAGTTTTAAATTTTACACAAATTTTTATTTCGGTTATGATTTTTTGACAATAATAATAATAATTATTTGATAAAGCAAAATTTGACTGTATTATTTTTCGGACACATCGTGACTGAAAATTGTCTTAATTGCGACTAGTGTGGCGCTTTATTATTAATGGCCGCCATTAAAGCTGATGCTTTGAAATAACAATTACGGCACAAGGTGCATTGTGCACCGTTGCATTGTCACAAATTGTTTATAACGCGATGTTGCAACAACGCTGCGTCATTCATTATTATTAATTAGCGCCATCTTTTTGTTTATCGTATAAGGGTGGCTGTTTAATTTACCCTCTAAATCTAATTCTGATTCCATCCCACGGGATAGAATTTATTTTCCCACGGGTAATGTTACAAGTATAGTGTGCATTGGATCTGGTGAAATCTATTGTTAAAGGGATTTTGTTTCCATGGCACACGTCGATTTATTGTGTTTAAATGTGTGGGTCAAAAAGAGGGAAATGATTTTGACAGTTAGTATCAAGTGTGTCACTTGTGAACGGATCTAGTAGTCATGGGAGTTAATTTAGATTGAGTAAATATGGTGAGAAAAAAAAAAGAAAATTCTTCTCTTTTTTTAAATCTATTTGATAAATGAGCATCAATTTTTCATAAGCAAATCATGCACCAGGTGGCGCAATTCCAGCATATCATCCGTGGACCGAAAACTGAATAAATTTTTCATTAGGGAATAAACGAAGAGGGCGTAACGATTCGCTTTTGTTTTGTATTGTTTCTCCCTGCCGAAAATGACTAAAACATATGACGATCAGCTGATGGATTCTCACCTTAGTCATACCCACTTAACGAAATATTTTTTGTTAATAATAAGCAATTTTTTTATATACAATAAATCTGTTATTTTTAGATTTAAGAAAGTTTGTGTTATTGCATTCTAGAATAGAAAAGTTTACACGTTTGTCCTATATATGAATTTTCATGTTCTTGCATTCTGGCACATTTTTTTTACACGTTTGTCCTATATATGATTTTTTATGTTCTTGCATTCTGGAACCATTTTTTTACAAGTTTGACTTATATATGGATTTTCATGTTCTTGCATTCTGGCACATTTTTTTTTACACGTTTGTCCTATATATGATTTTCATGTTCTTGCATTCTGGCACATTTTTTTTTACACGTTTGTCCTGTATATGATTTTTTATGTTCTTGCATTCTGGAACCATTTTTTTACAAGTTTGACTTATATATGGATTTTCATGTTCTTGCATTCTGGCACATTTTTTTTTACACGTTTGTCCTATATATGATTTTCATGTTCTTGCATTCTGGCACATTTTTTTTTACACGTTTGTCCTATATATGATTTTCATGTTCTTGCATTCTGGCACATTTTTTTTTACACGTTTGTCCTGTATATGATTTTTTATGTTCTTGCATTCTGGAACCATTTTTTTACAAGTTTGACTTATATATGGATTTTCATGTTCTTGCATTCTGGCACATTTTTTTTTACACGTTTGTCCTATATATGATTTTCATGTTCTTGCATTCTGGCACATTTTTTTTTACACGTTTGTCCTATATATGATTTTCATGTTCTTGCATTCTGGCACATTTTTTTTACACGTTTGTCCTGTATATGATTTTTTATGTTCTTGCATTCTGGAACCATTTTTTTACAAGTTTGACTTATATATGGATTTTCATGTTCTTGCATTCTGGCACATTTTTTTTTACACGTTTGTCCTATATATGATTTTCATGTTCTTGCATTCTGGCACATTTTTTTTTACACGTTTGTCCTGTATATGATTTTTTATGTTCTTGCATTCTGGAACAATTTTTTTACAAGTTTGTCCTATATATGAATTTTTATATTCTTGAATTCTAGCACAACTTTTTTACAAGTTTGTCCTATATATGAAATTTTATGTTCTTGAATTCTAGCACAACTTTTTTACACTTTTGTCCTATATATGAATTTTTATGTTTTTACATTCTGGCACAATTTTTTCAACACGTTTGTCCTATATATGATTTACCTTATTTATTCATTTAAATATTTATTTTTATTTTATAAAAAACAAGTTTATAATAATATAAATCCGCTATTAGCATAAAAAAATACCCTTTTATCCTATTATATAAATACCGGAAAGGGTCGGGATTTTTTTTTTAAGTTCCGGTTTATTAGAGTGTCCCGAACGGGAATATTTGTCACCTGGTTTAATAAAATAATTTTAACGGTCTTTTTTAGTACTAAATTTACTCTTATTAGGTGATAATTTTAATCGAGAAAAAAAATTAAAGGATCGTAAAAGTTTCTTAAAAGGGTGAAATTTTTATTACCATCATCAGGAGCAGTTTTGCATACAATTTGTTTACATATTTATGGAGCATAATTATTCATGCTCTCTTAAATATATTTTTTAAGCTTGATTAAATATGTGAGAATATTTTTTTTTTATTTGCATTTCGTACAATAGGGATGATCCTTATTCGAATATATACAGAGTGTTTAATAGTAATATATAAAAATAATTAAAATAAGAAATAATGAAAAGATGCTAAAACAAATGAAAAATAAATGAGGCATTCAAAATTAAAATATAAAGAAAATAGGAAAATAATAAAAAAGTAGGGGGAAATAATAGAGAAATGTGAAAAAAATTGTTTGGGACATGAAGTCAATAGTAAAAAAGTAGGGGACAAAATAGAGGGAGGAGAGTGGAAAAAAACTTTTAAAATATAAAGAAAAGTGTCTAAAAGTAAGGGAAAAAGTGGAAAAAAATCTGAAACACACAGAAAGCATTATAAAAGTAGAATAAAAGAGGGGAAAAAGTGTGAAAACAAAAAATTTTGACACATTAAATAAACATTAAAAAATTAGGAAAAAAGGGAGTGAGGGAATGGAAAAAAGTTTAAAGCATACATAAAATTGTAAAAAGAAGGGAAATCTTTTTCTTACTATTATTTTGCTTACACAGATTAAGTCGTAGGTATTTTTCCCCACGTTTTTACGCTCATTTTTTTAAATTTTTTCTCCCTTTGTTTTTTTCTTCTTTTTTTCCCCACTTTCTTCTCGTTTCTTTTCCCTGTTGTTTTTCTTTTTTTTTCTAATTTTTTTTTTTAATATTTTTAACGTCGATGACTATCAGAACATTTTTCTTTCGTTTGTTTTTTTTATGGCATTGTTGCCAAACTTACGTAAGTCGTAGGAATTTTTCCCCACTTTTTTTGCCTCATTTTTGCCCTCTTTGTATTTTTTCTTCTTTTTCCCCCCACTTTCTCGTTTCTTTTCCCAGTTGTTTTTCTTTTTTTTCCATTTTTTTACGTCAATGATTATCAGAATATTTACCGTTTTTTTGATTTTCTTTATTATATTATTGCCAAACTTACAGATTAAGTCATAGTTTTTTGCCCCATTGTTTTTTACATTTTTTCCATTTTCGTTTTTTTCTCACTTTTTCCCAATTTTTTTACGACTGCTTGTCTTTTTTGTTTTTTTTATGGCATTGTTGCCAAACTTGCAAATTGAGCTGTAGAAATTTTTCATCACTTTTGTTTTTGCCCTATTTTTCAGTCTTTTGTTTTTTTTCGCCACTGTTTTTCCCATATTTTGGCATTTTGTGTTTTCTTCTTTTTCCCCACTTTTTTCTCTTTTTTTATCCACTTTTTCCCCGCTTTCTTAGTTTTTCTTTTTTCTCAATTTATTTCAAATTTTTTTCCACCTTTTTCTCCCCCTTTTTTCAATTTTCTTTTACAATGATTATCAGACAGAATTTTTTTCTTTATTTTTGTTTTTTGGCCCATTTTCTTCTTTTTCTCATTTGTGTTTTTTTAACTCGTTTTTTCACACTTTTGTTTTTACCACATTTTCCCCTATTTGTTTCTCACTATTTCCTTTTTCTCATTTTTCTTCTGTTTTAGAATTTTTTCCACGTTTTTACTACTGTTCTCTATTTTTTTTCACTTTTCCCCATTTTTTTCTCTTTTCCATCATTTTTGTTTTTTGTGTCCCATTTCCTCTTTTTATTAATATTGTCTTTTGTCCCACTTTTTTCTTTCTGTATTTTCTTCGTTTTTTTCCCTTTTTTATCCATTTTTCTCACTTTTTTTGATTTTCATTTTTACCCACTTTCCTATTTTTTTTAAAACTTTTGATTTTTCCCACTATCGTTTTTTTCTTCTTTTGTTTTCCTACTTTTTCCCGTGTTTTGCCTTACGTTTTTTTTACTTTTGCTGTATTAATTTTTTCCCATTTTTACCATTTTCTAATTTTTTTTTGATCCCCGGTTTTCCACTTTTTTCAATTTTTTTACAACTATCAGAATCTTTTTCTCTCTTTTATTTTTTAGGACATTGTTGCCAAACCAGTTTAAGCGGTAGGTATTTTTTCGTCACTTTTGGTTTTTCCCACTTTTCGGTTTTTTCTCTTTCAGACTTCCTTGTTTTTTTTTTATTTTTTCACTTGTTTTTCCCCTCGTTTTCCCACTTTTTTGTTTTCTCTTTTTTTCTCGTTTATTTTTTATTTTTCCACTTTTTTCTTTTTTCCCACTTTTTCCCTATTTTTTTTTACAGCTGTCAGAATACTTTCTTTCTCTTTTGTTTTTCAGGACATTGTTGCCAAACTTACAGATTAAGTCTTGGATATTTTTCCCTACATTTGTTTTTTCCCACTTTTGTTTTTTTTATACCTTTTTTTTCCTATTTTATTTTGTCACTTTTTCTCTCTTGTTTTTCCCACCTATTAGTTTTTTCTTTTTCCCATTTTTTCCTTTTTTCCCACTTTTTCCGTTTTATTTTTCCTTTTTCTCACCTTTTTTCCATGTCAAAATTTTTTTCTTTATCTTTTTTTGTTTTTTAAGCATTGTTGCCAAACTTACAGATTCAGAAAGTATTTTTTCCCATTTTTGTTTTCTGCATTAGTTTTTTCCTTCTTTGTTTTCTCACTTTTGTTTTTTTTGTTCGTTTGTTTTCCCACTTTTTTCTCCCTTGTTTTTCCCACTTTTTCTGTTTTATTATCCCTTTTTTCTCGCCGTTTTCTATGTCAGAATTTCTTTTTTTTTATATTTTTTTTATTTTTTTTGCATTGTTGCCAAACTTACAGATTCAGAAAGTATTTTTTCCCATTTTTGTTTTCTGCATTAGTTTTTTCCTTCTTTGTTTTCTCACTTTTGTTTTTTTTGTTCGTTTGTTTTCCCACTTTTTTTCTCCCTTGTTTTTCCCACTTTTTCTGTTTTATTTTCCCTTTTTCTCGCCGTTTTCTATGTCAGAATTTTTTTTTCTTTATATTTTTTTTATTTTTTTTGCATTGTTGCCAAACTTACAGATTCAGAAAGTATTTTTTCCCATTTTTGTTTTCTGCATTAGTTTTTTCCTTCTTTGTTTTCTCACTTTTGTTTTTTTTGTTCGTTTGTTTCCCCACTTTTTTTCTCACTTGTTTTTCCCATTTTTATGTTTTCTCTTTTTTTACCCAATTATTTTTCTACAACTGTTTTTCCCACTTTTTCCGTCATTTTTTTTTCAAAGAATCATTAATTTTGCTGACATATAGAACAGAAAAATAATATTTTTTGACAACAAAATCGCGTCGTCCGTCCTGAATATGTTATTCAATAAATTAAAAGGTTATTCGGTAGGGGCCTATAAAAGTTTGAAGTGTGATTTTTCAAAATAGCACCTTGTTAAAATATATGACCGCCATCATAGGTTCTGGTTTCTGGTTGTGAAAGGTGCGCTACTGTTAGGACAAAGTAGGTACACATCTGTCTGGTATTTACCTGTAATTCTTTTGCCAACTTTACTTTTATGTACATACCAGCAGTTAACAATAGTTTTTTAAATGTTTGAAAATGAAAACAAATACTATTTGTAGTGCGAATATATAATTGCATTGAATTATTAAATAAATAATCCCAGCAAGCTAACAGTATCCAAGTAGCTCAGCTACGGACAGACGGACAGACAGACAGTTGCTATTGATTTAGGTAATTGAAAACAATAGGTGGGCGAGCTAAAGTAACCAGCTATCGATTGCTGAAAACAGAAATCCAAAATTCAAAACAGTTCTTGAGTTATCGCTGAGAGAGACGGAAAGACGGACAAACGGACAGACAGACGGTTTCAGTTGACTTACGTCATTGAAAATAATAGATAATTGAGCTATTGTAACCAGTTATCGATTGCTGAAAACAGAAATCCAAAATTCAAAACCGTTCTTCAGTTTTCGCTGTGACAGACTGACAGACAGACAGACCGACAGACAGACAGACAGACGGACGGACCGACGGACATTGTTAAGTCAATAAGTACCTTAGCTACATGATAATCTTTAAAAACTAGCAATCTCCAAGTGTTTATATTCTGTACAAACATAAACATACTTTTAATATGATTATTATTATTATTATTTACTGTGACGCTCTAGGGCGTCTTACTGATGATTGATAGCAGTATATGTATAGGAAAATCCAGAAAACTTCACCACCATCATCGAGACTGCGCATTAAACACTAACTAAATTAATATTCAATGTAGTTTACCTATTCGAGCCTATGGAAAAATGATCACCAACTAGTAAAAATTGTCGCCAGATGGTGAAATTTACGTTTAGATGGTGAAATTTATCAATGTATAAAATAAATTATCCCTCGATGGTGCAATTTAAACTGAGATGAAAAACATTAGTCCCAGATGGTGAATATTATCGTTAAATGGTGAAAAATTACGTATAGATGGTGAAATGTGTGTATGGATGGTGAAATTATTTCTCAGATGGAAAAAACAAATCCTTGGACGGTGTTGAAATTTTCGTACATATGGGGAAAATTATCCGCAGATAGTGAAAATTATCTCCAGATGGTGAAAGCTATTTTAAAATGTTGAAATTTTTATACAGATGGTGAAACTTATTCCCAGATGGTGAAATTTACGTATTATATTAAAATTTTCCCAAAGGTGATAAAGTATAAAAAAATTATTCCCTGGAGGTGAAAAATTATCACCATATGGTGAAAATTATCGCCAGACGAGAACTGTCATCTGATGTAGAAATTTGGGTAAAATGGTGAAATTTATCATCTGATTAAAAAAATTATTGCGTTTAAATGATAAATATTATCCCCAGATGGTTAAATTTTTCCTCGAATGGAAAAATGATCTGCAAATGGTGAAAATTATAGTCGATGATGAAAAATATCGCCTGATGGAGAAATTAGCGTACAAATGGTGAAATTTGTCTATAAATGGATTAATTTATCCCAGCATAAAATAAATTATAGCCAGATGGTGAAATTTAAACTGAGATGAAAAAAAATATCCCCAGAGAGTGAAAATTATCTTTAGACGGTAAAAATTGTCTCTAAATGGTGAAATTAGCTTAAAAATGGTGAAATTAACATACAAATGGTAAAATTTCCATATAGATGGTTTAATTTATCCAAGCATAAAATAAATTATCCCCGGATGGTGAAAAATAATTATCCCCAGAAGGTGAAAATTATCGTTAGACCTGAAGGTGAAAATAGCATAGAAATGGTGAAATTTGCATATAGATGGTTTAATTTATTTCAGCATAAAATAATGTAAATGGTGTTATTTATCCCAGTATAAAATAAATTATCCCCAGATGGTGAAATTTAAACTGAGATGAAAAAAAATATCTCCAGATGGTGAAAATAATCGTTAAATGGTGAAAATTTAAATATAGATGCTAAAATTTGAATATAAATAGTAAAATTTGCGTAGAGATGGTGAAAATTATCCACAGATGGTGAATTTTACGTATAGATGGTGAAATTTACGCAAATAAAAAAATGATCTCCAAATGATGAAAATTCTCGTCCATGGTAAAAACTGTCTCCAGATGGTGGAATTAGCGTACAGGTGGTGAAATTTGAGTATAGATGGTAAAATTTATCAAAGTATGAAATAAATTATCACTAGATGGTGAAATTTAAACAGAGATAAAAAGCATTATCCCAAATGAGTGAAAATTATCGTTAGATAGTGAAATTTTTTAGATGGGTGAAATTTGCATATATATGGTGAAATTTATCCTCTAATTAAAAATGTATAGCCAGATGTTAATAATTGCGTACCTATGGTGAAAATTATCCCCAGATGGTGAAATTTGTAGATAGATCGTGAAATTATCGTCGACGGCGAAAATTGTCGCCTGATGGTGAAATTAGCCTGTAGGTGGTGACACTTTGGTATAGATTGTGAAGTTTATGTATGAAATAAATTATCCCCAGAAGGTGGAATGGAAACTGAGATGAAAAACATTATCCCCAGAGGGTGAAAAATTATTGTTAATTTGCATATAAATAATAGTAGAAATGGTGAAAATTATACCCATATGGTGAAATTTACATATAGGTAGAAAAAATTGCATATAAATAATGAAATTTATCCATCCTCTGATTAAAAAAATTATCGCCAGATATTGAAATTTCCGATTAGATGGTGAAAATTACCTCCAGATGGTGAAAATTATCCCCAGATGGTGAAATTTAAGTATGGATGATGAAAATTGTGTATAGATCATGACATTCATCCTAGTATAAAAAAATCCCCAAATGGTGAAAATTATCGTCGTTGGTGAAACTGTCGCCTGATGGTGAAATTAGCGTACAGATGATAAAATTTTGGTTTATTCGGTGAAATTTATCAAAGCATGAAATAAATTGTCCAGAGATGGCGAAACTTAAACTGATATAAAAAAAACATTATCCTCCCCAGAGGGTAAAATTATCGTTAAATGGTGAAAATTTGCGTATGGTAACATTTCAATAGAAATAGTGAAATTTATCCCCAGATGGTGAAGTTTATGTGGAGGTGATAAAATTTGCATATAAATAGTGAAAATTATCCTCTGGCTGAAAAAATTATCGGCAGGTTGTGAAATTTATAGATGGTGAAATTTCTGTATAGATCGTGAAATTCATCATAGTATAAAAAAAAAATTATCCAGAGATGGTTAAATTTATCCTCAAATGGAAAAATGAACTTCAAATGGTGAAACTTATAGTCGATAGTAAAAATTTAGCGTACTGGTGATGTTTACGTATAAGTGGTGAAATTTATCTTTTGACTGGAAACATTATGGTCTGATGTCGAAATATGGTGAAAATTATTACCAGATTATGAAAATGCTCCCCAGATGATGAAAATTATCCCCAGATGATGAAAATTATCCCCAGATGGTGAAAATGATCCCAAGATGGTGAAAATTATCCCCATATGGTGAAAATTATTCCCAGATTGTGAAAATTATCAACAGATTGTGAAAATGATTACCAGATGGTAAAAATTATCCCCAGATGGTGAAAATTATTCCCAGATTGTGAAAATTATCACTATATCGTGAAAATTATCACCAAATTGTGAAAATGATCCCCAGATGATGAAAAGTATGCCCAGATGGTGAAAATTATACCCAGATTATGCAAATGATCACCAGATGGTGAAAATTATTCCCAGATTGTGAAAATTATCACCAGATTGTGCAAATGATCACCAGATGATGAAAGTATCCCCAGATGGTGAAAATTATCCCCAGATTGTGCAAATGATCACCAGATGGTGAAAATTATTCAAAGATTGTGAAAATTATTACCAGATTGAGAAAATGCTCCCCAGATGACGAAAATTATCCCCAGATGATGAAAATTATCCCCAGATGGTGAAAATGATCCCAAGATGGTGAAAATTATCCCCATATGGTAAAAATTATTCCCAGATTGTGAAAATTGTCAACAGATTGTGAAAATGATTACCAGATGATGAAAATTATCCCCAGATGGTGAAAATTATTCCCAGATTGTGAAAATTATCACTAGATGGTGAAAATTATCACCAAATTGTGAAAATGATCCCCAGATGATGAAAAGTATCCCCAGATGGTGAAAACAATACCCAGATTATGCAAATGATCACCAGATGGTGAAAATTATCACCAGATTGTGAAAATGATCCCCAGATGGTGAAAATTATCCCCAGATTGTGAAAATGATCCCCAGATGATGAAAAGTATCCCCAGATGGTGAAAATTATCCCCAGATTGTGCAAATGATCACCAGATGGTGTAAATTATTCAAAGATTGTGAAAATTATTACCAGATTGTGAAAATGCTCCCCAGATGATGAAAAGTATCCCCAGATGGTGAAAACAATACCCAGATTATGCAAATGATCACCAGATGGTGAAAATTATTCCCAGATTGTGAAAATTATCACCAGATTGTGAAAATGATCCCCAGATGGTGAAAATTATCCCCAGATTGTGCAAATGATCACCAGATGGTGTAAATTATTCAAAGATTGTGAAAATTATTACCAGATTGTGAAAATGCTCCCCAGATGATGAAAATTATCCCCAGATGGTGAAAATTATCCCCAGATGGTGAAAATGATCCCAAGATGGTGAACATTATCCCCATATGGTGAAAATTATTCCCAGATTGTGAAAATTATTCCCAGATTGTGAAAATTATCACCAGATTGTGAAAATGATTACCAGATGGTGAAAATTATCCCCAGATGGTGAAAATTATTCCCAGATTGTGAAAATTATTCCCAGATTGTGAAAATTATTCCCAGATTGTGAAAATTATCACTAGATGGTGAAAATGATCACCAAATTGTGAAAATGATCCCCAGATGATGAAAAGTATCCCCAGTTGGTAAAAATTATCCCCAGATGTTAAATATATGTTAAAAATATAAAAATAATAAGAGATAAAAAAAATTTTTTTCAGACTTTTTGCAAATTTAAGCTTAATAAAACATTAGACGTATCTGCACAATAATTTTGTTGTTGATAGTTTGAGAACCGCTGTGTAAGGGCTGATGCCCTATAGAAAACTAAGAAGAAAGGGATCGGCCAGACATGTGCATGTGTGTAGAAAGCATCTGCCGGTAAGGCACATGCCCTAAAACTCTGGTAGCAGGTAATTTTTCCTCGATTGATAATTGAAATAAACGTCAAACACCATTGTGCAATATATTTTTCTACCTTCTAGAATAAAATATTAACCGTGTGGTTTTGCCGCTAAAAATAAATCAACAAACACCTTTCAAGGGATGAAAATATTCAGATGAGAGGATCCAGTATAAATTTTACTTTTTAAATAAAAAAAAAAAATTAAATATGTGACATCTGGCAGAATATCTGCTAACAAAATTATAGTGCATCCTTTTTGTGCACGTGTGTGGACACACGTGGCTCAAAGGAAGGGGGTGGTACGGGTAAAACCCTTAAGTACATTATTTAATAATTGACCATTGGTCCTAAAAGGAAGTTTGATTATTTAAAGACACCTCTGGAAACGGGAATTTTTGTAACGGAAATGAAGTTGTCAAGATGGGAAAAGAAGAAGATAATTAAGGGGCGGGAATGTCTTTTGAAAATCTAATTTTGAATTTCTTAGGGTTCATTTTGTATTTATGTAATGCATGAAAGTAAAAACAAATTGCCGTTTAGATACAATAATTTGCCGCTAATTAGTTCTGAAAAAATTATTTTTTTCATAAACGGCAAATTAGCTTAATAATGAGGCAATTTTTTTCGTTATTCCACTATCTTCATATAAACTTGTTTAATAACAATCGTGATAAATTTAATTTTTTTACAATTAATTTAGCGGCAAATTATATGCTTTTTCTGTTCGCGGATTCTAATAAAAATTATTCCGCTATCTCCATATGAAATAAGTAAAAAATGTTTTTTTTTTGTTTAATAACAATCGCAACAAATTAAATTGTTTTACAACTAATTAGCGGCAAATTATCCGCTTTTTCTGTTCGCGGATTCTAATAAAAATTGTTCCGTTATCTCCATATGAAATAAGTAAAAAATGATTTTTTTTTGTTTAATAACAATCCCAATAAATTAAATTGTTTTACAACTAATTAGCGGCAAATTATCCGCTTTTTGTATTCGCGGATTTTAATAAAAATTATTCCGCTATCTCCATATGATATAAGTAAAAAATGATTTTTTTTTGTTTAATAACAATCGCAACAAATTAAATTTTTTTACAACTAATTAGCGGCAAATTATCCGCTTTTTGTTTATGAAGTAGGAAAAAAATGATTTTTTTGTTTAATAAAAAACGCGCCAATTTTTTTTTTCCAACTAATTAGCGGCAAATTATTAGCTTTTTCGATTCGTATTGTCGGATTGTAATAAAAGTTTTGCCGCAATCTCCATATATGAAATAAGTAAAAAAATCATTTTTTTTTGTTAACAAATTTAATTTATTTAAAACTAATTAGCGGAAAATTATCTGTTTTTTCAATTCGTATTCGAAGATTTTCATATGAAAAACAAGTTAGAGAAAAATGAGAAAAACTATAGTAGTAAAAAAAATGGGAGAAAACGAAGCAAAAACAATAATCGTGAAAAATGGAGGAAAATGGGACAAAAAAAACAATCGGGAACAACAATAATTGTGAAAAATGAGGGGAAATGGAACAAAAAATATAAGTGGGAAAAAAGGGACAAAACAATAGTTGTGAAAAATGAGTGAAAATGGGACAAAAAAACAATAATTGTCGAAAATGGGGGAAAATGGGACAAAAAATAAAAGTGAAAAAAATGGGGCAAAAACAATAATTGTCAAAAAAATGGGGGAAAACGAGGCAAAAAACGATAATCGTCAAAAATGGTAGGAAATGGAACAAAAAAATGGGGAAAAAACGGGTCAAAAAATAATAATTGCGAGAAATGGGACAAAAAAATACAAACGGGAAAAATGGGACAGAAACAATAATTGGGAAAAAAATGGGGGAAATGGAGTTAACACAATAATTGTAAAAATGGGGAAAATGGGATAATAAATCCAATTGGGAAAAAATGGGGCAAAATAATAATTGTGAAAAAAATGGGGTAAAACGGGACATAAAACAATAATTGTGAAAAATATGAGAAAATGTGACAAAAATTATAAGTGTAAACAATGGGACAAAAACAATAGTTCTTAAAAAAGATGGCAAAAAACAACACAAATATTTCCCCCACTCCATGTCTTAAAAAAATCGAATTGTTTTTCTCTGACACCATTAGTTTCGAAATTTAAAATATTTTTAATGCCATATTTATCTTCACTTATTTCCCACCTCGATTTTTACCCATTCCAAATTTTAAATTTCCATACACTATCGCTGAAATTTGGTTTAATAACGAAGTAAAAATAACTCATACTCATACTCATACTCATTCCAAAATGTGTTTGGGAGTTAGGCCATAGCTAGGCTACACCTAGGCCATAATTGGGATTATTTATCTAGGTACATAATAAGCCAGAACATCACTTACAATGATCACAATTTCAACGAAAATTAACCCCATCTACAGGGTGATAAAAAATAAATTCAATTTTTTGTTTTATATATAAATTATAAATTTATTGTAATAAAATATTAAAAAATAATTAAATGGTTGGCGCCCATTTAAAATTAACAAAAAAAAATTAGAGCTAAATCGCATGATTAAATAATATAAAAAAGAAGACACATTTTTGCATGGCATGTAAAAAAGTTCTATTTAGTATTTTCTATAGAAAAAAAAAAACAATAAAAATCGCACCTTGCTATGCAACAAAAGAAATCAAAAATTCTTCTAGATTTTGTCTTCATTCATAGAAAATTTTTACGAGCTATAAAAAACTATCAATCACTCTAAAAGGGACAGAAAAATGTTTACCGAAAAAGTCGGACCAGCGAATGTCACCAAATATAGTATATGGGCCAAGAAAATAATTTTTTAGATTAAAAATAAAATCATTTTGCCAGAATATTCTCTTATTTTTTTTATTTAAAAAAATGAGAAAAAAAACGTGAAAACATGGAAAAAATAAGTAAAATAGGGCATAAGAAAAAACAATCGGGAAAATAGGGCCATATATAAACAAATAGTGGAAAATAAGGAAAAATAAGGAGAAATAAAGAGAACTGGAAAAAAATAATGAAAAACAAGAAAAAATGAAAAGAAAATAAAATAGGAAAATTACGGAAAAATAGGGAAAAATAGGAAAATATAACATAGAAAATACAGAAATTAGAGAAAAATAGGGAAACGTATAGGAACAGAATGGAAATAGGGGAATATTAGGAGAAATAGGGAAAAAAAAGAAAAAAACAGAGAATAATAGGCACAAATACGAACAAATAGAGAAAAACAGGAAAATATGAAGAAATAAAAATAGGAAATAAGGAAAAAGGGGGAAAATATACAAAAATTGGGAAAATAGTATAAAAATAGGGAAAAAGTAGGGAAACTAGGAAAAAATAAGAAAATTAGTAAAATAGAGAAAAATAAGTACAAATAGAGAAAAATAAGGAAAAATAAAGAATAATATAAAACAGGAAAAAAAAGAAAGAGAAAAAACAGGGAAAAGATAAACCGAAAATAATCAATAAAAGTAAAAAATCAGAAGAATAAGTAGAAGACGAAAAAAAAAGGAGAAAAAGAAAAAACCTGAAAGAATTTGAAAAAATCAAAAAAAAGTGAGAAAAAATCAAAAAAATTATAAAAAAACGGAACAACCGAAAAAAAAGAAACACCGAAAAAATTCGATAAAAAGCGAAAAATCAGAAGAATAAGTAGAATAGGAAAAAAAATAGAAAAAGAGAAAAAACCTGAAAGAATTTGAAAAAATCAAAAAACAGCGGAAGAAATCAGAAAAATAATAAAAACGAAAACGAAACAACCGAAAAAACTGAAAAAAAGAGAAAAATCAGAGGAATAAGAAAAAAGTCGACAAAAATCGATAAAAAGCGAAAAACCTGAAAGAATTTGAAAAAACCAAAAAACAGTGGAAAAAAATCAGAAAAATAATCAAAAAAATACGGAACAACCAAAAAATCGGAAAAAATCAGAGGAATAAGAAAAAAGTCGACAAAAATCGATAAAAAGCGAAAAACCTGAAAGAATTTGAAAAAACCAAAAAACAGTGGAGAAAAATCAGAAAAATAATTAAAAAAATACGGAACAACCAAAAAATCGGAAAAAATCAGAGGAATAAGAAAAAAATCGACAAAAAGCGAAAAATCAAAAAAAATAAGAAAAAAAGTATTTTTTTGTGGCATTGACTTAGAGGCTTAATTTTTTTACAACTCTAATGGACTATAATATTTGAGAAAAATGCTCATGACACACAGACAGACAGACAGACAGATCAGTCAACCAAATGATATTATAAGGTTTCCTTTTTTGATTTTGAGGTTCTAAACCCTAAAAAATAGGGAAAAATAGGAAAAAAATAAGGAAAATTTGGTCATCCAAGTACTAATCTTAAAAAAAAAATTATTTTTATTATATTCCTCTGACGCCAGTACTAAAAATCATATGCACCCGAAAAATCTCCGCCAAAAATCTCACCTGCTCCCTCGCACAATAACCAGACATCATCCCTTCATGCGTGAGCATGTGTGAGGGTATTCTTAGGGTCGGCGAGCGAAAATAGTCCTTAGGACGTCTTACTGATGAACGATAGAGCCGGTGCAACGGCACGCGTCTACAAAATATGGAATGACCGTTACAGGATGCATCCCAGTCGGCCTGGAATAGAACAATTGCACACAGAAAACAGCTGCACGTGCCCTCTCTGGGATCTTTTTGATTGTGTTTAGGGGTTTTTCGAGTGGGAATGGCAAGTGGCGGGTTATTTTTATCGATACAATTTTCTACTATATGAAATTTACTGACTTTTTTTTGTTACAAATGTTTTAATCTGTTATAAAATCTAAAATAAATTGTTGCCGTGTAAGTATCGGTAACGCTGCATTTATGTTCATTAAGCCTAATATGTAATGATCTCGAAGTTTCTCCTATGTAGAATTTATCGCATTCATAGAAAATTTTGTATAAACAAGTTTTTTTTTTAATTTTAATTGTTAATTATTTTTGTATCGATTTTTTATGCTAATCGATTAATAAATGTTTAATCGATTATTAATGATTATATTTTTTTATTGGTTACAACACACGGTTATTAATTAATTATTTATTTATAATAAATCGATTTTTCATCGATTATTATTCGATTTTTTACATTATTTATTATTAGAGTTTTTATCAATTTTTTGGCTCTAGAACTCGTTTTCGGATCGTTATGTAAATTTCCAAATTGTAAAATTTTAAATTCTGATTTAAGATTTAAAATCAGCATAAAAAATAAATGAAAAATTTTATTAAGAAAAATTTGTGTCTATTAAGACAAGAAAGTTTTAGAGGTCTGAAATTTTAAAATTCGTGAATTTTTTTTTTTTATTTGAGTAAAATTTATAATTATGATTATAAAAAGGCAAAAAATCTTAAAAAAAAAACAAAAAATCTGAAAAAACCAAAAACGACCAAAAAAAAAGGGAAAAAATCTGGAAAATCGGAAAAATTTCAAAAAACCCATAGGAATTAGAAAAAAATGGAAAACATTTTGTTGTTGTGGGTAATGGGGTAAAAATAATAATTGTAAAAAAATGGGTGAGAAAATGAGGCAAAAAATTTTAAAATTCATGAATTGCTTTTCTTACTTTTGTAAAATTTACAATTCTGGTTACAGATTTGGATTCAACATAGAAAAGTGAATAGAAAATTATTTTACGAAAAATTTGTCCCTATTAAGATAAAAAAGTATTAGGGGGTGAGAAATATTAAAATTCGTGAATTGTTTTTCATATTTATGCAAAATCTTTAATTCTGATTGCAGATTTGAATTTAGCATAGAAAAATAAATAAAAAATCATTTTACAAAAAAAAGTGTCCCTATTAAGGTAAAAAAGTTATAGGGTCTAAAATTTTAAAATTCATGAATTATTTTTCTTATTTATGCAAAATCTTTAATTCTGATTTCAGATTTGAATTTAGCATAGAAAAATAAATAAAAAATCATTTTACAAAAAAAAGTGTCCCTTTTAAAATAAAAAAGTTATACTAATGTCTAAAATTTTAAAATTCGTGAATTATTTTTCTTATTTATGCAAAATCTTTAATTCTGATTTCAGATTTGAATTTAGCATAGAAAAATAAATAAAAAATCATTTTACAAAAAAAAGTGTCCCTATTAAAATAAAAAAGTTATACTAGGGTCTAAAATTTTAAAATTCGTGAATTATTTTTCTTATTTATGCAAAATCTTTAATTCTGATTTCAGATTTGAATCTAGCATAGAAAAATAAATAAAAAACCATTTTACAAAAAAAAGTGTCCCTATTAAAATAAAAAAGTTATACTAGGGTCTAAAATTTTAAAATTCGTGAATTATTTTTCTTATTTATGCAAAATCTTTAATTCTGATTTCAGATTTGAATTTAGCATAGAAAAATAAATAAAAAATCATTTTACAAAAAAAAGTGTCCCTATTAAAATAAAAAAGTTATACTAGGGTCTAAAATTTTAAAATTCGTGAATTATTTTTCTTATTTATGCAAAATCTTTAATTCTGATTTCAGATTTGAATTTAGCATAGAAAAATAAATAAAAAATCATTTTACAAAAAAAAGTGTCCCTATTAAAATAAAAAAGTTATACTAGGGTCTAAAATTTTAAAATTCGTGAATTATTTTTCTTATTTATGCAAAATCTTTAATTCTGATTTCAGATTTGAATTTAGCATAGAAAAATAAATAAAAAATCATTTTACAAAAAAAAGTGTCCCTTTTAAAATAAAAAAGTTATACTAATGTCTAAAATTTTAAAATTCGTGAATTATTTTTCTTATTTATGCAAAATCTTTAATTCTGATTTCAGATTTGAATCTAGCATAGAAAAATAAATAAAAAACCATTTTACAAAAAAAAGTGTCCCTATTAAAATAAAAAAGTTATACTAGGGTCTAAAATTTTAAAATTCGTGAATTATTTTTCTTATTTATGCAAAATCTTTAATTCTGATTTCAGATTTGAATTTAGCATAGAAAAATAAATAAAAAATCATTTTACAAAAAAAAGTGTCCCTATTAAAATAAAAAAGTTATACTAGGGTCTAAAATTTTAAAATTCGTGAATTATTTTTCTTATTTATGCAAAATCTTTAATTCTGATTTCAGATTTGAATTTAGCATAGAAAAATAAATAAAAAATCATTTTACAAAAAAAAGTGTCCCTATTAAAATAAAAAAGTTATACTAGGGTCTAAAATTTTAAAATTCGTGAATTATTTTTCTTATTTATGCAAAATCTTTAATTCTGATTTCAGATTTGAATTTAGCATAGAAAAATAAATAAAAAATCATTTTACAAAAAAAAGTGTCCCTTTTAAAATAAAAAAGTTATACTAATGTCTAAAATTTTAAAATTCGTGAATTATTTTTCTTATTTATGCAAAATCTTTAATTCTGATTTCAGATTTGAATCTAGCATAGAAAAATAAATAAAAAACCATTTTACAAAAAAAAGTGTCCCTATTAAAATAAAAAAGTTATACTAGGGTCTAAAATTTTAAAATTCGTGAATTGTTCTTTATATATGTAATAGCAGTTACATATATCCTTGAAAAAAAAAAATACATTCCACATAAACACACTTGTCGCAACACCCAAAAAAAAAAAAAAAAAAAATTAAATACTTAATCGTGCATAAAATACAAGGATCGACGTGTCCGCCAAATCATAATTAACTTAACTACCGTTTAAGTAAAGGCCATTATCGATGTTTCAAATGTTTTGTTCGACTAATAAGGTCGGATTATCGATAAACGATAAAATCTCGTTTTGTAAATTGCTCGAGAGTCACTGTGTGACAATTTTTTCGGAATTAATTGGTCAACGAATATGTTTGGAAAGCTATTTGGATTGTATCTTGATTAAAATGTCATTAAATAGGAATAAAGAATGATTTTAGACATAGAGAGTGACAGGATATTTTTTTTTTCATTTAGTGACAAATATTATGCAGATTGTTTTTTATTTATTATTTATTTTTCTCTACCTATAGAGTTATTACTATTTATAATTATGCAATTTTGTAATTTTTTACCGATGGTTTTATTCAATTAGTATTTGATTATAGACAGTGTTTGATCTAGAGATAAAGATTGACCTATATTTATCTATTAAATAATCCGTACGAATTCACTTTTATTTGATACACTTACATATCACGTAATTCAACTTAGACCTTTAGAAAATTTATTTAAAGCATTTTTATTACAAATTGAAGACTAGATCAGCATTTTACACAAATAAAAAGAACAATTTAAGAATTTTAAAATTTTATACCCCTATAACTTTTTTATTTTAATAAGGACAAATTTTTTGTAACATAATTTTTATTTACTTCTCTATGCTGAATCCAAATCCGGAATTAGAATTTAATATTTTGCATAAATAAGAAAAATAATTCACGAATTTTAAAATTTTAGACCCTATAACTTTTTTACCTTAATATTGAAACTTTTTTTGTAAAAATATTTTTTATTTATTTTTCTATGCTAAATTCAAATCTTAAATCAGAATTAAAGATATTGAATAAATAAGAAAAATAATTCACGAATTTTAAAATTTTAGACCCTATAACTTTTTTACCTTAATAGGGACACTTTTTTTTGTAAAATGATTTTTTATTTATTTTTCTATGCTAAATTCAAATCTTAAATCAGAATTAAAGATATTGAATAAATAAGAAAAATAATTCACGAATTTTAAAATTTCAGACCATTATTTTTTTTATTTTAATAAGGACAAATTTTTTGTAACATAATTTGATTCAATATTTTGTCCAACTATATTTAAAATTTGAATCAATATATTGTCCAACTAGATTTACAATTGGAACCAATTTTTCGTCCAACTAGATTTACATAGTGATCCGATATTTTGTCCAACTAGATTTACAATTTGAATCAATATTCCATAAAACTAGATTTACAATTTTGATCCGATATTTTGTCCAACTAGATTTACATTTATATATTGAATCCAAATCTGAAATTATAATTTTTAATTATACTTAAATTAGAAAAATAATTCATGAATTTCAATTTTTTTTGTCTCATTTTTTTACCCATTTTTTTACAATTATTATTTTCTCTGTTTCGTTTTCTGATTTTCTCATTTTTTTTCTGATTCGTATGATTTTTTTTCCGATTTTTCTGATTTTTTCTAATTTTTCTTCATGTTTTTATCATTGTTCTGTTTTTTTTCCTATTTCTTTCTTTTGTTTTCTGTTTTTACTCTCGTTTTTTTTATTAATCCTTTGATTGTTTTCGATTTATTTCAATTCTTTTTTTATGGTTATGATTGTTTTCGTTTTTTGTCGATGTTGGTTTTTTCTTTAAGATTTTAGCTATTTTTTTGTGATTTTTTGAATTTTTTCGCAATTTTCTTCGATTTTTTGCGTTTTTTTTTCATTATTTCTTTGCGATTTTTTTTTGATTTATTATTTTAATTGTTTGGATTTCTTTCTTGTTTTTTTTAATCTTTTTGATGGTTACAATTGTTTCCGTTTTTTTCATCGATTTTTTGTTTTTTTTTAATTTTCGATTTTTTGCAATTTTTTTTTGAGACTTTATTGCAATTTTTTTACGTTTTCTTTGCGATTTTTTGGGATTTTTTGAGATTTATTTCAATTCCTTCGAATTTTTTCAATTTTTTTTAAAATGTTTTTTATGGTTACGTTTCCATTTTTTCAGATTTTTTGAAATTTTTTGCAATTTTCTTCGATTTTGTGAGGTTTTTTTTACAATTCTTTGCGATTTTTTTGAGATTTTTTTTGCGTTATTTTTGTGATTGATTTCAATTCTTCCGAATTTTTTCAATTTTTTTAAAATAGTTTTTGATGGTTACATTTGTTTCTGGTGTTTTAAGATTTTTTGTCATTTTTTTGATTTTTTGTTTTTTTTGCGTTTTTTTGAAATCTTTTGCAATATTCTTCGATTTTTTTAGGTTTTTTTTTTTGATTTAATTGCATTGATTTGCAATATTTTTGTCATCTTTTTTGAGATTTTTTTGTGATATTTTTGAGATTTTTTTAGCGATTTTTTTGCGATATTTTGCAATTTTTTTGAAATTTTTTAGAGATTTTTTTTTTCGGTAATTTTGCAATTATTTGCGATTTTTTGTCATCTTTTTTGAGATATTTTTACGTTTTTCGCGATTTTTTGCGATTGATTTCAATTCTTACGTATTCTTTTAATTTATTTTTAAATCGTTTTTGATAGTTACAATTGTTTCCGTTTTTTTCAGATCTCTTGCCATTTTTTGATTTTTTTGCGAGTTTTTGATTTTTATTTGCAATTTTTTTTCGATTTTTTAAGTTTTTTTTTTATTTATTTGCATTTTTTTGAGATTTTTATGACATCTTTTTTGAGATTTTTTTGCCGGATTTTTTGCGATTTTTTTGCATTTTTTTGCGATGGATTTGTGATTTTCTTTGCGATTTTTTGATTTTTTTTGAAATTTTCTTCGATTTTTTGAGTTTTTTTTTTCAATTATTTTGCAATTATTTGCGATTTTCTAACGATTTTTTTCGATTGATTTCATTTCTTACGAATTTTTTCAATTTTTTTTATTTGTTTTTGATTGTTACAATTGTTACCGTTTTTTTGGTTGTTTTTTGTTTTTTTGCGATATTTTTCAATTCCTTGCGTTTTTGTGCAATTCTTTTTTTCGTTTTCTCACAATTTTTTAGATTTTCTGGTTTTCCCCGTTTTTAACAATATCATTTTTTTCGATTTTTTGGTTTTTTAAATATTTTCTCATTTTTCTGTTGTTTTTTGATTTTGTTCTGTTTATTTTTTAGATTTTTTCAGCTTTTTAATTTTTTCAAATTCTTTAAGGTTTTTTCTCATTGCTCTGTTTTTTTTTCTACTCCTTTCTTTTGTTTACTGTTTTTTCCCGTATTTTTTTTTATAATTCCTTTAAATTTTTTCGATATATTTTGATTCTTTAGAATTTTTTCAATTTTTTTTTAAATTGTTTTTGATGGTTACACTTGTTTCTGTTTTTTTATTTTTTGCCACTTTTTTTTTTGATTTTTTGCGATTTTTTTGCCATTTTTTTTTTAATTTTGTTGCGGTTTTGTCGATATTTTTGCTATTTTTTGCGATTATTTCATTTCAATCGAATTTTTTCATTTTTTTTTAAATCCTTTTTCATGTTAACAATTGTTTCCGATGTTTTAGTTGTTTTTTGTTTTTATTTGCGATATATTTCGATTTCCTGCGTTTTGTACGATTTATTTTCGTTCTGTTACAATTTTTTTTGTTTTTCTACTTTTTTTCCCTATTTTACAATTTTATTTTTTTCGGTTTTGTAGATTTCTTCGTTCTTGACTGGGATCCCCCGACCGCACATAATTTTTTTTTTTAAAAACAAACGGAAATAATTTTACGAAATATAAACCACTAAATATAAGTTGCATAACATGACCCATATCCACCCCCCTCGTATAATAATTATTTGTGTAACTTTCCAGTTGATCGGTTACAAAAAGCGAATAATTTGATTTATACCCAATAATTTGACGTAGTCGAATAGACGAGCGAAATCAAGTCTACTATTTCGAAATAGTAGTGATTAAGCCAGAGCCTAGTATATAGTAGTAGTAGTAGTAGTACCGGATCGCTAGTAGGTATACCGCAGCAGGTTCTTCGGATAATATAATAAGATTTCTTTACACACCCACAAAATATATTTATACCGATATATTACTTTTATAATGATATCTTAACTGTTTGAATGATCTCTAAATTACTTACACTAAGAAAAAATATAAATTGATAGATAAATTGAAAATTATAGTGTACGAAAAGAGTTGTGTACAAAAGAAATTAAAAAAAATCGATAAAAATCGATAAAAAGGTAGAGAAACCCAAAAATAAATCGACAAACACAAAACACAAAATCAGAGAAAAAGAGACACAAAACGAAAGAAACATAAAACAAATCAGTAAAAATCGACAAAAAGACAGAGAAACCCCAAAACAAATCGAGAAAAATCGATAAAAATCTACAAAAATCGATAAAAAACAACAAAAAATCAGAGAAATAGACAAAAATCGAAATAAACAAAAAAACATCGGTAAAAATAGTCAAAAAGGCAGAGAAACAAAAAACAAATCGATCGAAATCGGCAAAAATCTACAAAAATCGATAAAAATCAACAAAAAATCAGAGAAAATCGAAAGAAAGAAAAAAACTGGATAAAAATCGACAAAAGACAGAGAAAACCCTAAAAGAATCGAACAAAACGACATAAATCTACAAAAACCGATAAAAATCGACAAAAAATCAGAGAAAAAAGACAAAAATCGACAGTAACAAAAAAACAATGATAAAAATCAACAAAAGGCAGAGAAACCCCAAAACAAATCTAGAAAAATCGACAAAAATCAATAAAAATCGACAAAAATCAATAAAAATCGACAAAAATCAATAAAAATCGACAAAAATCAGAGAAAATAGACAAAAATCGACAGAAACAAAAAAAAAATCGACAAAAATCGACAGAAACCCCAAAACAAATCGTGAAAACTAGACAAACATCGATAAAAATCAACAAAAATCAGAGAAAAATAGACAAAAATCAACAGAAACAAAAAAATCGACAAAAAGGTAGAGAAACCACGAAAAACAAATCGAGCAAAATCGACAAAAATCAATAAAAATCGACAAAAATCAGAGAAAATAGACAAAAATCGACAGAAACAAAAAAATCGACAAAAATCGATAAAAAACAACAAAAAACCAGATAAATAGACAAAAATCGAAAGAAACAAAAAAACATCGGTAAAAATCGACAAAAGGCAGAGAGACCCAAAAACAAATCAAGCAAAATCGGCAAAAATCTACAAAAATCGATAAAAATCAACACAAAATCAGAAAAAAGCAGACACAAATTGAAAGAAAGAAAAAACTCAATAAAAATCGACAAAAGACAGAGAAAACCCTAAAAGAATCGAACAAAACGACATAAATCTACAAAAACCGATAAAAATCGACAAAAAATCAGAGAAAATAGATAAAAATCGACAGACACAAAAAAAAATCGACAAAAATCGACAGAAACCCCAAAACAAATCGAGAAAATTAGACAAACATCGATAAAAATTTGTTGATTCAGAGAAAAACAGACAAAAATCGATAAAAATCAGAGAAAATAGACAAAAATCGACAGAAACAAAAAAATCGACAAAAAGGCAGAGAAACCACCCCAAAACAAATCGAGCAAAATCGACAAAAATCAGAGAAAATAGACAAAAATCTATAGAAACAAAAAAAAATCGACAAAAAGACAGAAACCTCAAAACAAATCGAGCAAATTAGACAAAAATCGATAAAAATCAACAAAAATTAAATAAAAATAGATATAAATCTACAAAAACAAATAAAATCGATAAAAATCGACAAAAAGGCAGAGAAACTCCAAAACAAATCGAGCAAAATTGACGAAAATTGATAAAAATCAGAGAAAATAGAGAAAAAACGACAAAAACAAAAAATGGACAAAAAGGCAGAGAAACCCCAAAACAAATCTAGAAAAATCGACAAAAATCTGAGAAAGTAGACATGAATCGACAGAAACAAAAAAAATCGACAAAGAGACAGAAATCTCAAAACAAATCGAATAAATCAGAAAAAATAGACAAAAATCGACAAAAACAAAAAAAATCGACAAAAAGACAGAGAAAACCCAAAAACAAATCGAGAAAATTAGACAAAAATCGACAGAAACAAAAAAAAATCTATTAAAATCGACAAAAAAGCAGAGAAACACCAAAACAAATCGTGCAAAATCGACAAAAATCTACAAAAATCGATAAAAATCAACAAAGAATTAGATAAAACTAGACAAAAATAGACAGAAACAAAAAAAAACGACAAAAAGGCAGAGAAACCCCAAAACAAATGGAGCAAAAATTGATAAAAATCAACAAAGAATCAGATAAAATAAGGCAAAAATCGACAGAAACAAAAAAAAAATGGATAAAAAATGACAAAAAGGTGGAACAAAAACAAAAGAAATTATTAAAAATTTAAACTAGAAAAATAAATAATTCATCTAATTTGTATGGTTGCTACCAGAAGGACCGGCCCGATCTTGTTTAAATTCTTCCCTGGGGAAAGTGAAAACTGGAACATGATCTGAGCTTTCGTTCGAGATTTATAGAATTTTTATATAGACAGACAGTATTTTTTTCTCATTTTCCTATTTTTTCAATTTTTTCTAATTTTTTCTAATTTTCTCATTGTTCTATTTCTTTCTTTTGTGTTATGTTTTTTTATTCCTTTGATTTGTTTTCGATTTATTTCAATTTCAGTTTCCGTTTTTTTTTGAGATTCTTTGCAATTTTCTTTTCATTTTTTTGAAGTTCTTTTTTGCGATTTTTGTGCCCTTTTTTGTGGATTTTTTTCAGATATTTTTGCGTTTCTTGCAAATTTTTTTCCGATTTTTGCGATTTTTTTCAATTTTTTTTTAATTCTTTTTGATGGTTACAATTGTTTCCGTTTTTTTTTTTTGGTAGTTTTTAGTTTTTTGAGATTCTTTGTTTTGTTTTTGATTTTTTGCCATTTTTTTAAAATTTTTCTGTGATTTCTTTTTTCGATTTTTTTTCTTCTGATTCTTCTATTTTGTTTTTTTTTGATTTTCTTTCTACTTTTTTTGGTTTTTTTTTTAAGATTTTTTTACTGTTTTAGATATTTTCTGATTCTTTCTCATTTTTTCAGGTCTTTCAATTTTTTTAATTTTCTTAGATTTTTCGGATTTTTTTTTATATTTTCTGATTTTCTTTCATTTTTATTATTTCTAAGTTTTTATTTTTATTTTTTTCTGCTCTTTTGTTTTTTTTCCAATTGTTGCTAATTTTTTTGTTTTCTTTTTTTTTTTATTCTTCTATTTTTCTGATTTTTTTAAGACCTTTCAAATTCCTTTTGTTTTTATTTTATTTGTTCTGAATTTTTTAGTTTTTTTTTTAAATTTTTCTTATGTTTTTTCACATTTTTTGTTTTATATATTCCGGAGTTTGATATCTCCGTTGTTTTGAGGGAACCGAAAAAAAGTTTTAAATACAAATTATAAATAAAGTCCAGTTCCACATTTTAATATTATTTCGTAATATACAGGATGTTTCATAAAGTCACTGCATGCCAAAGTTATGTTTTTTTTAATGGAACACCCTATATTTTTTTAGATTTTTAGATTCGTCCCGAGAAGTTTTTGAAGTTATAGACAATTGAAAATCACATTTTTTCAACTTTAACTTTTTGATATATATTGATATGGTTTTTTTAGTTATATGGGTAGTTCTAGTTCTGTTTTTGTATGTATTGTGGTTGACAGTGATGGAAAGGTGGAAGGTTATTGTCAAATGTAAGTTTGACAATGAAAATGAGGTTATGAAAAAGCTTAAGGTGTGTGTGTGAATGAATGTAAATGTGTTAAGATTGATTTAAGAATGTTTGTTAGAAGATTATTTTTATTGAATGTAATAAAGAGTTCTCAACAATTGTGGTACGAGTAAAAGAAAAAATCTTAGTGTGTTTAGTAGTTTAAATTTAGAGATAATAAAAAAAAAAAAATATCTAGTTAGGGGAGGAAAAAACAAATAAAAAAAAAGAATAAACAACGGGTTGTAAAATAATATTTTTGGATTGTCATAATTTTTTAAAAGAGTTGTCACAATAATTTTATAAAAAAAAAATGTAATTATAAAAATTTGTAAAACCAAATCATATCAAATAAAACTATTGTTAAAGTTAAAGTAAAGAATAAAGTAAAAAAAAAAATTGTCAAAAGTTTAAGACAGAAATTTATTTTCGAAAAGATCAATAAGACTGTGAATATGAGGGAGATGGTTTAAAATAAGGTCAAAAGAAGCAATTTAAGAAGGATTTTGAAGGAAGATATAGTGGAGAAATAAATAGACGAAACTGATTCGAGGATTGCAAGAGTTGAAGTTGGATTTGTTGGAGGGGTATAAAGTAGAAAAAGTAAACAGGATATAGAATAGTAAAAAAGAAGAACCGAAGAAATTTTTTTAGGCGCCCAAAATTATAGTTTTTTTTATATTTTTTGTAAAGTTTATTATTTTTTTTTAAAGGAACCTAACCTAAAAGAGAAAAAGAGTTTCAGAATAGCTAGTCCAATATAAATTGGCGCCCAACGTTTATATTGGACTAGCTATTCTGAAACTCTTTTTCTCTTTTAGGTTAGGTTCCTTTAAAAAAAAATAATAAACTTTACAAAAAATATAAAAAAAACTATAATTTTGGGCGCCTAAAAAAATTTCTTCGGTTCTTCTTTTTTACTATTCTATATCCTGTTTACTTTTTCTACTTTATACCCCTCCAACAAATCCAACTTCAACTCTTGCAATCCTCGAATCAGTTTCGTCTATTTATTTCTCCACTATATCTTCCTTCAAAATCCTTCTTAAATTGCTTCTTTTGACCTTATTTTAAACCATCTCCCTCATATTCACAGTCTTATTGATCTTTTCGAAAATAAATTTCTGTCTTAAACTTTTGACAATTTTTTTTTTTACTTTATTCTTTACTTTAACTTTAACAATAGTTTTATTTGATATGATTTGGTTTTACAAATTTTTATAATTACATTTTTTTTTTATAAAATTATTGTGACAACTCTTTTAAAAAATTATGACAATCCAAAAATATTATTTTACAACCCGTTGTTTATTCTTTTTTTTTATTTGTTTTTTCCTCCCCTAACTAGATATTTTTTTTTTTTTATTATCTCTAAATTTAAACTACTAAACACACTAAGATTTTTTCTTTTACTCGTACCACAATTGTTGAGAACTCTTTATTACATTCAATAAAAATAATCTTCTAACAAACATTCTTAAATCAATCTTAACACATTTACATTCATTCACACACACACCTTAAGCTTTTTCATAACCTCATTTTCATTGTCAAACTTACATTTGACAATAACCTTCCACCTTTCCATCACTGTCAACCACAATACATACAAAAACAGAACTAGAACTACCCATATAACTAAAAAAACCATATAATATATTACTTAATATATTCCTTTTTTTCAGTGTAGTTTATCAAGAAGACCATCGCAAGGACCATGACTTAATTAAACTTATTTTTCTAAGCCGACACGTTTATTATCTGTCTAAAAAATTTTTTTTGAGTTATCGCCCACGACTTTGAAAGTGTGGCCGAACCACAAACCTCTAAGACCTTTGCGTTTTACGTTTAGATCGAAATTTCAAATGTTCTGATTTGTTACTTACTGATTTTTTCTCCCTTTCTCTCTCTCTCTCTCTTATTTACTCGGTTACAACTTGTTACGTTCTGTGTTATCTTTTCCTTGATCTGTTGTGAAATTAACGATATAATTTGCAGGATTGGTTTAAGTCAAAAAGTTGAAATATATAAATAATAATAGATTCGAGAAATTTTTATATATCTTTAGATGTTTTTAGATATTTTTAGCTATTTTTAGGAATTTTTAGCAATTTTTTGCTATTTCTAGCAATGTTTAGCAATTTCTACCAATTTTTATATATTTTTAGTTATTCCAGCAATTTTTAGTAATTTTAGGCAATTTTTAGCGTTTTTTAATAAATTTTAGCAACTTTTGGCAATTTTTAGCACATTCTAACAATTTTTAGTAGTTTTTAACAATTTTTAGCAATTTTTCGGAATTTTTAGCAATGTTCAGCATTTTTAGCAATTTTTAAATATTTTTAGTTATTTCTAACAAATTTTAGTAATATTAAGCAATTTCTAGCCTTTTGTAGAAATTTTTAGCATTTTGCAGTAATTCTCAGCTATTTTTATAGTTTTAGCATTTTTTAGCGATTTTTATCAATTTCTAGCAATTTTTTGAACTTTTTAGCAATTTTTAGCTATTTCTAACTATTTTTAACAATTTTTAGCAACTTTTTGAAATATTTAGCAATTTCCAACAATTTTCAGTAGTTTTTAGCAATTTTTAGAAATTTTTGGTATTTTTAACAATTTTTATATATTTTTAGCTACTTTTAGCAATTTTTAGCAGTTTTTAGTATATTTAAGCAATATTTATCAATTTATAGAAATTTTTAGCAATTTTTAGCAATTTTAGTTATTTCTAAAGATTTTTAGCAATTTTTAGCATTTTTTTAATCAATTTTTAGCAATTTCTATATATTTTTAGCTATTTCTAACAATTTTTAGTAGTTTTTATTAATTTTTAACAATTTTTAGTAATTTTTACCAATTTTTAGCATTTTTTAGCAATTCTCAGTAATTTGTATAGTTTTAGCATTTTTTAGCTATTTTTATTAATTTCTAGCAATTTTTAGAACTTTTTGCTATTTTTAGTAGTTTTTATCAATTTATAGCAATTTTTAGCATTTTTTATCAATCTTTAGCAATTTTTACCTATTTCTAACAATGTTTAGTAGTTTTTATTAATTTTTAGCAATTTTTAGACATTTTTAGCATTTTTTCGTAATTTTTATATATTTTCAGCTATTTCTAATAATTTTTAGCAGTTTTAGCATTTTTTAGCAATTGTTAGGAAGTTTTACTAATTTTTAGCACTTTTTAGCAATTTTTAAATATTTTTCTAACAATTTTTAGTAACTTTTAACAATTTTTGGCATTTTTTTGCAATTCTTAGCAATTTTCATATATTTCCTGTTATTTCTAGCAATTTTTAGCATTTTTTAGCAATTTTCATCAATTTTTTTGCAATTTCTAACACTTTTTAGATATTTTTAGATATTTTTAGGTATTTTTAGATATTTTTAGATATTTTTAGATATTTTTAGATATTTTTAGATATTTTTAGATATTTTTAGATATTTTTAGATATTTTTAGATATTTTTAGATATTTTTAGATATTTTTAGATATTTTTAGATATTTTTAGATATTTTTAGATATTTTTAGATATTTTTAGATATTTTTAGATATTTTTAGATATTTTTAGATATTTTTAGATATTTTTAGATATTTTTAGATATTTTTAGATATTTTTAGATATTTTTAGATATTTTTAGATATTTTTAGATATTTTTAGATATTTTTAGATATTTTTAGATATTTTTAGATATTTTTAGATATTTTTAGATATTTTTAGATATTTTTAGATATTTTTAGATATTTTTAGATATTTTTAGATATTTTTAGATATTTTTAGATATTTTTAGATATTTTTAGATATTTTTAGATATTTTTAGATATTTTTAGATATTTTTAGATATTTTTAGATATTTTTAGATATTTTTAGATATTTTTAGATATTTTTAGATATTTTTAGATATTTTTAGATATTTTTAGATATTTTTAGATATTTTTAGATATTTTTAGATATTTTTAGATATTTTTAGATATTTTTAGATATTTTTAGATATTTTTAGATATTTTTAGATATTTTTAGATATTTTTACATATTTTTAGATATTTTTAGATATTTTTACATATTTTTAGATATTTTTAGATATTTTTAGATATTTTTAGATATTTTTAGATATTTTTAGATATTTTTAGATATTTTTAGATATTTTTAGATATTTTTAGATATTTTTAGATATTTTTAGATATTTTTAGATATTTTTAGATATTTTTAGATATTTTTAGATATTTTTAGATATTTTTAGATATTTTTAGATATTTTTAGATATTTTTAGATATTTTTAGATATTTTTAGATATTTTTAGATATTTTTAGATATTTTTAGATATTTTTAGATATTTTTAGATATTTTTAGATATTTTTAGATATTTTTAGATATTTTTAGATATTTTTAGATATTTTTAGATATTTTTAGATATTTTTAGATATTTTTAGATATTTTTAGATATTTTTAGATATTTTTAGATATTTTTAGATATTTTTAGATATTTTTAGATATTTTTAGATATTTTTAGATATTTTTAGATATTTTTAGATATTTTTAGATATTTTTAGATATTTTTAGATATTTTTAGATATTTTTAGATATTTTTAGATATTTTTAGATATTTTTAGATATTTTTAGATATTTTTAGATATTTTTAGATATTTTTAGATATTTTTAGATATTTTTAGATATTTTTAGATATTTTTAGATATTTTTAGATATTTTTAGATATTTTTAGATATTTTTAGATATTTTTACATATTTTTAGATATTTTTAGATATTTTTAGATATTTTTAGATATTTTTAGATATTTTTAGATATTTTTAGATATTTTTAGATATTTTTAGATATTTTTAGATATTTTTAGATATTTTTAGATATTTTTAGATATTTTTAGATATTTTTAGATATTTTTAGATATTTTTAGATATTTTTAGATGTTTTTAGAGATTTTTATACATTTTTATACATTTTTATACATTTTTATACATTTTTTTACATTTTTATACATTTTTATACATTTTTATACATTTTTATACATTTTTATACATTTTTATACATTTTTATACATTTTTATACATTTTTATACATTTTTATACATTATTATACATTTTTATACATTTTTATACATTTTTATACATTTTTCATGCATTTTTATATTCTTTGATACATATTTAAATATTTTTAGATTTTTAAATAAATCATCCTAAAATGGCATTTATATCAACATATAATACGAAAAACGTTTCTTTAAATTCATCAGTAACTAATTATTTAAATATTTTTACGGTTGTCAAAAATAACTAGTAGACAATATCTCTTAACAATAATTAATAGGTTCAAAATAATAAAAAAAAAATAATGTCTATCAGGTTGTATAACGGAGAGAAAAATAATTAGGAACTGTTAAATCATATTTAATTGCCGCACTAGGTACAGCATATCAGTTCCAACAATATATATCATTCTCGAGGTGTATATAGAACTATAATGGATTATTAAGTAATCGAACTTTGATGATTTGTTGCCAGATTTAATAACAATTGTGTAAATCGAGCTTTCGTAGAACAAATATAACATATATGCCGGTAGAGATATACTTTAAAGTATCAGTCACTGTTTCACTCTTTAGGAATCATCAGTATAATATTTTGAAGTTTATTTATTATTATTTAGTAATGTTAGGTACACAATAAATCATTTCCCTATTTATCCCTATTTTTTTCTATTTTTTCCTGTCATTCTCTATTTTTTTATATTTTTTCTTATTTTTCCATTTTTTGTTGTTTTTTTCCATTTTTCACAATTATTTTCTATTTTTTCTATTTTTCACAATTATTTTCAATTTTTTTCTATTTTCCATTTTTTACTTATTTCCTGATTTTTTTCGCCATTTTTTTCTAATTTCTCTATTTTTTTTCCATTTGACCCTATTTTTATGACTTATTTTTCCCTACTTTCCCCTATTCTTCTTTATTTTTTCAACATGTTTTGCCCTACTTTTTATTTATTTTTAACTATTTTTTCTGTTTCCTTATTTGTCCCCAATTTTTCCTATTTTTCCTCTTTCTTTCTATTTTTCGCGTTTTTTATTGTTTTTTCCCTATTTATCCGTATTTGTTCCTATTTTTGCCTATTTTTACTATTTTCCTTATTTTTGCCACTTTTTTTTATATTTTTCCATATTTTTTCCTGACATTTTTTGATTTTCTCTTATTTTTCTTTAATTTACCTATTTTTTCTATTCCTATTTTTCCCTATTTTTTCCTATTTTTCCCTATTTATTTTTATATTTATTTTTTGTTTAATTTTGTCCTTATTTTCTGCTGTTTTCTAATTTTTTCTATTTTCAGTTTTTTATTTATTTTTTGATATTTTTCCCTATTTTTTTTTAATTTCTTTATTTTTCTTATTTTTTCCCATTTGACCCTATTTGTAGGACTTATTTTTCCCTATTTTCCCCTATTTTTCTGTTTTCTTAATTTACCCCAATTCTCCCTATTTTCCTCTTTCTTCCTATTTTCGCATTTTTTATTATTTTTTCATGTTTTCCCTATTTATCCGTATTTGTCCCTACTTTTATCTGTTTTTGCCTGTTTTTACTATTTTTCCTTATTTTTGCCTATTTTTTTCCTATTTTTTCCCATCATTCCCTATTTTGTTTATTTCCTCTTATTTTTCTCTATTTTTCTTTAATTTAGCTATTTTTTTATTCCTCTTTTTCCCGTTTTTTATTTCTGTTTTTGTCCTTACTTTTATCTATTTTTGCCAATTTTTATTATTTTTCTTTGTTTTCCCTATTTTCCCATATGTTTCCTTAATTTTCCAGATTATTCTTTATTTATTTTTAATTTCCCTATTTTTTCTGGTTTTTCCTATTTTTTCATAATTTCCCTTTTTTTCTTAATTTTTTCCTGTTTTGCTTTATTTATCCCTATTATTTTCTATTTTCCATTTTGTCCTTATTTTTTGTTATTTTTCCCTATTTTGTACTATTCTTTCTATTTTCCCTTTTTACTTATTTTATGCTATTTTTTCCCAATTTTCATTCTTCTCCCATAAGTTTCCCTATTTTTCTCTGATTTCCCTACTTTTTCCTATTTTTTTCCTATTTTCTAATTGCTAATTTTCCCAATTTTTCCATATTTTCCCCATTTCCCCTATTTTTTGCATTTCTTCATATTTTTCTTGTTTTACATTATTTTGTTCTATTTTTCACTATTTATCCCTATTATTTTCTGTTTAAATATTTTTTTTATATTTCTCCTACTTTTTCCCTATTTTAACTATTTTCCTCATTTTTTCTGTTTTCTATTTTTTTCCCAAATTGTTCTTACTGTTCCCTATTTATCCCTACCCTATTCATTTTTTTCCTATTTATATTTTCTTCTGTTTCTCTCCATTTATCCCTATTATTTTCTATTTTTCCTATTTTCCCTTTTTTCCATATTTTATCCTATTTTTCTCTATTTTCCTGTTTTTCCCTGTTTTTTTATATTTGTTCCTGTTTTTCAGAATTTTTAATAATTTTTACCAAATTTCTCTATTTTTCCCGATTTTTCTATTTTTTCTCTATTTTCCCCTGTTTCACTATTTTTTCCAAATTTTCCTATTTTTTACTATTTTTACCAAATTTCCCTAGTTTTTCCAGTTTTGCCCTATTTTTTCCTAAATTTCACAATTTTTGCACTAGTTTGTCCTAGTTTTTTCTATTTCTCCATATTTTCTCTTTAGGCTATTTTTCCTTTTTTTCCAATTTTTCATATTTTTTTCCTGTTTCCCATTATTTTTCCTATTTTATTTATTTTTACTTATATTCCCTATTTGTACTTGTTTTTCCCTAGTTTGCCCTATTTTCCACGCTTTCCCACTTTTTCCTTACTTTCTCTCTATTTTAACTATTTTCCCATTTTTTCTCTATTTTCCCCATTTTTTCCCATTTCTTTATATTTTCCCTGCTTTCCTCAATTTGTCCGTATTTGTCCCTATTATTTTCCATTTTTCCTTATTTTCCTGTTTTTCCCTATTTTTCTTATTTTTCTCTATTTCGTTCAATCAGTCCTCTATTTGTCCCTAATTTTTCCTATTTTCTTTCTTTTCCCAATTTTTCTTATTTTTCTCTATTTCAGTCAATCAGTCAGGACTTTACCACTTATTTTATAGATACTATTAAAAAAAATGAATACTTGTTTTTAATTCTAGCATATAGTTTATAAAATGATTTATCTTAATGACATCTATCGGAGAAAATGTATTAGAGCGAACCGCGAACCGGCAGCACTCAAGGTTTTTTATTAATTGTCTACGTATAAGATATTTCGAACACCTACTATATTACGACATTTTGATTAACAATACCAAATGCCTGCGAGTAATAATAAACGCTAATGGCTATATATCTATGACGAAAAAAAAATTATTTTTTTTTTAGGTCAAAACAAATAAACGATTAATTACGTAATTAAATTAATAAATAACCCCTATATTAGTGAAAAAAATAAATTTAAGAACCGGAAATGACTAAGATGACGTCGGTCGCTAAATGTTTGCTCCGTGTTCGTAATTTGAGCCACGTTTCCTCTTAAGAGATATGTCTGTATCGACCCTAGAGAACGAATTGTGTAAATTTACAAGGCACTCTACGTTTCCGCGTTTAGCACGTGCGTCAATTTCCGTTCGAAAACAAAAAAAATATACATTGATGATGGTCCTTCAAAGACGAAACATTATTTAAAAAAAAAGTTAATTATGTTATATTAAGCAGTATTTAGTTTTTAATAAAAAAGTTATAAAAAGTTTTTTTCTATCTTTAATAATTAAGGAGTTAATTAAATAAAACGAAAATTCAAACAGGACCGTACTTAGAAAAATTCCTGAATCTATAAGTCTCTTAAAATGAATATTAAACTCATTTTTTAAACATTTTACGCTTTAATTAACACACACTGATGATTTTCTATCCTCCCTGACTATTTTACACTTATTGCAGAGTCAGTTAGATTCATTTAAAATATTCAAGACTCATTGAGAGTCAATTAGACTCCCTCAAAACACCTTCAGATTCTGTCTAAGACTCATTTGTAATGATATAGATTATTTTAAACATTTTTTTGACTCTTTCAGAATCAATAAACTCTTAATAGACTCATTTTCAAAAGTGTTTACACTTTATTTAACTCACGTTGATGATTTTGATCATCTCTGACTCTTTTACACTCACTATTACTATTGCAGAGTCAGTTAGATTCTTGTAAAATATTCAAGACTCATTGAGAGTCAATTAGACTCTCTCAAAACACTTTCAGATTCTGTCATAACCTTTATATAGTCTCTAAGATTCATTTAGAATGATATAGACTATTTAAAATATTTTTTGACTCTTTCAGAATCTATAAAATCTTAATAGACTCATTTTCAAAAGTGTTTACACTTTATTTAACTCACATTGATCATTTTGATCATCTCTGACTCTTTTACACTCATTATTACTATTGCAGAGTCAGTTAGATTCTTTTTAAATATTCAAGACTCATTGAGAGTCAATATAGACTCTCTCAAAACACCTTTAGATTCTGTCATAACTTTTATATAGTCTCTAAGATTCATTTAGAATGATATAGACTATTTAAAATATTTTTTGACTCTTTCAGAATCTATAAACTCTTAATAGACTCATTTTAAAAAGTGTTTACACTTTATTTAACTCACGTTAATGATTTTGATCATCTCTGACTTTTTTACACTCACTATTACTATTGCAGAGTCAGTTAGATTCTTGTAAAATATTCAAGACTCATTGAGAGTCAATTAGACTCTCTCAAAACACCTTTAGATTCTGTCATAACTTTTATATAGTCTCTAAGACTCATTTGGAATAATATAGACTATTTCAAACATTTTTTGACTCTTTCAGAATCTATAAAGTCTTAATAGACTCATTTTCAAAAGTGTTTACACTTTATTTAACTCACGTTAATGATTTTGATCATCTCTGACTCTTTTACACTCATTATTACTATTGCAGAATCAGTTAGATTCTTGTAAAATATTCAAGACTCATTGAGAGTCAATATAGACTCTCAAAACACCTTTAGATTCTGTCATAACTTTTATATAGTCTCTAAGACTCATTTGGAATGATATAGACTATTTCAAACATTTTTTGACTCTTTCAGAATCTATAAATTCTTATTAGACTCATTTATTACTATTGCAGAGTTAGTTAGATTCTTTTAAATTATTGAAGACTCATTGAGTTAGACTCTTTCAAAACACCTTCAGATTCACTCAAACTTTTTATATAGTCTCTGACTCATATTGACTCTTTTCAGAATCTATAAGACTCCCTTAGAGTATTTTCTCAAGGTATGTAAATTTTCTGGAATTTCAATTTCTCTTGAGAAAAATCCCACCCAACCCCAAGGACGATTTAATCAAGGGGGTGGTTAAGCATCCGCGAACCGGCAAATATTAGCAGTGCAATGGCGAAAGAGGGTGGTAAAATGGGGTGGTGATTGAGGGTGGACTCGTGGGAACCAGGCGTGAAGTCCAAATATTCAAGAGGGTGCAAGTGCATTTGTTCTCTTTATGATGTAATTACGGTAAGGGTAGAGGGTGCAGGGGGGTGGGTAGTTAAATTCTGCATCCTTTTGTGTATCAATAATCGGAAGCATAAGGTCCTTGTGTGTTTAAAATTGATAGATGATGTGGATTTATGTGAATAAACGTGGGAAAATAAAAATTTCCTACTGTAAAATTTTTCCTCTAAAACTAACAGTGGCGTAGAATTTAGAAATAAATTTACCCTATTAGTACGCCTTTGGTGATGGCTAATAAATATTTTGAGATAAACCTTTGGCGTTCCTCAAAAATTAATGTTCAAGGCAAATTTTTTTTTACCATTTTTTTAATTCAAAATGGCGACTTCAAGATGGCCGACGAGATTTGTAAAATGGCGACTCCAAGATGGCGGACGAAATTTATAATTATGAACCGATTTCATTCAAAATTCGTATATGGAGTTTTTGGGGTTGGAAATTACGAATTTTTTGTCAAAATAAGTAAATTAAAGATGGCGACTCCAAGATGGCGGACGAAATTTGTAATTGTGATCGGATTCTATTCAAGATTAGTATTTGGGGGTTTTTGGGGTCGGAATTATGATTTTTTTGTCCTAATTATAAATTCAAGATGGCGACTCTAAGATGGTGGATGAGATTTATGATTATGAACCGATATCATTCAAAATTCATATGTGGGAGTTTCTGGTGTTTGAAAATTACGAATTTTTTTGTCAAAATAAAAAAATTCAAGATGGCGACTTCAAGATGGCGGCTGAGATTTGTAATTGTGATCCGATTCTATTCAAAGTTGGTATTTGGAGGTTTTTAGGGCCAGAGATTATGTTTTTTTTGTCAAAATTATAAATTCAAGATGGCGACTCTAAGATGGCGGATGAGATTTATGATTGTAAACCGATTTCATTCAAAATCGGTATTTGAGGTTTTTTGGTGTTTGCATTACGAATTTTTTCTCAAAATTAATAAATCAAAGATGGCGATTCCAAGATGGAGGACGAGATTTATAATTGTGATCAGATTCTATTTCAAATTGGTATTTGGAGGTTTTTAGGATCTTAGATTATGAATTGTTTGGTCAAAATTATAAATTCAAGATGGCGACTATAAGATATTTAGGATTATGAACCGATTTTATTCAAAATTGGGATTTGAGGGTTTGTGGTGTTGGAGAAGAAGACTTTTTTCTCAAAATTAATAAATCCAAGATGGCGACTCCAAGATGGCGGACGAGATTTGTAATTATCATTGGATTATTTTCAAAATTGGAGTTTTTTTCGTGTCGGAGATTATGAATTTTTTGTTCAAAATTATAAATTTAAGATGACGACTTTAAAATGGCGGATAAGATATATGATTATGAACCGATTTAATTTTAAATTTTTATTTGGGGGTTGGAAATTACGAATTTTTTGTCAAAATGAATAGATTTAAGATGGAGGCTCCAAGATGGCGGACGAGATTTGTAATTATGATCCTATTCTATTAAAAATTAGTATGCAGGGGTTTTTTTGATCAGAGATTATTAATTTTTTGCCAAAGTCAATAAATACAAGATGACGATTCCAAGATGGCGGACGAGATATATGGTTATGAACCGATTTCATTCAAAATTTGTATGTGAGTGTTTTTTTGGTTGTAGATTAGGTATTTTTTTTCAAAATTAATAAATTCAAGATGGCGACTCCAAGATGGCGGGCGAGATATATAATTATGAACCGATTTCATTCAAAATTGGTATGTGAGTGTTTTCAGGGTTGTAGATTACATATTTTTTCTCAAAATGAATAAATTCAAGATGGCGACTCCAAGATGGCGGGCGATATATATGATTATGAACCGATTTCATTCAAAATTGGTATGTGAGTGTTTTTGGGGTTGTAGATTACATATTTTTTCTCAAAATTAATAAATTCAAGATGGCGACTCCAAGATGGCGGGTGATATATATGATTATGAACCGATTTCATTCAAAATTGGTATGTGAGTGTTTTCAGGGTTGTAGATTACATATTTTTTCTCAAAATTAATAAACTCAAGATGGCGACTTCAAGATGGCGGGCGAGATATATAGTTATGATCGGATTTCATTCAAAATTGGTATGTGAGGGTTTTTGGTCTTGCATACAACGAATTGTTTCTTAAAATTAATAAATTCAAGATGGCGACTCCAAAATGGCTGGCGAAATTTATGATTATAAACCGATTTCATTCAAAATTGGTATGTGGGAGTCTTTGGGGTTAAAGATTACGATTTTTTTCTCAAAATTATTAAATTAAAGATGGCGGATGAGATATATGATTAAGGTCAGATTCTATTAAAAATTTGTATTTGGGGGTTTTTGAGGTCGGAGATTGTAAATTTTTGTCAAAATAAATAAATTTTGATGACGGATGAGATATTTTATTATAAGCAAAAAATAATTATTTTCTTGTTTTTAAGTTGCGAGGTCGACATAACTTAAACAAAATAGCAATGAATAATATTCGACGAAAAATAGATGCTACTTGACAAAAGTGGTAAGTAGAGGGGATAGCTTATATATTCAATTAAGATCAAGCTATTTTTTTATTCAAAAGTGTAATATTTCGTTGAATTGGTGTAAATTTTTCTAAAAAAAAATATTAAATGGATGGCGCCCTTATTTAATTTGACATTTTTTTTTTATTATATGATATCTATATTTTACTTTTATAATTTAAATATTATTCTTGCGTTTTTATTATTGTTTTTCAATTCGTGATCTCCCTATATTAAATCGTCGAGTCATAATCGAAATGAGACCCACCCACAATTAAGGTATCCACTTTAATCAACCTTGGCATGGATTCTAGACTAGATTTTTCGATCGTACCATCGACTATCGCTTGTTTTTATCTCCGGTACGACCTTTTCGCTACTACATCGCAGTAAGCCGTTAATTTACCAATCTAGGTTACTTTTCGTTTCAGATTTTTCAATAAAATTTATATAATATAATAGTCCGGACAAAAAATTAAAAAAAAAATTTCAAGGCGCGGTACTTCCTATCATCCTAGACAAACGAGTACCCATACATCGTCTATATTCCATAGCCTGCTGAGCGAAATGTGACAGCTCACCTCGTCTACTGCGATCTACTTATATCAGTCGGTACCACATGCGAGGTTCAGGTACCGACAATCACGTTATAGTTACTCTCGGACGGTACTAGTGCACTCGTATTCTGTCGTACGCCCCCGCTGGCGCTGAGAGTAAAGCCGCTTGCTTTGCTCCGGCTCAACCTGTTCTTTGAATCAAGTATTGAAACGTTGCCACGTCTAGACTAAAATCTGCGAATTGGATTTTTTTTTTAAAAAATCTTCCAATTCTTACAACTACAATTTTTGAAATCTACTTTTTTCAACTTTTTTTATATATGTTCTTAATTGTTTTAATTATAACCATAATACCATTGGATATTCCATTACATTTTCCATAAAACTATATTTTTTCTATCTTCCCCTTTCATATAACAAATTGTATTATTTTTATTTTTTTTTATTCCAAATAAAAATCTAATCTAATACCATACATTTCAAAAGCTCTGACAAATTATATATAAAATTTATGACTTTTCTTCTGATCTTCTATCTCTAATTAATTTTTCATTTAGGTAAGAACCCATCCCAAAATTGAGATACTATCAAAATTTATTAATGATAAAAATGCAGGTCCAATGTGGGGCTATATAAAAGTTAAAGCATGATATAACTATTAAAAATATTGCTAGACAACGTGGAGCTCTTTCTTATTGAATACCACAAATTTTAGATTGGAAGGAATCTAACAAAATTTGGTAAGATTTTTTTTTGTATATCCAAAATTGTTGATTCGTTGTTAATATATTTCTGAGTAGAAAAATGATGAGTTAGTAGAGATTTTATTCATTTTCAAACCATTACATGGGGCTTTATAAAAGTTAACGCGCAGTATAACAATTATTAAATTAAAATAAGCATAATCGCATTAAAAAGAGAATAAAAAATACTGCAAGTGGGAATTTTTTCAAATTTTTTTAGCAATAATTGTGAACTTGAGAAAAGGGAGATACCAAAGTAGGGGAAATTTATAAATCAGTAAAGTTGTGGTCTCTCCTTATTTTTACAGCTACAATTTTTTATTTAAAATTTTGAAAAAATTTTCAGATATAGAATATTTCTTTCTCTTTATATCAACAGTTATCACGATCTAATATCATCGATAGTTTTTTTGTTACAGGGGTTAAACGATATGAAAACTAGAAATTTAAAGACAAAAATGTTTTTTTATATCTTTTAACAAAAAGTAAATAAATTATATAATAAAATGAACTTAATACCATAATAAGTAAGAATTTTTTCAAAATTTTGTGAAATGGGAGAGACGAAAGTAGGGGAAATTAAAAAATCATTAAAGTTGTGGTCTCTTCCTATTCTCACAAGCACAATTTTTTATATAAAATTTCGAAAAAAATTGTAAATATAGAATTTTGTTTTCTCTTTCTATCAATAGTTATCAAATTCTAATAGCATCACTAGTTTTTTTATTACAGGGGTTAAACGATATGAAAACTAGAAATTTAAAGACAAAAATGTTTTTTATACCTTTTAACAAAAAGTAAATAAATTATAGAATAAAGTGAACTTAATACCGTTAAAAAGAGAATAAAAAATACTATAAGTGGGAATTTTTTAAAATTTTTTGAGCGAGAATTGCGACCTTGAGAAAATGGAGAGACGAAGGTAGGGGAAATTAAAAAATCAGTAAAGTTGTGGTCTCTCCCTATTTTTACAGCTACAATTTTTTATCTAAAATTTTGAAAAAAATTGCGTATATAGAATATTTCTTTCTCTTTCTATCAACAGTTATTACGTTCTAATAGCATCGATAGTTTTTTTGTTACAGGGGCTAAACCATATGAAAACTAAAAATTTAAAGACAAAAATCTTTTTTATATCTTTTAACAAAAAGTAAATAAATTATATAATAACATCAACTTAACATCATTGAAAAGAGAATAAAAAATCCTATAAGTAAGAATTTTTTCAAAATTTTTGAGCGAGATTTGCGACCTTGAGAAAAGGGAGAGACCAAAGTATGGGAAATTAAAAAATCCTTCCAGTTGCGGTCTCTCCCTATTCTCACATTCATAATTTTTTATTTAAGATTTTGAAAAAAATTGTAAAAACAGAATATTATTTTCTCTTTCTATCAACAGTTAGCACGTTTTAATACCATTAATAATTGTTTTGTTACGGGGGCTAAACAATATGAAAACCAAAAATATAAATTAAAATATTGTATCTAATACTAAAAAAAATAAAAATTACTGACCCTATTTACACATAGACGTACATATACCTTTTTTAAGCATTTTTAATCCACAATTATACAGACAAGATAAAACTGTAATATACGAAAAAAACTAATAACATTAAATAATTTCAATAGCGTCGAAAATATAATTAAATAATTAAATTAAAGACAAAATTGTTTTTTTATCTTTTAACAAAAAGTAAATAAATTATATAATAAAATGAACTTAATACCATTTAAAATAGGATAAAAAATACTGTAGGTGGGAATTTTTTCAAAATTTTTAACCGTGAATTGTGACCTTGAAAAAGGGGAGAGACGAAAGTGGGGGAAATTAAAAGTTGTGATCTCTCCCAATTCTCACAATCCCAATTTTTTATCTAAAATTTTGAAAAAAATTTGCATTTATAGAATATTTTTTTCTCTTTCTATCAACAGTTATCAAATTCTAATAGCATCTATAGTTTTTTTATTACAGGGGTTAAACGATATGAAAACTAGAAATGTTTTTTATACCTTTTAACAAAAAATAAATAAATTATAAAATAAAGTGAATTTAATACCGTTAAAAAGAGAATAAAAAATACTATAAGTGGAAATTTTTTCAAATTTTTTGAGCGAGAATTGCGACCTTGAGAAAATAGAGAGACGAAAGTAGGGGAAATTAAAATAGCATTAAAGTTGTGATCTCTCCCTATCCTCACAACCACAATTTTTTATCTAAAATTTTGATAAAATTTCCATATATAGAATATTTTGTTCTCTTTCGATCAAGAGTTATCAAGTTCTAATAGCATCGATATTTTTTTTGTTACAGGGGTTAAACGATATGAAAACTAGAAATTTAAAGACAAAAATGTTTTTTTGTCTTTTAACAAAAAGTAAATAAATTATAGAATAAAAAATACCATAAGTGGAAATTTTTTCAAAATTTTTAAACAAAAATTGTGGATTTAAAAAAATTATTGTTGATTTTTAATCACATGATACTAGTCCAGTGTTGACACCATTTAAAAATAGAATTCTCTCAAAATCCAGTTTATCTTGTTCTTATCTCGAAAAAAAAAATAATGAATGGAAGCGCATTTAACAATGGCAGAAAATTTCGTTCAATAGTTGACAATGATAGGTCGAGGTGAAATATATTTTTCGACTTGCCAAATCAAAACGACAGGTAGGTAAAGTTTCTTCTATTCAATGAAATCATTGCTTTGTTGGTACTTTTTGTTCCTATAGAAATGGACAGGTATTTCTTTTTACTTGGCTTTTTGCCGCAGGGTTCTCTTTTATGTCGACTAGTAGGGATAAGAGGAGTAAAAAAATAATAAACTAAAGAATAAAAAAAATTAAACAAATGTGGAATTAAGATATTAAAAAAAATTAATTATGTAAATTGGGCGCCAGTATAATATTTAATCACATTTAAAAAAAAATTAAAAATTATGTATTTTTATAGAATTTGAATTTATTTAATTACTCAACTCTCCCCTATCAGTTAGGGATGATCTAAATCTGTGTATGTGTCCGAAAGACCAGAAATAATTTCTCAAAGAAATGTCGGGTTCCTAAAATAATAAAAAAAAGATTTTGCAAGCTTTCAATTTTTTTTATGGGTTTAAGAAAAAAAGAATAATCTGATAAGTATAATAATAAAAAAACCTGCATGGTGCTTTTTTCCTATAATTGAATTATTTTGGACAAAAACTAGAATGCAGGAAGGATTAAATTTTAACAAAAAAAAAAGGTTTGTTATTGCGAATTAGAAATTTTATAAAATGAAAAAAAAGATTTTTCTTTACTAGCTATATCCTATAGAAAATTTAATTATATTTTCGACGCTATTGAAATTATTTAATGTTATTAATTTTTTTCGTATATTACAGTTTTATCTTGTCTGTATAATTATGGATTATAAAATGCTTAAAAAAAAGTATATGTACGTCTATGTGTAAATAGGGTCAGTAATTTTTATTTTTTTTTAGTATTAGATACAATATTTTAATTTATATTTTTGGTTTTCATATTGTTTAGCCCCCGTAACAAAACAATTATTAATGGTATTAAAACGTGCTAACTGTTGATAGAAAGAGAAAATAATATTCTGTATTTACAATTTTTTTCAAAATTTTAAATAAAAAATTATGATTGTGAGAATAGGGAGAGACCGCAACTGGAAGGATTTTTTAATTTCCCCTACTTTGGTTTCTCCCTTTTCTCAAGGTCGCAATTCTTGATTAAAAATTTTGAAAAAATTCCCACTTATAGTATTTTTATTCTCTTTTCAATGATGTTCATTTTATTACATAATTTATTTACTTTTTGTTAAAAGATATAAAAAACATTTTTGTCTTTAAATTTTTAGTTTTCATATCGTTTAACCCCTGTAACAAAAAAACTATCGATTCTATTAAAACGTAATAACTGTTGATAGAAAGAGAAAATAATATTCTATATTCACAGTTTTTTTCAAAATTTTAAATAAAAAATTATGATCGTGAGAATAGGGAGAGACCTCAACTGGAAGGATTTTTTAATTTCCCCTACTTTGGTCTCTCCCTTTTTTCAAGGTCACAATTCTCACACAAAAATTTTGAAAAAATTCCCACTTATTTTACTTTTCGTTCTCTTTTTAATGGTATTAAGTTCATTTTATTTTATAATTTAATTACTTGTTAAAAGATATAACAAACATTTTTGTCTTTAAATTTCTAGTTTTCATATTGTTTAACCCCTGTAACAAAAAAACTATCGATTCTATTAAAACGTGCTAACTATTGATAAAAAGAGAAAAAAATATTCTATATTGCAATTTTTTTTCAAAATTTTAAATAAAAAATTGTGCTTGTGAGAATAGGGAGAGACCGCAACTTGAATAATTTTTTAATTTTCCCTACTTTGAAGTATGATAAAACTTCAACAAAAATTGATTAAAATTTAAGAAAAAAATATTTTTAATTTATTTTAATCATTAAAATATAAAAAAAATCCATAAATAAGGTGCAATTGATTTTATTTTTGAAAATACGTAAAAATAAGAAAATATATTTTTTAAAATATCCCCCCCCCCTCGAATAATATAGTTTAATTAAAATATTAATACGACGTTTCATATTCTAGGAACCATCATCATTATTTTTTAAATATTGATTTTTTTCACAATTTTGATCTAAATTTAATTCTACTGACGTTTCATTGACAAAACAAAACCATCTTCAGTATTTTAAATTTATTTATTTTTCTATTAACAATAAATAATTTAAATTCCATTCTTAACTTAACCTAAATATTATGTAACAAAAATGTTATTTGAAAGGAAGATATAAACAAAATATTAGTTCAACACGTATATACATTAATAATAATAATGATCGTTTTGTAAAATAAAAAAAAAAAACAATAACTTTTCCTTTCTAAATGTTCATATCCAAAACCTCTTATTACGAAACATAATTAGATTTCCGAAATTAATATTCTATCATTCATCATAACATGATTATTTGGTTAAGTTTATATACCGGGTGTCTAATACTTATAAATTTTATTTAATTTAATTAAAAACAATAAGTAGAATGTATGTAATAATTTAGAAGACATGCTGTATAAAAATCTCGAGCAATAATTATTGAAATAGAAAGTGAAATCTTCTAAAATAATAGAGAAGAAAAAACTTCCGACCCCTTTTTATAAGTATTGCGTTAATGGAAGAGTATGAGATTTTGTATAGTTAAAGTTTATATACAGAATGCTAAAATTAATATATATTATGTGTATTTTTTTTGGAAAATTTTTACTTGTCTTTATTGCAATTTTATTTTTGAAGTTAAAACGATTTTTGGATATGTAAAAAATTAGAAAAAATGGTGAAAATAGAAAAAAATTGAAAAAAAAAGAAAAATGGGAAAAACTGAAAAAATTGGAAACAGTAGAAAAAATAGGAAATAATAGGGTAAAACAGGGAAAAATTGGCCTAATGGGAAAAATGGGAAAAAATATAAAAAAATTAGAAAAACGAAAAAAAAAAATATAATAAAAACAGAAAAATAAGAAAATATCAAAAACCAGGAAATAAAATGGAAACAATTAGGAATGGGAAAAAATATGGAAATAAAGAAAAAAATAGGAAATAACAGAAAAAATGGGAGAAATAGACAAAAATAATTAAATAAAATTTTACTATTTTTTACCATTTTTTCCTACATTTCTTACTTCTGTTTTTGTTCCGATTTTTTCATATTTTTTTCTTAATTTATTACTATTTTTTTTATTGTTTTTTGCTATTTTTTACTATTTTTCAGATTTTTTTTCTATTACTTAGGGACAAAAGGAAAATATAGGAAAAATAGGAAAAATAGAAACAACAGAAAAACAGAAAATGGTCAAAATTAGGAAATACAGACAAAAATAGGAAAAATGGGAAAAAATAGAACAAAACATAAAAATCTTAAAAATAGAAAAAAAACAGGAACAATTAGGGAACATAGAAAAAAAATTAGGAAAAAATAGAGAAAATTAGGAAAAAAATAGGGATTTCATAAATAGAAAAAATACGAAGAAATTGAGAAAAAATCAAAACAAAAAAACGCAAAAATCGCCAAAAACTGCAAAATAGTCGTTAAAAAAAACGCAAGGAATCAAAAAATTCAAAAACCAAGAAAAAAAAATTACAAATGCAAATATTCGGAAAAAATTGCAAAAACGGAAAAAAAATTGGAAAAAAAAATTTAAAAATGGCAAAAAACGGAAAAAATCGCAAAAAACAACTAAAAACCCGAAAACAATTGTAATCATCTAAACAAAAAAATGAAAAAATTTGAAAGAACTGAAATAAATCAAAATAAATTAGAGGAATAAAAAATAAATCAGAAAAAAATCAGAAAACAAAGAATAAAAAAACAAAAATAGAACTATGAGAAAAAAATGAGGAAAAACTAGAAAAAAAATCAGAACAAAACAGAAAAAATTGAAAAATGAGAGGAAAAAATAAGAAAACATCGGAAAATCAGAAAAATAGGAACCATTGGAAGAAGTTAAAAAAAATTAGAAAATTTTGGAAAAAAAAGGTAAAGAAATTGTAAATTACGAGAAAAATGAAAAAATGGAAAAAAAATAAATTTAAAAAACCGAAAAAAAAATCGCAAAAAACGAAAAAAAAATCACTAAAAAACGCAAGAAAAAGAAAAATATCGCAAAAAATGTAAAAATATCGCAAAAAACGGAAAGATTAATAAAAAATGAAAAAAATTAGAAATAAATCGAAAATAATTACAAAAAATGTAAAAAAAGTTTAAAAAAGCCAAAGAAAATCCCAAAAAAATCGCAAAAATATACGCAAAATATAGAAAAAAATCGCAAAAAAACAACCAAAAAAATTTTGAGAAATGAGAAGAAAAAACGAGAAAAAATGAAAACCAAAAATAAAATTGTGATTTACGAAAAAACAAGAAAATCAAAAAAATTGTAAAAACCGAAAAGAAACAGCAAAAAGTACTAAAAAACGCAAAAAAGTGAAAAAAAAGCCGACAAAAAACCCAAAAATTCGAAAAATATCTCAAAAAAAACCGCAAAAAACTGGAAAGAATTAAAAAATTTTAAGTAAATCGAAAATAATAACAAAAATATCTAAACCAAAAATGATAAAAAATCAAAAAAAAATAGCAAAAAAATTTTAAAGGATTGAAAAAAAAATTGCAAAAAATTGCAAGTGCAAGTAATCGCAAAAAATCAGAAAAAAACGCAAAAAAAACATAAAACCGAAAACATCTAAAAATTAAAAAAAAATGAAATAATAATTGAAGTAAATCATAAAAAAGGAATAAAAAAAAATAAGAAAAAAACGGAAAATAAAAAAAATAGAAAAATAAAACCAGAACAATGAGAAAAAAATCAGGTGAAATTAGAAAAAAATGAGAAAAAAATCAGAAAAAAAAAATCGAATAAAACAAAACAAAATTTGAAAAATGGTAAGAAAGGAAAACGAGAAAAAAATCGGAAAATATTGATAGAAAAAAAAAGAAAACATTGGAGATAGTTGAATAAAACAGGAAATATTGGAAAAACCGAAAAAAACGTTAAAAATCGCAAAAATCGAAAAAAAGTCGACAACAAAACGCAAGAAATTCAAAAACATCGCAAAAAATGTAAAAAATCGGAAAAAAAATTAAAGATTTGAAATAAATCGAAAATAATTACTCAAAATCTCAACCAAAAACGGTAAAAAAATCTAAAAAATCGAAACTAAATTCCAAAAAAAAAAACGCAGAAAATGGCAAAAAAAATTTCAAAAAATCACAAAAAATTGCAAATCAAATAATGGCAAAAAATTCTAAAAATCAAAAAAACAACCAAAAAACCGAAAACAATTGAAACCATCTAAAAAAAATTGGAAAGAATTGAAATAAATGGAACAAAATTAGAGAAAAAAGAAAAAAAGAAGACATAGAAAAAAATGAAATGAGAAAAAAAGAGGAAACATTAGAAATAATCGAAAAAAATCTGAAAAAAATCAGAAAAAAACCAGAAAAAAATCAGTAAAAATGGGAAAAAAATAGGAAAAACATGAAAGAATAGGAAAAAGACAAAAAAAAAGTAGAGAAATAGGAAAATATGGAGATAAGGACAAAAAACTGTAAAAAATAGGAAAAAATAAAGAAAAATATGAAAAAAAGATACATAAAAAAATTTAATAAATTACGGTCGAATTTCGACCACTGGACGACAACTATTAAGAATAATTACATCTATTTTAATTAATTATTTTTATTTTCTGAGCACATGTGTACCATCTGCTTCTTAAAGATATCGGGGGTGTTTTCCATAGTGTCTCTCCCCCAATTTTTGAGACGCGTGTCGCTTTTAGTGTGCACCCTTAAAGGGCGCTTATTTTTATCGGTAAACCACTCGCAGGTGTGCATATGCATGTGCATGTCTATATCCATCTCTTTTCAGTTCTAATTTCTGCATCCAAAATTTACTACTCGCTTCTAGGAAATAGGTATTGCTTAGGAATGTTGGGTATATGTATATAACCATTTATTTTATTTTTAGATAGAATTGAGGGTGGGGAAATGTTGACGGTTTCGGTTCATTGATATATTTCGGTGATTTAGATGGAAAAATAGGTGTAGTATTATTTGACATAGTCAAACTATAGAAAAAACACTGAAAATGGCTTCTTTTGTTAACGAAACGTTAGTAGAATTAAATTTGGTACTAAAACTTGGATCGAAATTGTGATAAAGTGTTTTAAAAATTGATGATGGTCCTCCGAATCAAAACGTCGTATTAAAATTTTAATTCAACCAAAGGATAATATAGAAAAAAAATCTTCAATTTTTTCCTATTTTCAAAAATTAGCATAAGTAAAAAAAAACTATAAATCAATAGGATCGCACCTTGTAAATTTTTTTTTACGAAGTTACTAAATTTTCTGCTTCAGGAAGTATTTGAATATCTCAACTTTTTAATAAATCTGACAACAATGATAATCATGAAAATATATACAAGTGTTTTTTTTTAGAATAAAACATTTTATTCAAAATAAAAAAGGGACTAAAAATGATTTTTTTTCTGACGAAACGTATTGTAACTAAAGTTGGAATAAAATTGTAATAATGTAATGAAAAATGGTTTAAAAAATTTAAAAATAAAATTGAGGATGCTCTCCGAATACGAAATGTCGAAATTGACATTTTTGGCATTTTTTTGAATTTTTTACATTTGTTAAATTTGAAATTTTTTAAATGTTCGACATTTTTTTGCTCTTTTTGAAATTTTTTTGCTATTTTTTTGAAATTATTTTCGAAGTGCTTTGGATTTTTTCAAAATATTTTTAAAATTTCGAATTATTTTAGAAATTATTGAAACTTTTTTAATTTTTGATTTTTCTCTTTTTTTATTTTGGCCATTATTTCAACCAACATTTTTAAAATTTTGGAAATTTATTAAAATTATTTGATGTAGGTACTCGCAAAATTTTTGACATTTTTTTGAAATCATTGACATTTTTTTTTTAATTTTTAAACGGCTTGAAATTTGTAATTGCTTTAAAAACATAAAATAAAGAAATGTCTCGAAAATCGCTATTTACAAATCAAAAAAAAAAAAAAAATAATGACTATAAAATCGCTATAAAATCGTTTAAAATAATTAAATATCTAGAAAATCACTACCAAAAATCTGTGAAAAAATTACTTGAGTTAAAAATCGTTGAGGAAAATCTCAAAAATAATTGAATATTTCGAAAATCGCTACTAAAAATTTATAAAAAAAATTAATCACTTAAAAATTACTGTGAAAAACCTACAATCTAATTCAAATCATAAATCACTACTAAAACATACAAAATATTTAAAAAATCGCTACTAAAAATTTCTAAAAAAATAAATGACTTAAAAATTGCTGAAAAAAGTATAAAGTAATTAAAAAATCGCTACTAAAAATTTGTAAAAATATAAGTGACCTAAATATTGCAAAAACCCTATAAAATAATTGAAAAATCGCTACTGAAAACCTAGAAAATAATTCAAAAATTGCTATCAAAAACTTACAAAATAATTTGAAAATCGCTATTAAAAATTTATAAAAAAAAAATAAATGACTTAAATATTGCATAAAAATCCTACTTAATAATTCAAAAATCGCTACTAAAAACCTAGAAAATAATTCAAAAATCGCTACTAAGAACCTACAAAATAATTCAAAAATCGATATTAAAAATTCCTAAAGAACTAAATGACTTAAAATTGCTACTAAAAATTATATAATAACCTAAAAATCGCTATTAAAAATGAATCACTTAAAAATTGCTGAAAAATCCTACAAAATAATTCAAAAATCTACAAAATAGTTTAAAAATCGCTACTAAAATTTCCTAAAAAACTAAATTACTTCAAAATTGCTATGAAAAACCTACAAAATAATTAAAAAAGCGTTACTAAAAATCTTCAAAATAATTCAAAAATCGCTAATAAAAACTTATAAAATAATTCAAAAATCGCTACTAAAAATTCCTAAAAAACTAAATTACTTCAAAATTTCTATGAAACACCTACAAAATAATTCAAAAATCGCTACCAAAAAGCTAGAAAAAAATCCAAAAATCGCTACTAAAAATTTATAAAAAAATGAATGACTTAAAAATTGCTGAAAAAACCTACAAAAAAATTCAAAAATCGCTACTAAAAATTTATAAAAAATAAATGACTTAAAAATTATTGAAAAAACCTACAAAATAATTCCAAAATCGCTGCTAAAAAATTTCAAAAAAATCAGTTGAGTCATAGCGAATCTATTTAACCTAAACAGGTGCAACAGCATTTCAATCAAATATCAATATCAATATCCAATCTTCTCTACCAATTTATTAATTACCCAAATTTAATTAGTCCGCCCCTAATATCACAACACCAAAAAAAAAAAAACTAAATTAATAAAATGACGCAATAAAAATCACTCTGGCAGGTGATAAAAGTGATTGGCCGATCATATCAATCTTTATAGACAATGCTCTGTTTTATTGTGGAACTATAAAATCAATTAGAGATCGAAGCAAGCCACGGCGCCGTTCAAGGCTTGCTAGATAGTATAATAAAACGGTGCGAGTAATGTCTGGTATCTTGGAACAAGTGGGTGAGAGAAGAAAGATTTTTTTTATCGGTACAGGGATTCAGCAATATTTTTTCGTAATCGAGTTTTCTTCCCCCCTCCAATATTCCATTGAGAAAATGCTTATTTAAACATTTTTTTTTTCACAATGTTTCAAGTGTAATGCTTTTTTATGTTTAACTTTTGTTATGGCAATTATTTACTGATATACCAGGTATACACATTTTTGTTTTGTTTTCTATTTATGAAATTTTAATATAACTTTGGTCTTATTCTCTCCCCAGTTTTTATGAGAGTACCGATCCTCCCTCTCCCCTACCCTTACTTACAAGTAGAAAGAGAAGGATTCGATTATGTAATGAATCGGACTTGGCTCTTTTGACTTGAAATTCACGTTCGGTGGCCAAATTGATTCTAGATCGATTGTGTCCAATCTGTTTTACATACAGTCAAGAGTGGGAACGAGATGGCTATGTTAACGGTGTTGTTTGAAGGTAGAATAAATTTGATATAGTAATCGTGTTCCATCTTTGTATTATCTAAGGATCTAGACAAATATGGATTCCAGCCAACATAACATTTTCTCGCTATTTATTATATTATAACTATATTAATTTTTTTATTTTTATTGAAGCATTTTTGTTTGTTACGTTTATGGCGATTTTTATTGCTGTTGAAAAACAATTAATAAATTCAAGATGGCGGACGAAATTTATGATTATGGACCGATTCCATTAAAAATAAGTATGTGGGGGTTTATGGGATCGTAGATTACGAATTTTTTGTTGAAATCTATAAATTCAAGATGGTGATTCCAAGATGACGGACGAGATTTATGATTATAGACCGATTCCATTAAAAATAAGTATGTGGGGGTTTATGGGATCGTAGATTACGAATTTTTTGTTGAAATCTATAAATTCAAGATGGTGATTCCAAGATGACGGACGAGATTTATGATTATAGACCGATTCCATTAAAAATAAGTATGTGGGGGTTTATGGGATCGTAGATTACGAATTTTTTGTTAAAATCTATGAATTCAAGATGGCGACTCCAAGATGGCGGACGAGATCTATAATTATGTACCGATTCCATTAAAAATTTGTATGTGGGGGTTTTTGGGATCGTAGGTTACGAATTTTTTGTTAAAATCTATGAATTCAAGATGGCGACTCCAAGATGGCGGACGAGATCTATAATTATGTACCGATTCCATTAAAAATTTTTATGTGGGGGTTTTTGGGATCGTAGATTACGAATTTTTTGTTAAAATCTATAAATTCAAGATGGTGATTCCAAGATGGCGGACGAGATTTATGATTATAGACCGATTCCATTAAAAATAAGTATGTGGGGGTTTATGGGATCGTAGATTACGAATTTTTTGTTGAAATCTATAAATTCAAGATGATGATTCCAAGATGGCGGACGAGATTTATGAATATAGACCAATTCCATTAAAAATAAGTATGTGGGGGTTTATGGGATCGTAGATTACGAATTTTTTGTTGAAATCTATAAATTCAAGATGGTGATTCCAAGATGGCGGACGAGATTTATGATTATAGACCGATTCCATTCAAAATTTGTATGTAGGGGTTTTTGGGATCGTAGATTACGAATTTTTTATTAAACTCTATGAATTCAAGATGGCGACTCCAAGATGGCGGACGAGATCTATAATTATGTACCGATTCCATTCAAAATTTGTATGTGGGGGCTTATGGGATCGTAGATTACGAATTTTTTGTTGAAATCTATAAATTCAAGATGGTGATTCCAAGATGGCGGACGAGATCTATAAATATGTACCGATTCCATTCCAATTTTGTATGTGGGGGTTTTTGGGATCGTAGATTACGAATTTTTTATTAAACTCTATGAATTCAAGATGGCGACTCCAAGATGGCGGACGAGATCTATAATTATGTACCGATTCCATTCAAAATTTGTATGTGGGGGCTTATGGGATCGTAGATTACGAATTTTTTGTTAAAATCTATAAATTCAAGATGGTGATTCCAAGATGGCGGACGAGATTTATGATTATAGACCGATTCCATTAAAAATAAGTATGTGGGGGTTTATGGGATCGTAGATTACGAATTTTTTGTTGAAATCTATAAATTCAAGATGATGATTCCAAGATGGCGGACGAGATTTATGAATATAGACCAATTCCATTAAAAATAAGTATGTGGGGGTTTATGGGATCGTAGATTACGAATTTTTTGTTGAAATCTATAAATTCAAGATGGTGATTCCAAGATGGCGGACGAGATTTATGATTATAGACCGATTCCATTCAAAATTTGTATGTAGGGGTTTTTGGGATCGTAGATTACGAATTTTTTGTTAAACTCTATGAATTCAAGATGGCGACTCCAAGATGGCGGACGAGATCTATAATTATGTACCGATTCCATTCAAAATTTGTATGTGGGGGTTTTTGGGATCGTAGGTTACGAATTTTTTGTTAAAATCTATAAATTCAAGATGGTGATTCCAAAATGGCGGACGAGATTTATGATTATGGAAGATTCTGAATTAATTGTCAAAATTAATAAATTCAAGATGGCGGACCAAATTTATGATTATGGATCGATTCCATTAAACATTTGTATGTGGGGGTTTCGGAGATTATGAATTATCTGTAAAATTAATAAATTCAAAATAGCGACTCCAAGATGGCGGACGAGCTTTATGAAAAATGTTCGATTCTATTTAAAATTGGTATGCGGGGGTTTTTGAGATCGTAGAATTTGAATTTGTTCTCAAAATTTATTTAATTCAAGATGGCTATTCCAAGATGGCGAACAAAATTTACGAGTATGGACCGATTCCATTCAAAATGTGTATGTGGGGTTTTAGGAGCCGGAGATTATGAATTATTTGTCAGAATTAATAAATTCAAGATGGCGACTCCAAAATGGCGGACGAGATCACAACTAATTTTTTTTACATAAAATTTGGTAATTCTTATTCTTTACTATTTGTAATGAAGTTGTGGAAATTACTAAAACTTTATTAATCAATCACGTGCCTCGCTCTTGAAGCGCCTTAAACGTTTTTTTTTGTTTTCGGAATTTTTCCTAATTCCATAACGCTAAAAATAAATCTATTATAAAATGAATCTAATAATTATCGATCATCGATGATAAATAACACGTATCGATGTTATTTATGATTTGATAACTATAACATAAAACGGGCCTTTCTCTACATTGAAGTGCGGGCGGGCGGTCGTTTCGAAAAATCTGGCGGCTATGCGAATGCACGGCTAAACTCGGACAAGGTTGGATAATATATTTTTTATCGAAATTATTTCAACTTAATTGCGAAATAGTTCAGAACAATTAACCGGCTACCACAAGTCAAAGACGTAACCGAAAAAAAATTAACAAAAGAAAATACAAACCTAACTGTCAGTAGATAGAACGTCCTTTAACTTTAAAGACTCAATAACTAAAGGTGATGACGTTTAGAATAAAACTTAACAAGTTGATTTCTTATACAATTGTCACAATCTAAACGTCATTGTCATTAGTTATAGAACCGTTAAAGTTAAAGAACGTTCTATCTACTGACAGTAAATCAAATAAATTTACGTACATTTATGGAGTGTCTTAGGAATGCATGGGAATTTATGGGAAATAATAGGAAAAAATGGGAATAAACGGGAATTCATGAAAATTAATCAACATTCATGAAAAATTATGGGAATTCATGATTATTAATGAAAAATGGTGAAAAATCATGGGAATTTATGGGAAATCATGGAAATTTATAGAAAATAATGGTAATAATGGTTTATATGATACGATGGGAATATATGGAAATTTACAGTAAGTAATGGGAATTTATGGGAAATAATAGGAAATAATGGGAATAAATGGGAGTTTATAAAAATTAATCAACATTCATGAAAAATTATGAGAATTCACGAAAATTAATGAAAATTTGTGGGAAATCAATGACATTTATAGAAAATAATGATAATTCATAAAAAATTATGGGATTTCATATGAATAGTGTTGAATTCATAGAAATCCATGGAAATTTTTGGGAATAAATGGGAAATCCTTTTAAGTAACGTATATTCATGGGATATCATGGAAATTTACCCGAAATCATGAAAAGTCATGGGAATTTCTTAGAAATAATAACAAATCATAGAAATCATAGAAATTCATGTAAATAGTGGGGAATTCATAGAAATCCATGAAAAATTATTGTAATTAATGGGAAACCATATAATGTGCATTCATGGGATGTCATGGGAATCCATGGGAATTTACGGGATGTCATGGAAATTTATGAAAAATAATAGAAAATGATGGGAATAAATGGTAGATCATGAAATTTATTCAACATTCATTGAAATTCATGGGAATTCATAAAAACAAATTTAAACTGATGGAAAATCATGGGAATTTACAGAAATCTATGGAAAATCATTGAAATTTATGGTATGTCATATGGGAATTCACGGGAAGTTATGGGAATTTACAAGAAATACTAGGAAATAAATGGAAGTTCATGAAGATTAATCAACATTCATGAAAATTCTGGCGCCATCATAAAAATAAATGGAAAATGATGAAAATTCATCAGAATTTACGGAAATTTATGGGAAATAGTTGAGATTTATGGGATATAATGGTAATTCATAGAAATTTACGTAAATTCATAAGAATTGTCTGAGGTCACTGGTATAGAAAATAATATTAATGGTTCATGGGAATATAGGGAAATTCTGGAAATTCATGGAAAATTATGGAATATTTTGGAAATTCATGGAAAATCAGTGAAATTTTTGAAATGAACTCGCGGTGCAGGTGTAGATTATTCCCAAAAATATTGCTATGGCGTTTGTTATGGAATCATTGAAATCTATAAGAAATAATGATAATTCATAAAAATCAAGAGAATTCATCGAAATTAATGGGAAATTAACGTACATTTATGGGATATCATTAGAATTTACGGGAAGTCATGGATAATCTTGAGAATTCATGTAAATAGTAAGAAATTCATAGAAATCCATGGGAGTTGATTGGAATAAATGGAAATTCATAGATTTTTACGTAAATTCCTGTGAATAGTTATAATATATGGAAATTTATGGGAATTCATGGAAAGTTATGAAAGTTAATAGAAATTTGCGGAAAATAAATGGGAATTTTAGAAATTTATGGAATGAACTCGCTATGCAGCTGTGGGTTATTCCCAAAAATATTGCTAAGGCATTTATTATGGGAAATCATTAAAATTTAAGGGAATAATTGAAAAAAAAACATAATAAATATAAATTCATAGACATTTATGTAAATTCATGAGAATTGATATAAATTTACTGTGTCATATTCCAAAATATACAAATATGAGAGGTTGATAATAATTCTTTTCTGAGAAATAAACAGAACATAAATATATAAATAAAATGCCGCAATGCGCGTCGTGATTTTTATTTTTTCTACGCCTACACCACTGGAATTTTCTATATTGTTTGTTTGTTGTTATAAAGATTTGGGATCAGCTTGTAGCGCCTAAAGCTGAGTTGTATAATTGTTAGGTTTATACTATGAAAGAATTGACTGAAATTGGCCCGAAGCTACCGTATTTCTAAGGTTATCTGCTTGTAAAACGACGTGGAATCACTTTTAAAAAAAAATTATATTACATTTATTTCATTTCGATTGATATACTTTCGAATTGTTAATTGTTTTTTCTTTTTTTTTTTAAGATTAGTTAATATGCAAAAACGCCCTTGGCGATATGGTTCATTTTTAATGTTGTTGATTGTGTTGGATAAATATTTTTTTTGAAATTTTCAATCAGTAGTTAGTTGAAGTTGGAACAATGAAAAATAATATTAGTCTTAATTTAGTCAAAAATATTGGTACGAGAACTATCGACAAGAGAAGTTGTGCGCTAAGCACTAAATTTGGCTATTTTGAAATCCTGTTAGCGAATAAAAAAAAGAAAAATCAAATTTCTTAAAATGTTTGAAATTTTTGGATCAAAATTCTTGAAATTCTTTAAATTTTGGATTAAAATTCTTGAAATTCTTGAAATTTTGGATCAAAATTATTGAAATTCCTGAAATTTCGGAACAAAATTCCTGAATTTTTCAAGTTTTGGATCAAATTTCTTCAAATTTTTGAAGTTTCGGATCAAATTTCTTCAAATTTTTAAAATTTTGGATCAAAATTCATGAAATTCCTGAAATTTCGGATCAAAATTCCTGAATTTTTCAAGTTTTGGATCAAATTTCTTCAAATTTTTGAAGTTTAGGATCAAATTTCTTAAAATTTTTAGAATTCCACATCAAAATTCTTGTAATTCTTTGAAATTTTTGGATCAAAATTCTTGAAATTCTTGAAATTTTGGATCAAAATTCTTGAAATTCTTGAAATTTTGGATCAAAATTCCTGAATTTTTCAAGTTTTGAATCAAATTTCTTCAAATTTTTGAAGTTTAGGATCTAATTTCTTCAAATTTTTAAAATTTTGGATCAAAATTCATGAAATTCCTGAAATTTCGGATCAAAATTCCTGAATTTTCAAGTTTTGGATCAAATTTCTTCAAATTTTTGAAGTTTAGGATCTAATTTCTTCAAATTTTTAAAATTTTGGATCAAAATTCATGAAATTCCTGAAATTTCGGATCAAAATTCCTGAATTTTCAAGTTTTGGATCAAATTTCTTCAAATTTTTGAAGTTTAGGATCAAATTTCTTAAAATGTTTGAAATTTTTGGATCAAAATTCTTGAAATTCTTGAAATTTTGGATCAAAATTCTTGAAATTCTTGAAATTTTGGATCAAAATTCCTGAATTTTTCATGTTTTGGATCAAATTCCTGCAAATTTTTGAAGTTTATTATCAAATTTCTTAAAATTTTTAGAATTCCACATCAAAATTCTTGTAATTCTTTGAAATTTTTGAAATTTTGGATCATAATTCTTGAAATTTTTTGCTTTTTGACTAAAATTATTAAAATTTTAAAATTTTGGATCAATTTTTAAAATTTTTGATCAAAAGTATTAAAATTTTTGAAGTTTTGTATGAAAAATCTTTAAATTTTTGAAATTTTGAATCAAAATTCTTGAAATTCTTCAAATTTTGGGACAAAATTCCTCAAATTTTTTAATTTTTGGATCAAATTTCTTAAATTTTGGACTAAAATTCTTAAAATTTTTGAAATTTTTGATTAATTCTTAAAAATTTTTATCAAAATTATTAAAAAATTTGAAATTTTGAATCAAAATTCTTGAAATTTTTGAAAATTGGATCAAAATTCATGAAATTTGGGATCAGAAATCTTTAATTTCAAATAATTTTTGATTTTTCATTCAAAATTTGCAGAATTTCAAGAATTTTGATTCAAAATTTCAAGAATTTTAGTCCAAAATTATTAAAAATTTTAAGAATTTTGGTCCAAAATTTAAAAAAATTTCAAGGTTTTTGAATTTCTAGAGTTTTAATCCAAAATTTTAAGATTTTTGAGGCAATACTTCAAGAATTTCAAAAATTTGAAGAGTTTGATTCAAAATTTCAAGAATTTCAATAATTTTTATACAAAAATTCAAAAATTTCAAATTTTCGATCCAAAAATTTTAGAAATTTGAAGATTTTTGATCCAAAATTTCGAGAATTTCAGAATCCTAATAGAAAATTTCAAAAATTCAAAAAAATTTGATCAAAAATTTCAGAAATTTGAAAATTTTTCATCCAAAATTTCAGATATTTAAAGATTTTTGATCCAAAATGTTAAAAAATTAGAGATTTTTTGATACAAAATTTCAAGAATTCCAAAAAATTTGAAGATTTTTAATACAAAATTTAAAAATTTTTGGTCCAGAATTACAATAATTTCAAAAATCCTGATAGGAAATATCAAAAATTCGAAGATTTTTTATCAAAATTTTTAAGAATTTCAAGAATTTTAAAATTTGAACATTTTTGATACAAAATTTCATAAATCTGAAGAATTTGAGTCCAAATTTAAAAAATTTGAAGATTTTTGATCAAAACTTTCAAAAATTTAATATCAAACCAAAATTTTGATTTTTGATCAAAAATTTTTGAAATTTTGTATAAATATTCTTGAAATTCTTGAAATTTTGGACCAAAAATTTCTAAATTTTTGAAATTTTGGATCAAAATTCTTAAAATTTTCGAATTGGCTGTTTTTTTTTAATTTTTCAATAAAATGCTTCTTTTGAACATTTGCACATCAATTTTCTTGATATAAAAAATAGTTATATTATTTTATTCATTTATATATAAAAAAAATTATATAAAAAACAAATATTAGCCATGGCCTTCTCGTTTTTTGTTCATAAGGTGTTTTTTCCACCCACGACGATTTGATCGACATTAGATAATATGGAATGTCCGGCCCGAATTTTCTAGCAGATGCGGACGCCCTGGGGCGGCTACAGGGCAGCCCACCAGGACGTCGATACCTCATCGATACCTAATCAACCTATTATCTAGTTACATCTGCTTTTTCCCGAAAATGATATGCTTCTATTTACTACCGTGTGCCAGTAGATGTAAAAAAAAATAAAAATAAAATAATATTTTTAATACATAATATTAAATATTATTGTTAAATTTATTCTTATTGATTTTTACTTTCTCCTTATAAATAAATAGTGAGAAAATAGTAAGTTGGAAATCAACCAGTATTAAAAAAAATTATTTGTACACATTCTGCCACATAATATATTTATTTTTAAGATTGAATTCTTAATAGATGGTTGGAAGGTGCGAAAAATTGCTTTGCGGAATTCTATAATTTGAAAGGGTGGCGCCTTATATTTTTTTTAATTAAAAGGGTTATCTTTAACTAAAATCTGCTTCAGAAGAAATTGCTATTTAGGGATAGGAAGTCTAATTGGGTTCTAATTTATTGAAACCGAATTTTTCGTGGTATAATTATTTTTAGCCATCATAAAAAAATTATTATTTCATTTTTATTACTACGCCAATGGTTTTAATAAAATATCTTAATTATAAAAATATTCACTAAGGGGTAAAATGGATTTTTTTAAAAAGGGTAAATATCTGTCATGGTCAATCAAAATATCATTAATTTGAAATTTTCATTAGTTACTGAAAATTTAACCGGAGCTTAAATCAATATAGGTGGTCTTTTTTGTTTTGGTTCGCAGGTACGAAGAAGATTTGTTGGTTTTTAAAATAGTAAAAAAATACTAAAAAATATAAACTCAACACTATTAAAAAGAGAATGAAATGTACTATAGGTGGGAATTTTTTTAAAATTTTTAAACAAAAATTGTGGATTCCAGAGTAGGGAGAGACCAAAGTAGGGGAAATTTAAATATCCTTTTAGTTGTGGTCTCTCCCTATCCCAACAACGACAATTTTTTATCTAAAATTTTTAAAAAATTCGTATATATAGAATATTTTATTCCCTTTCCAACTATACTTAGTAAGTTTTTATAACGGAAATCGTTTTTTTGTTACAGGGGTTAAACGATATGTAAACTAGAAATTTAACGACAAAAATACATATCTCATAATAAAGAATACATAAATTATATAGAAAAATAAATTTAATACCAATAAAAAGAGAATAAAAAATACTATAAGTGGGAATTTTTTCAAAATTTTTAAGCAAGAATTGTGACCTTGAGAAAAGGGAGAGACCAAAGTAGGGGAAATTTAAACATCCTTTAAGTTGTGGTCTCTCCCTATTCTCACGGCCACAATTTATTATCTACAATTTTTAAAAAATTCGGATATATAGAATATTTTTTTCTTTTTCCAACTACACTTAGTATGTTTTTATAATGTAAATAGTATTTTTGTTACAGGGGTTAAACGATATGAAAACTAAAAATTTAAAGACAAAAATCATTTTTACATCTCATAATAAAAAATAAATAAATTATGTATTAAAATGAATTTAATACCATTAAATGGAGAATAAAAAATACTATAAAGGCGAATTTGTTTACAATTTTTAAGCAAAAATTTTCACATTTTTGAAATTTTATATCAAAGTTCCTGAATTTTTTTCAATTTTGGATAAAGATTCTTGAAATTCTTGAAATTTTCTATCAAAAATCTTGAAATTCCTGATTTTTTTTTAAATTTTGGAACAAAAATCGTTAAATTTTTGAAATTTTCGATCAAAATTTTTGAAACTTAAAATTTGGATAATAAAAATTTTTGAAATTCTTAAAATTTTGGATCGAAAATCTTCAAATGTTTGTGGATTAAAATTCTTGAAATTCTTAAAATTTTGGATAATAAAAATTCTTGAAATTTTTAAAATTTTGGATTGAAAATTAGCAAATTTTTGAAATTTTCGATCAAAATTCTGAAATTTTTTAAAATTTGGGAAAACAAAAATTCTTAAAAATCTTATCAAAAATCTACAATCAAATTTATGAAATTTTCCAAAAAATTTTAATTTTTTAAAATTTTGGATCGAAAATCTTTAAACTTTTGAAATTTTGAATGAAAATTATAGAAATTTTTAAATTTCTTATCAAAAATCTCGAAAATTGTTTTGGATCGAAAATCTTCGAATTTTATAAATTTGTAAAATTTTCACTCAGTATTCTTGAAATTGTGCATCAACAATCATTAAATTTAAAAACAAAAATTTTTATATTTCATAATAAAAAATAAATAAATTATGTATTAAAATGAATTTAATACCATTAAATAGAAAATAAAAAATACTATAAATGGGAATTTTTTCAAAAATTTTAAGAAAAAATTATGACCTTAAGAAAAAAGAGAGACCAAACTAAGGAAAATTAAAAAATCCGTACAATTATGGTCTCTCCCTATTATCACAACCACAATTTTTTATCTAAAATTTTGAAAAAAATCACATATGTAGAATATTTTTTCTCTCTCGGACTACATTTAGCACATTTTAATAGCGTCGATAGTTTTTTGTTACGAGGGTTAAGCAATATGAACACTAGAAATTTAAATTCAGATATTGTTTCTGATGCTGGAAAAAATATAAATTATCCCTATAGTTATAATTCTGGAGCTATTATTCATTTATTATTATTTTGTTGTTACACATGAACGTACATATAATTTTTCCCATGGGGTATTGTTTTTTTTTAATATTTAATTTTCGAGGAGAAGATACTTTAAATAAAAGTCCCTTTTATATTCCATAACAAGAAAACTAAAAATTTTTAAACGAGAATTGTGACCTTGAGAAAAGGAAGAGACCAAAGTAGGGGACATTAAAAAATCCTTATAGTTGTATGCTCATAACTACATTTTTTATCTAAAATTTTGAAAAAATTCGCATTTATAGAATATTTTTTTCTCTTTCCAATTACAGTTTTAATAACGGAAATAGTGTGTTACTTATAGGGGTTAAACGATATGAAATCTAAAATTTTTAATCCAAAAACTAAAAAAAAAAATATTAGAAAGACACGTTACGGCACTGGAAATTTTTAACATTTTTTCAAAAATAATAATAAAAATTTCTTCCAGCACCGGTAAATTCTAATTTTAAACGAAAAAAAAAAAATAAAGACAAGTAGCCAACTACAATTTACATTTCCCCATTTAATCGCAAATTAGATCTACGGTAAAACTCATTCCGGCGAGCAAAGACAAATGACAATCAATTCCATCCTCGACAATAATATATAATTTCGAATGACCGGAGTAACGGATAAGAAACAAACCACGATCGTGGTTGCCGTGCGTGCATCATAAGGAAAAATAACAAAAGACGAAACGATAAAATACGTTCTGAAATAAATTACGGACTCTATTAAACGGTTCCCGATGAAAAGATACGGCACATTAGGCAACCACCTAGCGCTAATTGGATCGGAGACCGCTAGATGGGGCACTCCTATTCGATGTTAACAAAAATTAGTATTTTTAGTTGAAAAATTATTAATATTAATAATTAACTTTTATTTACTGTCTAAATGACAATTACAAAAAAATTATTAAATTATAATGCGTTGTTGCCGGTTTTCCTATTTATACTTTTCTTCGTTGATATTTTCTAAACACTGTCAATATTTGTCTATATAAATTTCAGCCTAGTGGATCAGAAAAAAAATTGTCAAGTACAAAACAAACTTTAGTTGTTATCCATAAAAATTATCTATCCAAAATCGAGCATGTTGGCTCAGAAAAAAAATTGTTAAGTACAAAACAAACTTTAGTTGTTATCCATAAAAATTATCTATCCAAAATCGAGCATGTTGGCTCAGAAAAAAAATTGTTAAGTACAAAACAAACTTTAGTTGTTATTCATAAAAATTATCTATCCAAAATCGAGCGTGTTGGCTCAGAAAAAAAATTGTTAGTACAAAACAAACTTTAGTTGTTATCCATAAAAATTATCTATCCAAAATCGAGCATGTTGGCTCAGAAAAAAAATTGTTAAGTACAAAACAAACTTTAGTTGTTATCCATAAAAATTATCTATCCAAAATCGAGCATGTTGGCTCAGAAAAAAAATTGTTAAGTACAAAACAAACTTTAGTTGTTATCCATAAAAATTATCTATCCAAAATCGAGCATGTTGGCTCAGAAAAAAAATTGTTAAGTACAAAACAAACTTTAGTTGTTATTCATAAAAATTATCTATCCAAAATCGAGCGTGTTGGCTCAGAAAAAAAATTGTTAGTACAAAACAAACTTTAGTTGTTATCCATAAAAATTATCTATCCAAAATCGAGCGTGTTGGCTCAGAAAAAAATTGTTAGTACAAAACAAACTTTAGTTGTTATCCATAAAAATTGTCTATCCAAAATCGAGCATGTTGGCTCAGAAAAAAAATTGTTAAGTACAAAACAAACTTTAGTTGTTATCCATAAAAATTATCTATTCAAAATGGAGCGTGTTGGCTCAGAAAAAAAATTGTTAGTACAAAACAAACTTTAGTTGTTATCCATAAAAATTGTCTATTCAAAATCGAGCGTGTTGGCTCAGAAAAAAAATTGTTAGTACAAAACAAACTTTAGTTGTTATCCATAAAAATTATCTATCCAAAATCGAGCATGTTGGCTCAGAAAAAAAATTGTTAAGTACAGAATAAACTATAGTAATAATTAACTATCCAAAATCGAGCCTAGTGGCTCAGAAAAAATTTGTTACGTATCCCAAAATCGAGTAAAGTGACTCAGAAAAAAATTGTCAAGTACAAAACAAACTTTAGTTGTTATTCACAATAATTGTCTATGCAAAAGTAAATGGGGTAAAAAACATGTAAGAAAAAAAGGGGGAAAATAAATGGGGCAAAAATACAAATGCGAGAAAAAAAGGGAAAAAAATGAATATGGGAAAAAGGGGTTGAAAAAATAGGGGGAAAATAAATGGGACAAAAATTATATGTAAGAAAACAAGGGTGAAGATTAAATGGGGCAAAAAAGTGTGAGAAAAAATAAATAGGGCAAAAAGGGGAGGTAAATAAATGGGTCAAAATACTTGTGTAAGAAAAAGGAGTGAGGAAAATAAATGTGACAAAAAGGGGTAAAAAACAAGAGTAGGATAAAAACGGAATAAAGAAATGGGGCAAAAAATAATTGTAAAACAGTGGTGGAAAGTAAATGGGGTAAAAAAACATGAGGAAAAAAAGGGGAAAAATAAATGGGGCAAAAAATAATTGTAAAAAAGGGGTGAAACGTAAAAGGAGTAAAAAATCATATGAATAATAAAAAAGGTCGAAAATAAATGGGTCAAAAAATTTTTGTATAAAAAAAGTGGGGAAAAATAGATGGGGAAAAATAAATAAGGTATTAAACAAGTATCAGAAAAAAAGGGGAAAAGTAAATGGGGTAAAAAGATATGGAAGAAAAAAAAAGTAGGGAAAATATATGGGATGAAAAACAAGTGTCAGAAAAAAAAGGGGGAAAACAAATGAGGCAAAAACATTTGTAAGAAAAAGGAGAAGGGTGAAATAAATGGGGCAAAAAACGGGGAAAGTAAATGAGGTAAAAAACATGTAAAAGGGGGAAAATAAATAGGGCAAAAAAAGAGAATTACAGAAGTGTGGAAAAAAGGGGGAAAGTAAAAGGGGTAAAAAACGTGTAAGAAAAAAAAGGGGGAAAATAAGTAGGGCAAAAATACAAGTGCGAGAAAAAAAGGGAAAAAAATAAATAGGGGAAAAAGGCGTTGTAAAAATAGGGGGGAAAATAAATGGGGCAAAAATTATATGTAAGAAAAAAGGGGATACTTAAATGGGACAAATAAGTGTGAGAAAAATAAATAGGGCAGAAAGGTAAGGAAAATAAATGGGGCAAAAAATTTGTGTAAGAAAACGGAGGGACGAAAATAAATATGACAAGAAAGGGTGCAAAAAGGGGGGAAAATAGGTGTAAGAAAAAGGAGGGAGGAAAATGAATGTGACAAAAAAGTGGGAAAAATAAGAGTAGGATAAAAGCAGAGAAAATAAATAGGGGCAAAAATTAATTAGGATAAAAAAACTGATAAATAATACAGTTGCCCCCACTTCACTTCCCTTTCCTAAAAAAATACCTGACCATGCTAATGCCTTTTTGTTATTGCTACGGAGCTTGAATTTTGTTTATATTTTTATTATATCACACTGTTTTGTTAAAACCAATAATGACGGATATATAGTGCCATTTTGAAACAACTACTGCGCTTGGTAAAAATCAAAGCATTAATAACAAAGCTAGAAGCGAGTGCCTTTTTGTTATTGCTACTGCACATAATTTTTGTTTACATATATATTTTATTATAAATTTAAAGCAAGATCCAACCCTGTATAGAGTGTCAAACAAGACATCAATATAATTAGAAACATAAAGAAACACGAAAGGAAACCCACACGCAAACGTGAATCGCTGGTCGTACCTGATACCTACTAAGTATTAGTACCAAAGAGAAATGCCAGGAACAATTCTAGTACTGAATTTCAGTTCAGACAATAAATTTGATAATAAAACAATACAAAAGCTATTTAGAAGTTGTCGGGTACAGTAAGTGAACTGTAGAGAAGACAATAACACTTTCTGCTCGAGTGTAACTCTATTATATCTCTGCACATACACGCCCATAAGCTCATAAGATAAAATTGATAGATATTTTAAATAGATTTCTCTTTAAATTTTTTTTTTTTTATTTTAACTTACCGACTTTTATACCGCTTTAAAGCTACCGACCCTGCTATTAGATTTTATAGAGTGTACAAGGGCATGTGTTTGTTTGTTTGTTACCCCTAAAAATCAGTGCAGATGATCGGAGGATTTATGAATGTGAATGGATTGACAGTAATAACGGATTTTATCACCTGCCAAACGGATTTTATTTCATCATCATATGGCGAAATTTGATTCTACAGTTATTTATAAAAAGGAAACAATTTTAGATAATAATAATAAATATAAGAAGAACAGGAAAAAGGAAAATAATCACTAACTAAATATGTATTGTGAATTATACAAAATTTTAATACAAGTCAAAAATAAACGGCACTTATACTTGTTTTTTTTTATATTATTCAAAAATATACTGGCGCACTCACAAAATTTTATTTTTCTTCCTACTATCAATTTGTCACAAAAATTTTATTCGTAAAATATTCTAAAGTTTGCGATATACTTAAAAAAAATTTATGAGCCACTGGACCTGATTTTAATTTTTTTTTCTGAGCCACTTGACTCTATTTTGGATATATTATATATTATTGTGGCAAACAACTCATGTTTGTGTTGTACTTAACAATTTTTTTCTGTGCCACTTGGTTCGATTTTGGAGAGATAATCATTGTGGATAGCAACTAGATTTTGTTTTGTACTTGACAATTTTTTTCTGAGCCACTATGCTCGATTTTTAATAGATAATTATTGTAGATAGCAACTATGGTTTATTCTGAACTTAACAATTTTTTTCTGAGCCACTTGGTTCGATTTTGGAAAGATAATCATTGTGGATAGCAACTATATTTTATTTTGTACTTGACATTTTTTTTCTGAGCGACTTGGTTCGATTTTGGATAGATAATTATTGTAGGTAGCAACTATAGTTTATTCTGTACTTAACAATTTTTTTCTGAGCCACTTTGTTCGATTTTGGAAAGATAATTATTGTGGATAGCAACTAGATTTTGTTTTGTACTTGACAATTTTTTTCTGAGCCACTAGGCTCGATTTTGGATAGATAATTATTGTAGGTAGCAACTATAGTTTATTCTGTACTTAATAATTTTTTTCTGAGCCACTTGGTTCGATTTTGGAAAGATAATTATTGTAGATAGCAACTATATTTTATTCTGTACTTCACATTTTTTTTTCTGAGCCAACAGACTTGATTTTGGATAGACAATTATTGTGCATAACAACTAAAGTTTGTTTTGTACTTGACAATTTTTTTTTACTTTCCACCTTTTTTCTACATTCCTGTTTTCCTCTTTTTTTGTCCCATTTATTTCCCCCTGCCCCTTTTCTTCACGCTTTTTTTCACCCCATTTATTTTCCCCACTTTTTTTCATCCATATGTTATTATTCCATTTACTTTTCCCATTTTTTCTTACACTTGATTTTTGCCTCATTTATTTTGCCCCCTTTTTGTACAAATTTTTTGACTCATCTATTTTTCTCCACTTTTATATACAATTATTTTTTGCCCTATTAATTTTTTCAGTTTTTATCCTACTCTTGTTTTTTCCCCCTATTTAGTCACATTTATTTTCCTCCTTCCTTTTTTTCTTATACAAGTTTTTTGCTCCATTTATTTTTCCCCCTTTTTGCCCCATTTATTTTTCAGCTTTTTTTTTACATATATTTTTACCCTATTTATTTCCCTTCCGTATGGCTCCAACTCCTGTTTTTCCTGCTTTTTGCCGTATTTATTTTGTCTCTCTTTTTCTCACACTTGTATTTATGCCTCATTTATTAGTCCCCTTTTTTTTCCTACATGTTTTTTTACCCATTTACTTTCCCCCTATTTTTCTAAACTTCTGTTTTCCCTCTTTATTTGACTTATTTATTTTTCTCCTATTTTTTCTGACACTTGTTTTTTGCCCTATTTTCCCCTTTTTTTGCCTCACATATTTTTTTAGTCCATTTACTTTTCATTCCCTTTTTACAATTATTTTGCCCCATTTATTTTCTCCGCTTTTATTCTACTCTTGTTGTTACCCTTTTTTTGTCCAATTTATTTTCCCCCTTTATTCGCACACTCGATTTTTGTCCCAATTATTTTTCCCACTTTTATATATTTTAACATCATTTACTTTCATTGTTTTTCTCGGCATGTTATTTGCCCCATTTATTTCCCCCTCCCCCTTTTTCTTATTCTTGTTTGTTGTCCTATTTATTTCCTACTCCCCTTTTTGTTACATTTGTTTTTTGCCCCATTTATTTCCCCTCATTTCCCACTTTTGTTTTTCCCCTTTTTTGCCCCTTCATTACTTTTTTTTTTACTTTTTTGCCCACTTTATTCTTCACCCCTTTATTCTCACACTTATTTTCCCCCATTTATTTCCTCCTTTTTTGTCCCATTTATTTCGCCACTTTATTTTCCGTCCCCTTTCTTCTCACATTTATGTTTTGCCCCATTTATTTTTCCCTTTTTTCCCATTTATTCCACCCCACTTTTTTCCCACTCTTGTTGTTTATTTTTCACTCTTCTTTTATTCCAATTCTCCTCCCCCTCCATTGTTTTCTGTCCTTCTTTTTTGCAACATTTTTTTGTTTGTTTTTACAATAAAAAAATATAATAGTTCATTTTTTTAATGACAGCATTTTTTAATGAAACGATTTAGATTTTGGGAACAAATTAAAGATTAAAATCTCTACACCCTCCCCTCCCACCCACGGAAAATCTAAATTTGTAATGTACGTTTTTTTTTAACAAAAATTTGCCATAACTAGAAAACGGTTCGTTAAATCAAGTGGAAAACAAAAAACAATTTTTTCTCAAAGTACGAATTTAAAAAAAAAGTAGTGAAAGCCACTAAAGTTGACATAGGTCATGTTGAACTTGACCTAAATTCCCGAATTAACTATAATTATTCTTGTAAACATTTTTTATGTAACGTGCGTAGATTAATATTATTAATAGAGGGAAATTTACCGATATTGAATTTATTTTTATTAAACAACAAACAATTATATTGAATTACCACATATGTATTTATTCGAGAACAAACTTCTATTATTTGTAGTCAAAAGACAGATGTAAGTAACGATTGATTATTGTGAGCAGCTGCTTCAAGAAATCCATAGGTGGAAAAGTAAACTTCGATTATAGGGAATCTTTTGAATTAAAATCAATACCGTTTTTATTGAGACATGTTGCCGCTATTCCAGCTTTCCATACAGGTGTCTTATTCATACATTTTTCGGTTTTTTTTTTTTCAGGATTTCCTCCATTTTTATCAAATTTCTTGCGGTTTTTTTCCAATTTTTTTTGTGATTATTTACGATTTTTCTGATCTTTCTGTTTTTGTTTGCGATTTTTTGCGATTTTTCTGATCATTTTTTCGATTTTTTTAAAACATTTTCCTGATTTTTTTTTTGTATCTATTTATGATTTTTTGTGTTCCTTTACGTTTTTTTAGTTTTATTTTGTTTTTTTTTTTTAATTTTTTTAATTTATTTCCGTTTTTTTATATTTTTTCGGATCATTTGTAATCGATTTACCATTTTTTTTCGGTCTTTTCCGATATCTCTAAATTTATTAAATTTCCAATTTTTCCATCGTTATTCCGATTTTTCCTTTTTTCCAATTTTATTCAGTTCTTTAAAGTTTTAACGTTATTTTCCAGTTGTTTCTAGTTTTTGCAATTTTTGCAGTTTTTTTTCCGAATTTGTTGTTTTTTCCAATTCTTTCCAGTTTTCTTCAATTTTTGTTCCGGGTTTTCCAATTTTTTTTAACTGTCTCTGATTTTCCGTTTTTTCTGTTTTGTTTCTATTTTTCCTGTATTTTTTTAAAATTATTTTTCACTATTTTAAAATTTCTTCCGATTTTTCCTACTTGTTCCGATTTTTCAGGTTTTTTTCGATTTTTTCCGACATTTTCCGATTTTCTCGAATTTTTCCGTTGTTTTTTCCGATTTCGGCGGTATTTTCCGGTTTTTTCTAATTTTTTTTCAATTTTTTCAGGTTTTAACGATTTTTTCAGGTTTTAACGATTTTTTCAGATTTTTTATAATTGTTTCCGATTTTTTCTAAATTGTTCTAAATTTTTCCAAATTTTTTCCAAACTCTAAACTCTAAACTTTTTCGTATTTTTCTAGATTTTTGTAAACTTCTGCACTTTTTTTTTAAATTTTTCAATTTTTCTAATTTTTCTGAACTATTCCAAATTTTCCCAATTTTATCTAAATTTTTCCAAATTCTTTTAAATTTTTTCAAACTATTACATATTTTTCTAAATTTTTCTGAACTTTTCCAATTTTTTTTTAAATTTTTCCAAATTGTTCCAAATGTTTCCAAATTTTTCTAAATATTTCTGAACTATTCCAATTTTTTTTAACTTTTTCTATTTTTTTTAAATTTTTCCAAATTGTTCCAAATGTTTCCAAATTTTTCTAAATATTTCTGAACTATTCCAAATTTTCCCAAATTATACTAAATTTTTCTAAATTGTTCCAAGTTTTTCAAAATTTTTAAAAATTTTTCTAAACTTTTATAATTTTTCTAAATTGTTCTAAAATTTTGCAATATTTTTTCAAATTTTTCTAAACTATTCCAAATTTATCTATAATTTTCCCAAATTTTTCCGAATTTTTCTAAATGTATCTAAAAGTTTTCAAATTTACCCAAAGTTTTCTGAACTTTTCCAAATTTTTCTAAATTGTTCCAAGTTTTTCAAATTTTCCAATTTTTTTTTAATTTTTCATTTTTTTTTAAATTGTTCCAAATTGTTCCAAATTTTTCTGAACTTTTCCAAATTTTCCCATATTATTCTAAATTTTTCTTAATTGTTCCAAGTTTTTCAAAATTTTTAAAAATTTTTCTAAACTTTTCCAATTTTTCTAAATTGTTCTAAAGTTTTGCAATATTTTTTCAAATGTTTCTAAACTATTCCAAATTTAACTATAATTTTCCAAAATTTTTCAAAAATTTTTCTAATTTTTTTTATTTTTCTAAATTGTTCTAAATTTTTCCAATTTTGTTCCAAATATTCTAAATTTTTCCTTAATTTTCTAGAAGGTTCCAAATTTTTCCGAATTTTTCTAAATTCATCTAAAAGTTTTCAAATTTTCCCAAAGTTTTCTAAATTTTTCTAAATCGTTCTAAATTTTTTAAAATCTCTCCAAATTTTTCCAAACTTTCCCATATTTTCTAAATTGTTCTAAATTTATTTTTATAAAATTTTTTTAAACTTTTCCAAATTTTTTCTAAATTTTTCCAATTTTTAATAAATTTTTAGAATTTTTAATAAATTATTGTAATTTTTTATAAATTTTTAGAATTTTTTTATAAATATTAATAATTTTTTAAAATTATTTATAATTTTATATAATTTTTTATAATTTCTTATCAATTTTTATAATTTTTTATATATTTGATGTAACAAAAATATTTTAATTAATTGTATAAATTTCAATACAGCCCTTACACTATTTCACTCACTTACATTTGATAAATTAACCCAAACACCGGCATTATACGGCATTTCCGGCGCTTACACAGCAACAGGGAATTATAAAATTAAAATTCTATTAAATTTTAATAATCGTTTTTACTTTCACCGATATCTCCATATAAACGATTATATATATTCCGTTGGATAAAATTACGTAAATTTGACATATTTGTCTATTGTATAACGAAATAACAAACACACATTTATTTATAACATATCGAATTGCCGTCAATTGGGTGTAATTCGCTCTCTGTACTGAAAGTACATATAAACCAGGTATGGATAACCTGAAGGCTTTCAAACGCTTCGTTTACACAGATTGTCCCATTTATTATTTACATCCGCGTTCATTTAAATATTAACAAAAAAAAATTTACCTTAATAATAAATTATCCAACAGACATTTGCAAATGAAAAAAAATAGTTTAAAATTCGGATTTTTACTAAGCAATTACCAAACAAGTGATAAAAAATTTAACGTCACTTGTTGATTTTTCTTATCAGAATCTATCTGTATATAAGTAACCTCTAGTTATATACAGATAGATGCATATATTAGTTTATCAATCGCGGTATTATTATAAGTATTTCTTAATATTCATAAATTTCGTACGCCATCTTAGTTTCGCCATCTTGAATTTATTAATTTTGACGAAAATTTCATATTCTCCGACACCATAAACCCCAAATACCAATTTTTAATAGACTCGGTCAATAATCATAAATCTCGTCCGCCATCTTGAAGTCGCCATCTTGAATTTATTAATTTTGACAAAATATTCATAATCTCCGACCTCAAAAACACCCACATACCAATTTTGAATGGAATCGGTAAATAATCATAAACCTCATACGCCATCTTGAAGTCGCCATCTTGATTTTAATAATTTTGATAAAAAATTCGTAATCTCCGACTCCAAAAACCCCCACATAAAAGTTTTAAATGGAATCCGTCAATAATCATAAATCTCGTCCGCCATATTGAAGTCGCCATCTTGATTTTAAAATTCAAATTTTTTTCCTGCATATCTAGACATCACAAAAAACAAAGTTTTCAAGATTTCATTTGTTATCAACAACAACACAAAGAACTGCAACCATAACAAACAATCAAACAAACGAACTTCTTTAATTGTTACTGGTGGACTGTATTTTCTACTGAACATCTCTAATTGTTGCTGGTAACTTCCTTAATTGTTGCTGATGGAATGTATCTTCTACTAAACTTCTTTGATTGTTGCTAATGGACTTCTTTAATTGTTGCTGGTGGACTGTATTTTCTACTGAATTTCTTTAATTGTTGCTAGTAACTTCTTTAATTGCTGCTGGTTGTCTTTATTTTCCACTGAACTTTTCTAATTGTTGCTGGTGGACTGTATTATCTATTCAACTTCTTTAATTGTTGCTGATAGACTGTATTTTCTAGTGAACTTCTTTAATTGTTGCTGGTGGACTGTACTTTCTACTAAACTTCTTTATTTGTTGCTGGTAACTTCTTTAACTGTTGCTGGTGGACTGTATTTTCTACTAAACTTCTTCAATTGTTGCTGGTAACTTCTTTAATTGTTGCTGGTGGACTGAATTTTCTACTAAACTTCTTTAATTGTTGCTGGTAACTTCTTTAACAGTTGCTGATGGAATGTATCTTCTACTAAACTTCTTTGATTGTTGCTAATGGACTTCTTTAATTGTTGCTGGTGGACTGTATTTTCTACTGAATTTCTTTAATTGTTGCTAGTAACTTCTTTAATTGCTGCTGGTTGTCTTTATTTTCCACTGAACTTTTCTAATTGTTGCTGGTGGACTGTATTATCTATTCAACTTCTTTAATTGTTGCTGATAGACTGTATTTTCTAGTGAACTTCTTTAATTGTTGCTGGTGGACTGTACTTTCTACTAAACTTCTTTATTTGTTGCTGGTAACTTCTTTAACTGTTGCTGGTGGACTGTATTTTCTACTAAACTTCTTCAATTGTTGCTGGTAACTTCTTTAATTGTTGCTGGTGGACTGAATTTTCTACTAAACTTCTTTAATTGTTGCTGGTAACTTCTTTAACAGTTGCTGGTGGACTGTATTTTCTACTGAACTTCTTTAATTGTTGCTTGTGGTCTGTATTTTCTACTGAATTTCGTTAATTGTTGCTGGTAGCTTCTTTAATTGTTGCTGGTTATCTGTATTTTCTACTGAACTTCTCTAATTGCTGCTGGTGGACTCTATTTTCTACTAAACTTCTTCAATTGTGCTGGTAACTTCTTTAATTGTTGCTGGTGGACTGTATTTTCTACTAAACTTCTTTTATTGTTGCTAGTAACTTCTTTAACTGTTGCTGGTGGACTGTATTTTCTACTGAACTTCCCAAAAAAACTCACCCATAACAATTTTGAATCTCGTCCGCCATCTTGGAGTCGCCATCTTGTATTTAAAATTCAAATTGGGTTTCCTGCACATCTAGACACCATAACGAATAAACTTTTCAAGTTTTAAAATTTTTAACAAACTATCCAACATACAAAAAGTAAATTATACAATAATGATGAGATGTTGAGAATAATTCTTTTCAATCATACAAAATTCATGGCTTTGGGTAAACAAAATACAGTTCGTCACTGCGTTAAGTACAAAAAAGTCAATAGGGCGGTAGAGCAATCTAATTTCAAAAATCGAACTATCAAGATCGTGTAAAACCTACAAATTCAACGTCTCGACGCCGACGTAAAGTATACCATAGGCTCTTAAGTAACGCAAACCGTATAAAATTTTAAATTAGTTTAAAATTCGGATTTTTACCATAAGAATATTTTGGGATTAGAAATGATTTTTTTTTATCGAGACAATCTGTATAAACGCAGCCTCGAGTTATATACAGATAGACGCATATATTAGTTTATCAATCGCGGTCTTATTATGAGCAATCCTTAATTTGAGTTATAGCGTGTAGATAAAACGATAGCCAATCGATTTCTATCGATATGTCATAGAGAAACAGGTACAGAGTTCAGAATTCGTGATTAATGATCGGTACTACAAATACGTGATTTAATTGCTTATAAATATATAGGTACTTATAGTATACGCCTACTTTTTAATTTGCTGTTTATAATTTTTTTGCTTCGGAGAGAATTAACATAGATTTTATAGATATGTACATGCTTTCACTTTGATTTATTCCAATACAGGATATTGATTTTATTCAACGAAGTTATTTTATCAATTTACGCCATTTTTAAATTGATTTATTGTATTTTTTTTATTGTTTAAAAATATATAAAGATTAGTTCTACGATTAAAAAAAATTCAATATTGGTTTCCTGCACATTTGGAAATCGGTTAATAATCATATATCTCGCCCACCATCTTGGATTCGCCATATTGAATTTATAAATTTTGACAAAAAAATCTTAATCTCAAACTCCATAAACTTACACTTAAGAAACTTGAATGAATTCTTTAGATAATTAAAAATCTTGTCCGCCATCTTGAAGTCGCCATATTGATTTTATTAATTCTGATAAAAAAATTCAAAATCTTGGACCTCAAAAACCCCCACATGCAAATTTTGAATACCATCGGTCAATAAACATGAATTTCGTCCGCCATCTTGAATTTATTAATTTTGACGAAGAATTCATAATATCCGACGCCAAAAACTCCCACATATCAATTTTGAATGGAATCGGTCAATAAACATAAATCTCTTCCGCCATCTTGAAGTCGCCATTTTGAATTTATTAATTTTGAGATAAAATTCATAATCTCCGACCCCAAAAACTCCCTCATATCAATTTTTAATGGAATCGGTCAATAAACATAAATCTCTTCCGCCATCTTGAAGTCGCCATTTTGAATTTATTAATTTTGAGATAAAATTCATAATCTCCGACCCCAAAAACTCCCTCATATCAATTTTGAATGGAATTGGTCAATAAACATAAATCTCTTCCGCCATCTTGAAGTCGCCATTTTGAATTTATTAATTTTGAGATAAAATTCATAATCTTCGACCCCAAAAACTCCCACATATCAATTTTGAATGGAATCGGTCAATAAACATAAATCTCTTCCGCCATCTTGAAGTCGCCATTTTGAATTTATTAATTTTGAGATAAAATTCATAATCTCCGACCCCAAAAACTCCCTCATATCAATTTTTAATGGAATCGGTCAATAAACATAAATCTCTTCCGCCATCTTGAAGTCGCCATTTTGAATTTATTAATTTTGAGATAAAATTCATAATCTCCGACCCCAAAAACTCCCTCATATCAATTTTGAATGGAATTGGTCAATAAACATAAATCTCTTCCGCCATCTTGAAGTCGCCATTTTGAATTTATTAATTTTGAGATAAAATTCATAATCTTCGACCCCAAAAACTCCCACATATCAATTTTGAATGGAATCGGTCAATAAACATAAATCTCTTCCGCCATCTTGAAGTCGCCATTTTGAATTTATTAATTTTGAGATAAAATTCATAATCTTCGACCCCAAAAAATCATAATCTCCAAACCCAAAATCATCCACATATAAATTTTGCACTGGAATCGGTTCATAATGACAAATCTCGTCCGTCATCTTGGAATCGCCATCTTGTAAAAAGTAAAAATTAGTTTCCTGTACATCTAGACACCATAACCAACAAACATTTCAAGTTTTCAAAGCACTACAACCGCAACAAACAATATTTAATTGTTGCTGTTGAACTGTATTTTCCACTTTTTTTAATTGTTGCTGGTGGACTGTATTTTAAAATAAACATCTTTAATTGTTATCTATGACAGCATTTTGTACTGAACTTCTTTAATTGTTGTCGATGGACAGTATTTTATACTGATCTTCTCTAATTGTTGCTGGTAATTTCTTTAATTGTTACTGACGGACTATATTTTATACTGATTCTTCTTTAATTGTTGCTGGTGGACTATATTTTCTACTGAACTTCTCCAATTGTTGCTGGTGTACTGTATTTCCTACTGAAATACTTTAATTGTTGCTGATTGCCTGTATTTTCTACTGAACTTCTTTAATTGTTGCTGGTGGACTGTATTTTTTACTGTTCTTTAATTATTGCCGGCGAACTGTATTTTCTACTGAACGTCTTTAATTGTTGCTGGTAACTTCTTTAATTGTTTATGGTGGACTGTATTATCTACTGAACTTTTTTAATTGTTACTGGCGGACTGTATTTTCTACGGAACTTCTGTAAATATTGCTGGGAACTTATTTAAATGTTGCTGGTAGCTTCCTTAATTGTTGCCGGTGGACTGTATTTTTTTCTGAACTTATTTAACTGTTGCTGGTGGACTGTATTTTCTAATGAACTTTTTTATTTATAGCTGGTAACTTCTTTAATTGTTGCCGGCGGACTGTATTTTCTACAGAACTTCTGTAAATATTGCTGGGAACTTATTTAAAAGTTGCTGGTAACTTCTTTAACTGTTGCCGGTCGACTGTATTTTCTTCTGAACTTCTTTAATTGTTGCTGGTGGACTGTATTTCCTACACATCTTGCTTAATTGTACTGAACATTTTTTAATTGTTGCTAGTGAACTTTTTTAATTGTTTGTAGAGCACTCGGTATAAATTGAAACTACTTTCTAGTTTTTTATTTTTTTTGTTTAATTATATTGTCTTTTCTCCCCAATTCTCCACCACTGACCGATTACACATATTAATACTAAACCAATCTTTAAAATCACAGATTTTATCTGAACAATTGAACAATTACAATCAGTTGGTATGAATAATTAATAATTCTCACGCTACGCATTCTTTTTTTTGTACTTCTCTCTTCATTGCTAACCTAACCTAACCTTAAAATACCGTATAAGGTTTAACATATCTAATTCGCTTAAATATTTAGATTTATTAATTTCACAGCGTGTAAGATTTTAGACCCCGGAGGTTAACAAAAAAATTGGGCCGGAATAATGCGGGTTGGATTATGTAAAGATATTTTGCAATTATCAGGTACAGTGCCGGGTACGTAAGGGTAGTAATCAATAGCTACAAAATCTTTTAGTGGTCCAATCTGTGACCTCTATTTTTTTAATGTTCATTCCCAGCATCAAATAAGTACCCGCCACTGTAATCTCGACGCAAATATTTTTCTTTGTATAATATTTAAAGGGAGAAACGTATTAGCATTTGAACTGGTAAAAAATTTGACCTGCTGTGCTCAACAAACCGCTCACCCTGTATTTCATTGTCGAGACAAGTATTTAAGGGATATATAAATTAAAATGTAATTTTTTGCTACTCACATTAATTATCTATCCAAAATGGCGCCTAGTGGCTTAGAAAAAAATTTGTCAAGTGAAAAACAAACTCTAGTTGATAGCCATATTTATTATCTATCCAAAATGGCGCCTACTGGCTTAGAAAAAAATTTGTCAAGTGAAAAACAAACTCTAGTTGATACCCATATTTATTATCTATCCAAAATGGCGCCTACTGGCTCAGAAAAAAATTTGTCAAGTGAAAAACAAACTATAGTTGATACCCATATTTATTATCTATCCAAAATGGTGCCTACTGGCTCAGAAAAAAATTTGTCAAATGCAAAACAAACTCTAGTTGATACCCATATTTATTATCTATCCAAAATGGCGCCTACTGGCTTAGAAAAAAATTTGTCAAGTGAAAAACAAACTATAGTTGATAGCCATATTTATTATCTATCCAAAATGGCGCCTACTGGCTTAGAAAAAAATTTGTCAAGTGAAAAACAAACTATAGTTGATAGCCATATTTATTATCTATCCAAAATGGCGCCTACTGGCTCAGAAAAAAATTTGTCAAATGCAAAACAAACTCTAGTTGATACCCATATTTATTATCTTTTCAAAATGGCGCCTACTGGCTCAGAAAAAAATTTGTCAAATGCAAAACAAACTCTAGTTGATAGCCATATTTATTATCTATCCAAAATGGCGCCTACTGGCTTAGAAAAAAATTTGTCAAGTGAAAAACAAACTCTAGTTGATACCCATATTTATTATCTATCCAAAATGGCGCCTACTGGCTTAGAAAAAAATTTGTCAAGTGCAAAACAAACTATAGTTGATAGCCATATTTATTATCTATCCAAAATGGCGCCTACTGGCTTAGAAAAAAATTTGTCAAGTGAAAAACAAACTCTAGTTGATACCCATATTTATTATCTATCCAAAATGGCGCCTACTGGCTTAGAAAAAAATTTGTCAAGTGAAAAACAAACTATAGTTGATACCCATATTTATTATCTATCCAAAATGGTGCCTAGTGGCTTAGAAAAAAATTTGTCAAATGCAAAACAAACTCTAGTTGATACCCATATTTATTATCTTTTCAAAATGGCGCCTACTGGCTCAGAAAAAAATTTGTCAAATGCAAAACAAACTCTAGTTGATACCCATATTTATTATCTATCCAAAATGGCGCCTACTGGCTTAGAAAAAAATTTGTCAAGTGAAAAACAAACTCTAGTTGATAGCCATATTTATTATCTATCCAAAATGGCGCCTACTGGCTTAGAAAAAAATTTGTCAAGTGAAAAACAAACTCTAGTTGATACCCATATTTATTATCTATCCAAAATGGCGCCTACTGGCTTAGAAAAAAATTTGTCAAGTGAAAAACAAACTATAGTTGATACCCATATTTATTATCTATCCAAAATGGTGCCTACTGGCTCAGAAAAAAATTTGTCAAGTGAAAAACAAACTATAGTTGATACCCATATTTATTATCTATCCAAAATGGTGCCTACTGGCTCAGAAAAAAATTTGTCAAGTGAAAAACAAACTATAGTTGATACCCATATTTATTATCTATCCAAAATGGCGCCTACTGGCTTAGAAAAAAATTTGTCAAGTGAAAAACAAACTATAGTTGATACCCATATTTATTATCTATCCAAAATGGTGCCTACTGGCTCAGAAAAAAATTTGTCAAGTGAAAAACAAACTATAGTTGATACCCATATTTATTATCTATCCAAAATGGTGCCTAGTGGCTTAGAAAAAAATTTGTCAAGTGCAAAACAAACTCTAGTTGATACCCATATTTATTATCTATCCAAAATGGCGCCTACTGGCTTAGAAAAAAATTTGTCAAGTGAATAACAAACTATAGTTGATACCCATATTTATTATCTATCCAAAATGGCGCCTACTGACTTAGAAAAAAATTTGTCAAATGAAAAACCAACTATAGTTGATACCCATATTTATTATCTATCAAAAATGGCGCCTACTGGCTCAGAAAAAAAATTGTCATCTACAAAATAAACTCTAGTTGCCACCCACATTAGTTATAGATCCAAAATGGTGCCTGAATGGCTCAGAAAAAAATTTGTCAAGTAGAAAACAAACTATAGTTTCTACCCACTGTAAGTTTAAATAGTACTAGGGAAGCGCTGAAATTTATAAAAAAAATTGAAACATTGTTAGTTTATTCTTTACATAAAACTAGAGAATAAAAATTTATAATATTTTAATGTTCCCCTTTTGTGCACTACCATGTATACGCTTATTAAAAAAAATACTGGCGGCATGTGTATGTGTGGTCTTGAAATTACGGATTTATATTCCCTTACAATTATATCGAAAAGCATAAATGATATTAAAATGATACCGTTTTCCAGGTCCATATTGTTTGGAATTATACATAGGCGTACGCCAAAAAAAAATTGAGATAAATTACAAATTAAAAAAAAAAATAAAATAAAATGTAATTAATTTAATTAATGGTACAAAATATAAACTTTTATAGAGTTAATAAAATATATATAAGAATGTTATTTTTTTAAATAAATTTTGCGAGGTTGCCATATTTAAAATTTCAGTAAAACTACGATTTTTAAAATTTGTAAAATTAGGAGAATATACTAAGTGACGCCACTGGTAACTATATTGTTTCGAATCTGGAGAGATTCTACGAATGGAAATTCTTGTAATAACGTGTACTTACTTCTTAATCTGCAACTAAAAATGATAATTTTATAGACCACAATGAATAAAGTAACTTATTAATGTCAATTTTCAACCAGTAATTTTGCAATAACCGAATCGGTTACTAATCTAATAATAATTTATTATTAGTTTAATGTAGCGAGATTATTTTGTATACAGAGTGTTATTAAAATATACGTTTTGGTATATTTAATGTAAAAAAATTAAAACTAAATTCAAGGGGTTCGATTTTTTTATTAAAATAATTCCACTAGCCCAGTTCATGTTTAACATGAAGCAGACAACGTGTTAAACGAAATTTCCAATTCGCCTCGTGTTGGACGCCATGTGTTAACAAATTTATTAGGACTTAAATTTTGATTATTTTTTCTAATAAAATTTGTTAGGGATTAAATTTTGTGTATTTTTTGTTATGCAATTTGATAGGTCTTAAATTTTGTTTATTTATTTGTTATAAAATTTGTTGTGGTTTGAATTTTATTTATTTTATCTCATAAAATTTGTTAGGGCTTGAATTTTGTTTATTTTTTTGTTAAGTCTTATGTTTGTTTATTTGTTATAAAATTCATTAGGATTTAAATTTTGTTTATTTATTTGTAATACAATTTGTTTGGGCTTGAATTTTGTTTATTTTTTCTCAAAAAATTTGTTAGGGCTTGAATTTTGTTTATTTTTTTTTGTTATAAAATTTATTAGGTCTTAAATTTTGTTTATTTAATTGTAATACAATTTGTTAAGTCTTACGTTTGTTTATTTATTTGTAATAAAATTGTTAGGGCTTGAATATTGTTTATTTTTTCTCATAAAATTTGTTAGGGCTAGAATTGTTTATTTTTTTGTTATAAAATTTGTTGTCTTGATGTTTGTGTATTTATTTGTAATAAAATTTGTTAAGGCTTGAATTTTGTTTATTTTTTCTCATAAAATGTGTTAGGGCTTGAATTTTTGTTTTATTTTTGTATAAAATTTATTAGGTCTTACAGGTCTTAAATTTTGTTTATTTGTTATAAAATTTGTTGTGTTATGTTTGTTTATTTATTTGTTATAAAATTAGTGAAGACTTGAATTTTGTTAATTATTTTGTTATAAAATGGTTTAGGCCTAGAAGTTTGTTTATTTTTTCTTATATAATTGGTTAGGTCTTGAATTTTATTTATTGTTTTGTTATAAAAAATTTTAAGTCTTGCATTTTGTTTATTTGTTATAAAATTTATGAGGGCTTGAATTTTGTTTATTTTTTGTTATAAAATGTGTTAATGCTGGAAATTTGTTTATTTTTTATTATAAAATTTATGCGCTCTTAATTTTTGTTTATTTATTTGTGATAAAATTTGTTAGATCTTAAATTTTGTTTATTTATTTGTTATAAAATTTGTGACGGATTAAATTTTGTTTATGTATATGTTAACAAATTGAAAGGGACTCAATTTTGTTTATTTTTTGTTATAAAATATGTTAGGTCTAGAAATTTGTTTTTATTATTACTTATTAAATTTGTTAGGTTTTGAAGTTTGTTTATTTATTTGTTATACAATTTTTGAGTGCTTAAATTTTGTTTTATGGTAAAATTTGTTAGGGCTTGAATTTTATTTCTTTATTTGTAATAAAATTTGTGCAGGCTTGAATTTTGTTCATTATTTTGTTATAAAATTTGTTAGATCTTGAATTTTGGTAATTTATTTGTTATAAAAGTTGTTAGATCTTGAAATTTGTTAATTTATTTGCTATAAAATTTCTGAAGGCTTGAATATTATTTATAATTTGTTATATTTTGAATTTTGTTTATTTATTTGTTACAAAATTTGTAAGGGCTTAAATTTTCTTTATTATTACGTTATAACATTTGTTAGATTTTAAATTTTGTTTAGTTATTTGTTATAAAATTTGTGACGGATTAAATTTTGTTTATGTATATGTTAAACAATTGTGAGAGCCTCAATTTTGTTTATTTTTTGTTATAAAATATGTTATGTGTAGAAATTTGTTTTTTTTAATATATAAATGTTGGGCACCATTTGTTATAAAATTTTTTAGGACTTGAATATTTTTTATTTTAAAATTTGTTAGGTCTTGAATTTTGTTTAATTATTTTTAATAAAATTTGTGCGGGCTTGAATTTTGTTTATTATTTTGTGATAAAATTTGTTAGGTCTTGAATTTTGGTAATTAATTTGCTATAAAATTTCTGAGGGCTTGAATATTGGTTATTATTTTGTTATCAAATTTGTTATATTTTGAATTTTGTTTATTTATTTGTTTTAAATTTTGTAAGGGCATAAATTTTGTTTATTATTACGTTATAACATTTGTTGGGTCTTGAATTTTGTTTATGTATTTGTTACAAAATTTCTAAGGGCATGATTTTTTTTTATTATTTTGTTATAACCATGGTTAGGTCTGGAGTTTTGTTCATTTATTTGTTATAATTTTTTTTTACTTTATTTGTTATGAAATTTGTGAGGGCTTGAATTTTGTTTATTCATTCGTTTTAAAATTTGTTAGAGCTGGAATTTTGTATAGTTTTTGTTACAAAATTTGTTAGGGATTGATATTTGTTTATTTATTTTTTAAGAATATAATTTTGTTTATTTTTTTTATAAAATGTGTTAGACCTAGAAATTTGTTTATTTTTTATTATAAAATTTGTTGGGCCTTGAATTTTTTATGAAATGTGTGAGGCCTTGAATTTTGTTTATTTATTTGTAATAAAATTTGTGAGTTTATTTATTTTTTAAAAATTTAATTTTGTTTAGTTTTTTTATAAAATGTGTTAGACCTAGAAATTTGTTTATTTTTTTATTATAAAATTTGTTAGGCCTTGAATGTTTTATGAAATGTGTGAGGCCTTGAATTTTGTTTATTTATTTGTAATAAAATTTGTGAGGGCTTGTATTTTTTTATTTATAGTTATAAAATTTGTTAGGGCTTGAATTTTGTGTATTTTTTGTTACAAAATTATTTGCTTATATATTTTTTAAAAATTTAATTTTGTTTATTTTTTTGTTATCAAATATGTTAGGCCTATTAATTTTTTTAATATAAAATTCGTTAAGTTTTGTATTTTGTTTATTTATTTGTTAAAAAATTTATGAGACCTTGAATTTTGTTTATTTACTCAAAGAATTTTCTGACTGTAGAATAAAAAATTGACTGCTAATAAATATAGTAATTTAAATGTTGTAAATATATACACGGTAGGTTGAAATTTTAATAAAACAATAAATTATAACAGCGTAAAGCGCAACCAAAGGTAAATCGTAGTTGGCTATCTTTCAGAATTGAATTTAAAAAAATATATTGAATTATAATCTAGAAGGCCATGGCGTATTAAATCGAGATTCCGGAACTGCCGTTCTTTTGTAACACTTGATATCTCAATAATTAATGTTAGTATATAATTCTAATAACTAATAACTCGGCTAAAGGATAATTTTATTATACAGGGTGTACAGAATCCAATTTGTAAAACGTATTAAGAATAATAAATTTTAGTACACCAAAGTAATAGTAAGTAGTAATTATCATAGAAATACTATAAATTATAGTATGATTGGCAACACTGTGTATCTCGAAATAAAACTGTACACTGATATTTTTATTTATTTCAGGTCTAGCTTAACATGACCTATATTGTGACCAAATTAAGCCTCTCTGGTTGATGGTCTAATTGAGATTTGATTTTTTTAAAATTATTTTTCCATTGTTCCACGTTTAACTAATTGCTAACTGAGTATTTGGTCTATGTTTTTTGTAACCTAGAAATTGTGCACTATTTTTCTTCTATCACATCTTAGTGCCTCACTTAGTAGCATAATCCAATTATACTTTCCAGAGTATAGTTTATTACGTTTCATACGTCAAAATAATTCCAGTTTCCCAATCATTAGGATTTTTTTATCCTTTCTGTCCTATTGTCAATAACATCAGAAGACATTTGATGTGACATGATGCAGACAACGTGTTAAATACATTTCGAATTCGCCCCGCGTTGGGCGCCATTTTTTAAGAAATTTATTAGGGTTTAAATTTTTGTTTAATTATTTTTAAATATCTGCGTTGGGCGCCATTTGGTAGAAAATTTTTTAGGGCTTCAATTTTTTTTTATTTTAAAATTTGTTAGGTCTTGAATTTTGTTTATTTATTTGTAATAAAATTTTTAAGGTTTTCAATTTTGTTTATTGTTTTGTTGTAAAGCTTTTGAGTGCTTGAATTTTGTTTTGTGATAAAATTTGTTAGGGCTTGAATTTTATTTATTTATTTATTTGTAATAAAATTTGTGCGGGCTTGAATTTTGTTCATTATTTTGTGATAAAATTTGTTGCGTCTTGAATTTTGGTAATTTATTTGTTATAAAATTTGTTAGGTCTGGAAATTTGTTTATTTATTTGCTATAAAATTTCTGAGGGCTTGAATATTGTTTATTATTTTATTATAAAATTTGTTATATTTTGAATTTTCTTTATTGTTTTGTTATAAAGTTTGTTAGGGATTGAATTTTGTTTAATTTTTTCTCATAAAATATGTAGTAAATTTGTGAAGACTTGAATTTTGTTTATTTATTTGCAATAAAGTTTGTGAGGTCTTGAGTTTTGTTATATTTTTTGTTAGGGATTGAATTTTGTTTATTTATTTTTAATAAAAGTTGTTAGTGCTGAATTTTGTTTATTTTTTTGTCATAAAATTTTAGGGCTTGAATTTTGTTTAATTATTTGTTATAAAATAGTGAAGACTTGAATTTTGTTTATTTATTTGTAATAAAATTTGTATGGACTTAAATTGTGTTTAGTTTTCTGTTATAAAATTTGTGAGGGCTTGAATTTTGTTTATTTTTGTTTTATAAAATTCGTTAGGACTTGAATTTCGTTTATTTATTTGCAATACAATTTCTGTGGTCTTTAATTTTCTTATATTTTTTAATATAGATTTTTAATTATTGATTTAATTTTATTTATTTATTAATAATAAAATTTGTGAGGGCTTGAATTTTGTTAATTTTTCAGTTATAAAATTTGTAAGAGCTGGAATTTTGTTTATTTGTAATAAAATTTGTAAGGGCTTGAATTTTGTTTATTTTTTTCTCGTAAAATTTTAGGGCTTGGATTTTGTTTATTTAGTTATTATATAATTTTTTAATGCTTGAATTTTGTTTATTTAGTTTATAAAAAATTTATTGGATCTTGAATTTTTTGTATTTTTTAGTTATAAATTTGGTTAGATCTTGAATTATGTTTACTTTTTGTTATAAAATTTATTAGGGTTTGATTTTTGTAATTTCTGTTTTATTATAAAATGTGTTAGGTCTTGAATTTTATGTATATTTACTTGATATAAAATTTGTAGAGCCTGAATTTTGTTTATTTAGCTATAACATTTGTTAGGGCTTGAATTTTGTTTATTTATTTGTTAAAAAATTGTGAGGACTTGAATTTTGTTTATTTATTTCTAATAAAAGTTGTTGGTGCTTAAATTTTGTTTATTTTTTGTCATAAAATTTTAGGGCTTGAATTTTGTTTAAATATTTGTTATAAAATAGTGAAGACTTGTATTTTGTTTATTTATTTGTAATAAAATTTCTGGGGTCTTTAATTTTCTTATATTTTTTGTTATAGAATTTTTTAGGGATTAAATTTTATTTATTTATTTGTAATACAATTTTTGAGGGCTTGAATTTTATTTATTTTTCTCACAATTTTTAGTAGGTCTTGAATTATGTTATATTTTTTATTAGTGATTGAATTTTATTTATTTATTAATAATAAAATTTTTGAGATTGAATTTTGTTTATCTTATTTGAAATACAATTTGAGAGGGCTTGAATTTGGTTTATTTTTTTCTCATAAAATTTTAGGGCTTGGATTTTGTTTATTTAGTTATTATAAAATTTGTTGGATCTTGAATTTTTTTGTATATTTTTTTTTTATAAAATCGGTTAGATCTTGAATTATGTTTAATTTTTGTTATAAAATTTGTTAGGTCTTGAATTTTGTGTATATTTATTTGTTATAAAATTTGTTGAACCTGAATTTTGTTTATTTAGTTATAAAATTTGTTAGGGTTTGAATTTTGTTTATTTATTTGTTAAAAAAATTGTGAGGGCTTTAATTTTGTGTATTTTTTCGTTATAAAATTTGAGAAAAAAGATAGGACAAGTTAGCTAATAAGTAGCGTTGTGAGGTAAAATCTTTGGCAAATGCTGTAGATTCAATAATCAAATATAAAATTATGATCTTAAACATGGGATTTTTTCAAAATTAAAAGAAAATATGGGTTTGAGAAAAGGGAGACACGAAAGTAGGGGAAATTAAAAAATACTAATTGCTCTCTTCCTATTCTCACAACCACAATTTTTTGTCTACATTTTTGAAAAAAATCACGTATATAGTATATTTTCTTCTCTTTCCAACACTGAGAACATTTTAATACCATTTATAGTTTTTATGTTACAGGGTGAAACAATATGATAATTAGAAATTTAATTGAAAAAATAACTTTTGTATCCCATATTAAAAAAATATATATATTAAAATAAATTTAATACCATTGAAAAGAGAATCTAACATATTATAAGTGGGAATTTTTTCAAAATTTTTTAACAAAAATTGTGGACTATAGATGAGGAAGAGACCAAAGTAGGGGAAATTCAAAAATACTAAAAATAGTGGTCTCTTCCTATTCTTACAACTACAATTTTTTGTCTAAAATTTTGAAAAAATTCACGTATATAGTATATTTTCTTCTCTCTCCATCAACACTGAGAACTTTTAAATACTGTTTATAGTTTTTATGTTACAGGGTGAAACAATATGAAAACTAGAAATTTAAAAAAAATGCTTTTTATATCCCATAACAAAAAATAAATAAATTATATATTAAAATTAAATTAATACCATTGAAAAGAGAATAAAACATTCTATTATTGAAAATTTTTTCAAAATTCTTTAACAAAAAATGTGAACTTGAGAAAGGGAAGAGACCAAAGTAGGGGAAATTAAAAAATCCTTACAGTTGTGGTCTCTCCCTATTCTCACAACCACAATTTCTTGTCTAAAAGTTTGAAAAAATTCCCATACATAGTATATTTTCTTCTCTTTCCAATAGCTCTAAGAGCATTTTAATACTATTTATAGTTTTATTGTTACAGGGTGAAACATAATGAAAACTAGAAATTAAAATTCAAATATTATTTTTAATGCCAGAAAAAAATATAAATTATTTGTATAATTATAATTTTAGAGTTATTGATTATTTATTTACACATGAACGTACATATATTTTTTTCATGGGGTATGATTTTTAATCCAAAATATTAAAAAAATAAACATTACGCTACTGGGAATAACAACTTCATTTTATATGAAGTAAAACAAATTTATTGTGATATTTTTTTGTATTGTATTTAAGGGTTCTTAGAAATATAAAAAAAAATGAGAAAATTTCAAAACTTTCGTTTATCCAATTTTTCATTCAATTTCAATCTAGATAATAATTTCTTGTCCAAAGCAATCACCCTTAATTTCCAATAACATTGTACGCACTCTATCTCAACGATCTTTTCGTTAACCTTTAACCACAAATTATTCGAAACGAAAAAAAAAAATTTCCATTTTGTCTCAAAAATCTTTGAATAACAATAAAAATTCCAATGCGGTGAATGGTAGTTCTTCACGTATTTCCATAGATTTAATCACGTATGCATAAAAAGGGCTTGAAAAAGGGCTCAATTGAGTGCGTGAGCAAGCATAGCTTGTTTGATTCATCTACAGGATGAGACGTTTTTAGTCTTCCGTCTAAAAGCTCGAGTACTTTTTGATTATGCTCCTATGAATAGACGACGGTACATGAAAGAAGAAAAAAGAAGAATACAAGGTGCAAATGCAAGTGTTTTTTTACTATTTAATACAATTTTATACAGGGAACTCTAAAAAAAATAAATGTATCTAATATTCGTAACAAATTACAATAGATCCAGATAAAAGAGAAATCTGAAAGATTAGTCATGTTAAAACTATTATAACAAATAACGCATTCAACTGTTTCTCTCGACAAACCTGTACCCGGACAGAAAATTTTCGATCCGAGAACGAGATAAGCGCTCGTAAAATATGCTGAAATCCAAGTTGGCTTATTGTTTGCAAGGTGCTAGTTGACATGTGTAGAAAACAATGAGATTTACTTGAAACGTTTTGTACTACCTGAAAAGAGCATATCAGTTTGCGATATCTCTTTTTTGAGATAGAGATAATACGTAATTTTACGAGATTTTAGATTTTTAGTGATTGTTCTATTGTGCGAAGGTTGGAGTAATAAGATATTGAATGCACTATGCTTTAAGTACGGTTTTTTACATTAAAATTGTGGAATGTTGCCAAGTAATAAAGTTGAATAAAAAGGTATCAAAAAAGCGATTCAAAAATCAAAATCTATATTTAAAAATATTAAGTTAAGGGTGGTTCTCCAAATACGAAACATTGTAAGAATTAACTTTCATCAATATTAAGTCGGTGTACCAAATTTCAGTTCGATTGGATTACGGGAAGTTTGTAATTTTGACTTTCAAGATTTGTCTGCAGAAATTCAAGATCGGCGGTGGAAATTTAAATCCGAAACGTCGTATTGAGTTTTAAGTACGTTATAATGAACTGTCATTAATATTAAGTCGGTGTGCAAAATTTCAGCTCAATTGGGTAATGGGAAGAGTGTAAATTTTCAGTTTCAAGATTTGTCCACAGGAATTCAAGATCGACGGTGAAAATTTAAATACGAAACGTCGTATTGAGTTTTAAGTACGTTATAATGAGCTGTCATCGATATCAAGTCGGTGTGCAAAATTTCAGCTCAATTGGGTAACGGGAAGAGTGTAAATTTTCAGTTTCAAGATTTGTTCACAGGAATTCAATATCGGAGGTGAAAATTTAAATATGAAACGTCGTATTGAGTTTTAAGTACGTTATAATGAGCTGTCATCGATATCAAGTCGGTGTGCAAAATTTCAGGTCAATTGGGTATCGGGAAGAGTGTAAATTTTCAGTTTCAAGATTTGTTCACAGGAATTCAATATCGGAGGTGAAAATTTAAATATGAAACGTCGTATTGAGTTTTAAGTACGTTATAATGAGCTGTCATCGATATCAAGTCGGTGTGCAAAATTTCAGCTCAATTGGGTAACGGGAAAAGTGTAAATTTTCACTTTCAAAATTTGTCCACAGGAATTCAAGATCGGCGGTGAAAATTTAAATACGAAACGTCGTATTGAGTTTTAAGTACATTATAATGAGCTGTCATCGATATCAAGTCGGCGTGCAAAATTTCAGATCAATTGGGTAATGGGAAGTGTGTTAATTTTCACTTTCAAGATTTGTCCACAAAAATTTATAACCGTATTTAATTATTGTGGACAAATCTTGAAACTGAAAATTAACACTCTTCCCGTTACCCAATCGAGCTGAAATTTTACACACCGACTTGATATCGATGACAGCTCATTATGACGTACTTAAAACTCAATACGACGTTTCGTATTTAAATTTTCACCGTCGATCTTGAATTCCTGTAGACAAATCTTAAAAGTGAAAATTTACACTCTTCCCGTTACCCAATCGAGCTGAAATTTTGCACACCGACTTGGAATCTTCGGCAGTTTATTCTTACGCATTTAAAATTTTACTACGACGTTTCTAATTTAATCCTTCATCGTCGGTTTTCAATTCTTGTGGACAAATCTTAAATGTGAAAAATTGGGACACTTTCATCATCCAATTGAGCTGAAATTTTGCACACCGACTTGTAATCGATAATAGTTTATTCTTAAGTATTTAAAATTTTAATATGACGTTTCGAATTTAAACCTTCATTATCGGTTTTCAATTCTTGTGGACAAATATTGAATGTGAAAATTGGGACACTTCCCGTCATCCAATTGAGCTGAAGTTTGGCACACCGACTTGGAATCGATGACAATTTATTCTTACATACTTAAAATTTAAACACGTTTCGTGAAATTATTTATTATAATACCTAATACTAATTATCTAATAAGTGTTACTGAGTATTTTTGATATGTGTAAGAAAAATACACTGTTGCCAGATGTTTAAAATATTTAAATTCAGATTCACATATTGCAATTTTTGTTTAATTCATTAATATTTGTATGTGTATTTTTAATCAAGACGTAAGAAAATTTAGTTTTTCTCAAATTTGACAAAATTATTACAGTGTGTGTTCCATATAAGCCGTGCGTGGACCTTGCTCGTACATATTTCCTAGTTCGTGCCATGTCAGCCCAGAAAATGATAAACCGTCAAAAGTAAAACCCATTTATCATGTTCGAACAAGATCGCTCTCCGCGGCGGATTACCGGTCAGAACTTGTTTTCTTGTTTAACTTTATCATTTCAACGGTAACTAGATAGTACTAAGTAAGTGATTGAAATACTACTCGAAAATAAATAAATTCTCTTACTTACTATCTCTGTCTCGTTTTATTTCTCTTTTGCAATTAGCACTTTGAAGTTTCGCCAGTGGTGGATCCTGGAAATAAAATAATTAATATACTATTTATTTATTTTTGTTATGGGATATAAAATGCAATTTTAGTTTTCATATCGTCTAACCCCTGTAACATAAAAACTTTTAACGTTATTAAAACGTTCTGACTGTTGATAGAAAGAGAAAACAATATTCTATATTTAAGAATTTTTTCAAAATTTTAGATAAAAAATTGTGGCCGTGAAAATAGGGAGAGACCATAACTACAAGGATTTTTTAATTTCCACTCCTTTGGTCTCTCCCTTTTCTCAAGGTCACAATTATTGCTAAAAAATTGTGAAAAAATTCTCATTTAAAGTATTTTTTATTCCCTTTCCAATTGTATTAATTTCATTTTAATATATTATTTATTTTTTTTGTTATGGAATATAAAACGCATTTTTATCTTTAAATTTCTACTTTTCATATTGTTTAACCCCTGTAATAAAAAAATATATCAATGTTATTAAAATTTGGTGAGTGTAGTTGGAAAGATAAAAAAATATTCTATTTAAGCGATTTTTTTCAAAATTTTAGATAAAAAATTGTGATTGTGAAAATAGGGAGAGACCATAATTTTAAGGATTTATTAATTTCCCCTACTTTGGTCTCTCCCTTATCTCAAGTCCACAATTCTTGTTAAAAAAATTTTGAAAAAATTCCCACTTATGGAATGTTTTAATCTCTTTATAATGGTATTAAGTTCATTTTAAAATATTATTTATTTCTTATGTTACGAGATATAAAATTATTTTTATCTTTAAATTTCTACTTTTCATATTGTTTAACCCCTGTAATAAAAAAAATATCAATGTTATTAAAATTTGGTGAGTGTAGTTGGAAAGAGAAAAAAATATTCTATTTAAGAGATTTTTTTCAAAATTTTAGATAAAAAATTGTGGCCGTGAAAATAGGGAGAGACCATAACTACAAGGATTTATTAATTTCCCCTACTTTGGTCTCTCCCGTTTCTCAAAGACACAATTCTTGCTTAAACATTTTGAAAAAAAAACCCACATATAGAATATTTTATCCTCTTTTCAATGGTATCACGTTCATTTTAAAATATTATTTACTTCTTATGTTATGAGATATAAAAGTTATTTTTTTTTAAATTTCTGGATTTAATTATTGTTTAACCCCCGTAATACAAAAACTATCGACAGTATTAAAACGTGATAAGAGAAAAAAATATTCTATATAGGGGAATTTTTTCAAAATTTTTGGAAAAAAAATGGTGATCGTGACAATAGGGAGAGACCACAACTTTAAGGATTTATTAATTTCCCCTACTTTGGTCTCTCCGTTTTCTCAAGGACACAATTGTTGCTTAAAAATTTTAATAAAATTCCTGCTTAGAGTCTTTTTTATCCTCTTTTTAATTGTATTAAGCTCATTTTAATATAATAATTATTTATCTTGTTATATAATATAAAAATCATTTTTGACATAAAATTTTTAATTTTCAAATTTTTTAACCGTTGTAACAAAAAAACTATCAAAGTTATGAAAACATACTAAATGTGGGTAGAAAGAGAAAAAAATATTTTATTTGTGTAATTTTTTTCAAAATTTTAGTTAAAAAATTGTGGTTATGAAAATGAGAAGAGACCACAACCGTAAGATTTTTTAAATTTCCAATACTTTGGTCTCTCCCTTTTCTCAAGGACACAATTCTTGCTTAAAAATTTTGAAAAAATTTCCACTTATAGAATATTTTATCTTCTTCTTAACGGTATTAAGTTCATTTTAAAATATTATTTACTTCTTATGTTACGAGGTTTAAAAATATTTTTGTCTTTAAATTTCTGGTTTTTACTATTGTTTAACCCTCGTAATAAAAAAACTATAGACGTTATTAAAACGAACTAAATGTACTTCATAAGAGAGAAAATATTCTATATAAGGGAATTTTTTTAAAATTTTAGGAAAAAAATTGTGATTGTGACAATAGGGAGAGACCACAACTATAAGGAATTATTAATTTCCCCTACTTTGCTCTCTCCCTTTTCTCAAGTTCACAATTGTTACATAAAAATTTTGAAAAAAATCCCACTTATAGTCTTTTTTATTCTCTTTTTAATGGTATTAAGATCATTTTAATATAATAATTATTTATCTTGTTATATAATATTAAATTCATTTTTGTCATAAAATTTTTAATTTTCATATTTTTTAACCCCTGTAACAAAAAAACTATCAACGTTATGAAAACATACTAAATGTAGGTAAAAAGAGAAAAAAATATTCTATATACATAATTTTTTTCAAAATTTTAAATAAAAAATTGTTATTATAAAAATAAGAAGAGACCACTGTAAGATTTTTTTAGTTTCCCCTACATTGGTCTCTCCCTTTTCCTAAATTCACAATTCTTAATCAAAAATTTAAAAAAAATTCCTGCTTATAGTACATTCTATTCCCTTTTTAATAACATTCAATTCATTTTAATATACTTATAATTAAATTTTTAAAAATTATTATTATAATAATTTTTTTCCATTTTGATACGCTACTGATTATTCGTTTCCGCATCTCCGCCTGGCCTCCCTTCGAGGTCCACAGAACAAGATATTGCAGTCTTGAAACCATTTTTCAAATTATTACTTTAACGGATTTCACAGAAACTGTACTAGAACACTAGAAGGTGTCATAAAGTACACCCACAATTTTTTTAATCTCATTTCGTTAAGGTTCGGTTCGTTGCCGTTTCCGTAAACAATTTTAATAGAAAATAGAGAATTTTAGTAAAAGAAAAATATTTTCTAGTTTGTCATAAAATATGAATATATTAATTAGTCAGTAATTAATTAAAGTGGAACAATAGAAAAAATATTAATACAAATTTATTAATTATATAAATAATAAGATATCCTACCTATTTAAAATTTTAAACCTGTCATGGGACAATCTAAAAGGATTAGTTGTACTTTAACCAATAAAGATGTATTTTTGGATTATTGGTATAAAATTTCCCACATCTGTTGTTGATTGAAACCATTTAAAATAGTTTGCGTACAACTACGTGACCGGACAATAATTTAATGACGGTGCCTGTTATTGGAAATTCCCAATTTTGCAATAATTATCAATGGATAATTTTATTTATTATTCAAACATTTAATAAACCTCGTATAGGAGTGAAAAAATTTTATATCTGATGTTTGTATTTAATGTTTTAGATTATTTAGAAATTTTTATAAAAAGTAACTTTTTATCCTAAAACTAATAATAAAAAAGTTGCCAACTCAAATAGTTCATAATATTTTTTAATAAATTTCATATATGACTGAAAAATTTTAATATTTTATATTTGTATTTTATGTATTAGATTATTTAGAAATTTTTATAAAAAGTAACTTTTTATCCTAAAACTAATAATAAAAAAGTTGCCAACTCAAATAATTCATAATATTTTTTAATAAATCTCGTATATGACTGAAAAATTTTAATATTTTATATTTGTATTTTATATTTTAGATTATTTAGAAATTTTTATAAAGAGTAACTTTTTATCCTAAAACTAATAATAAAAAAGTTGCCAACTCAAATAGTTCATAATATTTTTTAATAAATCTCGTATATGACTGAAAAATTTTAATATTTTATATTTGTATTTTATGTATTAGATTATTTAGAAATTTTTATAAAAAGTAACTTTTTATCCTAAAACTAATAATAAAAAAGTTGCCAATTCAAATAGTTCATAATATTTTTTAATAAATTTCATATATGACTGAAAAATTTTAATATTTTATATTTGTATTTTATGTTTTAGATTATTTAGAAATTTTTATAAAAAGTAACTTTTTATCCTAAAACTAATAATAAAAAAGTTGCCAACTCAAATAGTTCATAATATTTTTTAATAAATCTCGTATATGACTGAAAAATTTTAATATTTTATATTTGTATTTTATGTATTAGATTATTTAGAAATTTTTATAAAAAGTAACTTTTTATCCTAAAACTAATAATAAAAAAGTTGCCAATTCAAATAGTTCATAATATTTTTTAATAAATTTCATATATGACTGAAAAATTTTAATATTTTATATTTGTATTTTATGTTTTAGATTATTTAGAAATTTTTATAAAAAGTAACTTTTTATCCTAAAACTAATAATAAAAAAGTTGCCAACTCAAATAGTTCATAATATTTTATGATGCCAACTCAAGTAGTTCAGTTGATTTGAAAAATTTTTAATTAATAAAAAATGTACGTCACTGATTAAATATCTTGCATGCAAATATGCAAAGTTTTCAACGGCGCTAAACATGATCTATACTATTTGTATACATAAATAATTTTTTTGTAGTGGCAAATAAATGAATAGTAGCCATTAAGAAGGCGTTTTATTATTCACGCTTTTTCCCGGAATTTCTGACAATTATTCTAATCAGTGTTGCCGTTTCTTCGGAAATTCATTTTATAGCGAAACATAAATCAATAATTTATCAATTATACAGGGTGATTTATTACAAAAATAATTGTTATAAAGATCAAAAGTGACACGAAAAGAAAAATAGCCTCACTAAGGTGGGCTAAATTCATGTAGGCCTTAAATATCGGGGTGAGTAAACAAAAATGGGACAAAACACAATAGAAATAAAAAAAGGGGAGGGAGTGGAGCAAAAAACGAATGTGAAAAAACAATGACGAGAAATAGGGCAAAATACAAATGTGAGAGAGAAAAAAGGGGAAAATGGGACAAAACCCAATGGGAAAAGAAAGGGATAAATTTGAGGGGGGTTTAAAAACGATCGGTAAAAAATGGGACAAAAAAAAATTGTAAGAGAAAAGGGGGGGGATGGGGTCAGGAAAATGGGGGAACAAGTGTAAGAAAAGAGGGAAAAATGAAGCAAAAACGCAAGTGGGGATAAAATAGTGGGAAGATTGGGAAAAAAGGATCGATGGGGCAAAAACTAGAGTGGGAAAAAATGGGGAGGAATGGCATAAAAAACGAATGAGATGAAATATTGAGAGAGGAGGAAAAAGAGGGAAAATAGGACAAAAACGCAATTGGAAAAAATGGTGGGGGGAGAAATTAGGAGGAAAACAAGTGTGAGAAAATAAAGGGTGCAATATGGGGCAAAAAACGTTTGTGAGGAAAAATGGGGGCAATGTGGCCAAAAACACAAGTGGGAAAAAATGGGGGAAAGAAGTGTGAGAAAAAAGAGGGGGAATCAAAAAAAAAATTGCGAAAAATAGGTGAAAAAGAAGTGTGAGAAAAAAAGGGGTAAAAATGGAGTTAAAAACACAAGCGGGAAGAAAAAAAGGAAAAAAACAAGTGTGAGTAAAAAGAGAGGGGAAATGGGCCAACAACATAACTGAAAAAAAAGGGGACAAAAAACACAGTTAGGGAAAAATGGGTCCAAAACATATGTGAGAAAAAAATGTGGGAAGAAACATGGCGGAGGAAATGGGAAAAAACAACTGTGAGAAAAAAAGGAGGGGAAGTGGGTCAAAAAAAGAAGACTAGGGGACAAAAAACACATGTGGGAAAAACAAATGTATAATGGGGGCAAAAATGGAGCCAAAAACACAAGTGGGAAGAAAAAGTGGGGGAAAAATAAAAAAAAACAATACAATTGTGAGTAAACAGAGAGGGGGGAAATGGGAAAACAATTGTGGCATAAAACACAAGTGGTGAAAAAATTGGTCAAAAAACAAGTGCGAGAAAAAAGGGGGAAAAATTTAGTCAAAAGCACAAGTGGGAAGAAAAAGTGGGGGGAAAATGGAAAAAATTAACAAGAGTGACTAAAAAGAGATGGCAGAAATGGGCTAAAAACAAAATTGGAAAGAAAGTGGGACAAAAACGCAATTGGAGAAAAAATGGCTTAAAAAAAATATGTAAGAAAAAAACAAGGAAAACGTGAGGCAAAAAACACCAGTGGTGAAAAATTGGTCAAAAAACATATGTCACAAAAAAAGGGGGTAAAAATAGAGTCAAAAACACTTGTGCGAAGAGAAATGGGGAGGGGAAAATGGGAAAATACATGTAAGAAAAATAGAGTTTGGTTGAATGGGGCAAAAATAAGACTGGAAAAAAGTGGGGTAAAAAACACAAGTAGGGAAAAATGAGTAAAAAAAAAATATGTAATAAAAATGGAATCCAAAACACAAGTGGTATGAGAAATGGGGGGGAAATGGAAAAAATAAACAAGTGTGAGTAAAAAGAGAGGGGCAAAGCCAACAAAAAACTGAATTAAAGGTGGAGCAAAAAACACAATTGGGGAAAAATGAGTCAAAAAACTTATGTGAGAAAAAGAGGGGGTAAAAATGGGATATTTAAATATAAGTGTGAGAAAAAAGTGGAGGTAAAGTGGGTCCAAAAATAAGACTGGAAAAAAGTGGGACAAAAAACAGAATTGGGGAAAAATAGGTCAAAAAACATGTGCGTAAAAAAATGGGAAAAAACAAGTGTAAGGAAAAATATGGGGCAAAAAATAGGGCAAAAAAAAGACTGGGAAAAAGTGGGCCAAAAACCCAAGTGGGGTAAAATAGGTCTAAAACAAGTTTGATCAAAAGGAGGGTAAAAATAAAGTCAAAAATATAAGTGGGCAGAAAAATGGACGGAAAATGGGGAAAAACAAGTGTAAGAAAAAATAGAGGACAAAAAATAGGGCAAAATCAAGTGAAAAATGTGCCAAAAAAAAAATGTGTGAGAAAAAAGGGTGTAAAATTGAGTCAAAAACACAAGTGGGGGAAAATGGAAATAATAAACAACTGTGAGTAAAAAGAGGGGGGGAAATAGGATAACAACAAAACTGAAAAAAAAGGTGAGACAAAAAACACAATTGGGGAAAAAATGGGTCAAAAAACATGTTTAATAACACAAGTGTGAAGAAAAATGGGGGAAATGGGGTAAAAAACAAGTGTGAGAAAAAAGAGGAGTTAAATGGATCAAAAACAAGACTGGAAAAAAGAAGGGCAAAAACACAAGTAGGGAAAAAATGCGTCAAAAAACAAGTGTGAGAAAAAAGGGGGGAAATGGGCCAAAAACAAAAATGAAAAAAGGTGGGACAAAAAACACAATTGGGAAAAAATCGGTCAAAAATGCAAGTGGGAAGAAAAATAGGGTTAAAATGGGAAAAATAAAAAAGTGTGCGTAAAAATAGAGGGGGTAAAATGGACCAAAAATAACACTGCAAAAAAGGTGGGACAAAAAACACAATTGGCGGAAGATGAGTCAAGAAACAGATGTGAGAAAAAAGGGGGTAAACAAGGAATCAAAGGGAGAAAAATGGGGGAAATGGAGAAACTAACAACTGTGAGAAAAAAGAGGGGTTAAATGGATCAAAAAAATATGTGCTAAATGGATCAAAAACAAGACTGGAAAAAGTAGGTCAAAAACACAAGTGGGGGGAAAAACAAGTGTGAGAAAAAAGGAGGTAAAAATGGGATACAAAAACATAAGTAGGATGAAAAATGGGGGAAAATGGGAAAGAAACAAGTGTAGGAAAAAATAGAGGGTGGGAGTATGGGGCAAAAACAAGACTAAAAAAAATTGTGTAAAAAATACAAGTCGGAAGAAAAATTGGGGAAATGGGGTCAAAAAAAAGTATGAAAAAAAAGGGCCCAAGAACAAAAATGTAAAAAAGGTAGGACAAAAAACACAATTGGGGAAAAATGGGTCAAAAATGCAACTGGGAAGAAAAATAGGGGTAAAATGGGAATAAAGTGTGCGTAAAAAGGGAGGGGGTAAAGTGGACCAAAAATAACACTTCAAAAAAGGTGGGACAAAAAACACAATTGGAGTAAAATGGATCAAAAAACAGATGTGAAAAAAAGGGGGTAAAAAAGGAATCAAAGGGAGAAAAATGGGGGAAATGGAGAAACTAATAACTGTGAGAAAAAAGAGGGGCTAAATGGGTCAAAAAAATATGTGGGACAAAAACAGAATTGGAGTAAAATGGATCAAAAAACAGATGTGAAAAAAAAGGGGGTAAAAAAGGAATCAAAGGGAGAAAAATGGGGGAAATGGAGAAACTAACAACTGTGAGAAAAAGAGGGGTTAAATGGGTCAAAAAAATATGTGGGACAAAAAACACAATTAGTGAAAACATGTGAGAAAAAAACAGGGTAAAAACATTGTACAAAAACATAAGAGGTAAGAAAAATGGGGAAAAAATGTGGGAAAAAAGGGAAAGAGGGAATGGCTCAAAAACAAAGTGGGACAAAAACACAAGTGGGAAGAAAAAGTGGGGGGAAATAGAGGTAAAAAATAATGTGAGAATATTTTTTTAAATTTAATCTCTCTTCCGAGTTTATGTTATTTTTCCGGAAATTTAAATTAAATTTTTTCCTGAACCGTAGACCATACGGGAGCCTATTCAATTCAGAATTACTATTTTATAGATTTATTTTAATTCTGTTAAGAATCATCTTGTATATATATAGAGATTATTTAAATACAGTGGCATTTTATTGGTTGGCGTAAGCTCAGTAGGCCTTGATAGAGTGAGTTAATCATCTATCTCTCAGCTTGACAAATTTAAATGAGCTATTTTATTAGATTATTGCAATTCAATCGGATCGAACGAGACATGCTAATTACAAGGTTTTTTAGGCGTTATATTTGTCGTTGTTTAGATTTATTAGTACAGAAAAAAAAATTACTATAGATTTAATAATAATTAAAATTTCTTAATTAATAATAATTTTTGTAGTGTGCGTTACAAAATTTTTGCAATTAGTTTCTTTAACCTGATTCCCAGATTTTATTTTTTTTTTTTTGATCTAATTATAATTAGCAAAAAATCAATCATCTTATAAGCGTAATTCAAGCCATATAAGAAATATTTTAGCTCCGTTATAAAACCATTTATAAACTAATAAGTCCTTTTGTTGATAAAAGGTAGTCGCCGTTGTCATTAGTGATAAATCCATTCATGGTCGGATTGGTGGATGGTTTTTTTTTTTTATTATTAATTAACGGACCATACCTAACAGAAGTTTTAGCTCGTTTAATATACTCCATCCGCGGTGATATTGATAGTTATGCGTAATAATTGCAGGTCCGGATTTAATTAATTTAGAGAAAAACTAAAGTAGAATAATTATTGTAACGCCTCTGTATTTTAATAATTAAAAATCTGTTCAAATTGAGCAGCAGCAGTCTGTTAAAAAAAATACAATAATCTTACTTGGTATTACACACTTTGAAGGAAAAAAAAAAAAAAAAAAAAAAAAAAAAAAAAAAAAAAAAAAAAAAAAAAAACAAACAAATAAGGGAAAACAATGGGGCCTAAAGCACAAGCGGGAAAAAGGGGGTGGAAATAGGGCAAAAAAACGTGCGTGAGAAAAAAATGAGAGGAAAAATTGAGCCTAAAACACAAGTAGGAAAAATTTGACAAAAGAAGAAGAAAATGGAACAAAAATCACAAATATATGGAAAAAATTAGACAAACGAAAAATATGTGAGAAAAAAAATTGGTGGAAAAATTGGACCAAAAATACAAGTGGAAAAAATAGGACAAGATACAAGGTTGAGAAGAAAACGTGAAACAATGAGATAATAAAAACAAGTGGGGAAAAAATGGGGCCGAAAAGACAAGTGGGGAAAATATGAGAGAAAAAATGAGACAAAGTGTGAAAACAAAATGGGATAAAAAAAAATGTAAAAAAACAATGGGACAAAAAACAAGTGGGGAAAAATATGGAAAAAAAAACAAGTGGGGAAAAATATGGAAAAAAATAAGTCAAAAACAAGTATGAGAAAAACAGGGCAGGAAATGGGGAAAAAATGGGAGGAAAAATGAGACCAAAAATACAAGTGGAAAAAAATGGGTGGAAGATTGAGTAAAAAAACAAGTGTGAGTCAAAAGAGAGGGGAAATGGGTCAAAAACAAGACTGGAAAAGTGGGAGAAAAAACACAAGTGAGGAAGAAATGGGTCAAAAAACAAATGTGAGAAAAAAAGGGAGTAAAAATGTGTTAAAAACAGAAGTCGGAAGAAAAATGAGGGGGAAATGAGGAAAAACAAGTGTGAGAAAAAAGAAGGGGACATGGGGCAAAAACGAGACAAAAAATACAAATGGGAATAAATATGGGGGAAAAAATTAGGCAAAAAAAAAACAAAAAAGGGAAAAAATGGGGCATAAACCAAGACTGACAAAAAAAGGGAGAAAATGCTGCATTAAACGTATAAGAAAAAAGAAAAACCTGAGGAAAAATGGGGTCAAAAATATAAATGGAAAAAAATGGGGAAAAAACAAGTGTAAGGAAAAATTCATGAAAAATCAAGTGTGCAAAAAAAGGTGAGAAAATGGGGACAAGTAAATGGGACAAAAAACATGTGTGAGAAAAGAAAAGTAAAGAAAAATGGGGCCAAAAATACAAAGTGGGAAATAAATGGGACAAAATATAAGTGTGAGAAAAAAAAGGGAAGAAAATGGGGCAAAAAATACAAGTGGAAAAAATATTGGAAAAAATGAGGTACAGAACAAATGTAAGATAAAAAAAGGGGGCAAAGGTGACAAAATTGGAAAAAACGAACCAATCGAAAAATAGGAAAAAATCAGAATTAAACTGGAAAGTCTGATAAAACGAAAAAAATAAATAAAAAAATTGTAAAAAATCGTAAAAAATTGTAAAAATCATAAAAAATTGAAAAGAAGAAAAATGGGATAATAGATAAGGTTGAAAAAAGGTGGAGCATAAATAAAAAAAGGGAAAAACGCAAATGTGGGGTAAAAAAACAAGAGGGGCTTAAAAAGTGTGACAAAAAAATGAAAAACAAAAATTAAGGCAAAAAACAAAACAAAAAGTAGAAGAGTGGGGTATAAAACACGTGTTAGAAAAGAAAGGGGGGAAAAATCGGAGGAAATCGAAAAAAACTATAAAAAAAATCGAAAAAATGGGAAAAATTAAAAAATGGATAAAAGTCAGAAAAAAAATTAAAAAGCGAAAAAAAAACGGAAAAAATTGAAAAAAAATCGGAATAAATCAAAAAAAAATCGGGCAAATCAAAAAAAAAAAAAATCATCGAGTCGAAAATATTGGAAAAATTTTTAAAAAAATGAAAAAAAATTGAAACAAATCAGAAAAATCATAAAAAGTAAAAAAAATGGACAAATCAGAAAAAAATCGTAAAAAATCAAAAAAAAAATTTAAAGTGTGAGGAGAAAAGTGGGGCTAAAACAAAAAAAGAGGAAAAAAAAAGAGAAAACAAGGGAAGTGTGGCAAAGAAAGCAAAAGGGCAAAAAAGTGAGGGGAAAAAAAATAAAATGAAACAAAGAAGAGTGGGGATAAAATCGGAAAAATCCGAACAAATCGAAAAATAGTGAAAAATTATAAAATTGAAAAACTCTGAAAAAATGAAAAAAATATTTAAAAATTGAAAAAAATTGAAATAATAGAAAAAATACGAGCAATTCGAAAAAAAAAACTAGAAAAAAAATGCAAAGAACCGAAAAAATCAGAAAAATTAGAAAAATAGACATATCAGAAGAAAATTATAAAAAATCGGAAAAAACAGAAACAAATTGAAAGAAAATCGGAATAAATGAAAAAAAAACGGTAAAAAATCAAAAAAATTATTTTAAAATAAGAGGAGAAAAGTGGGGAAAAAACAAAAAAAAAGAGAAAAATAAAAAAAAAGGAAATGTGCGCTAAAAAACCAAGGGGGCAAAAAAAGTGGGACAAAAAGAGGAGAAAAAAGTGTGGCAAAAAAAAACAAAAAGAAGAAGAGCGGGGCGTGAGACATGTGATAAAAAAAAGAAGAGGGGGAAATGGGGCGTCAAAAGTGTAAAAAAAATGAGGCGCAAAAAAGTGTAACAAAAAAATGGAGGAAAAATGGTAAAAAAGAAGAATGGGAAAAATTATTGAGGCAAGAAGAGAGAAGTATAAATGAGGCAAAAACAAAAAAAAGGAGAAAATAGGGACAAACAGGGGAAATGTGGGCTAAAAAAAGTAAAAAAAAAAAGAAAAAAAAGTGGTACAAAAAAAACAAAAAGAAGAAGTGTGTGGTGTCAAACATAAAATGGGAGGAAATGGGGCGCAAAAAATATAAGGAAAAAAAAAAGAATGGAAAAATTAATGAGGCAAGAAGAGGGAAATATAAATGAGGCAAAAAAGGTGGGGCAAAAACAAATATGGGGTAAATGGAAAAGCGAAGAGAGGGGTAAAAAACACGTGAGGCAAAAATATCACAAAAAGAGGAGAAAATGTACCAAAAATAGGTATAAAAAATTAGACAAAGAACATAAAAATTAGGACAAAAACACACAGAAGAAATTAAAATATCAAAAAGAATAAAAAGTGAGACAAAAAACATGTGTAAGACAAAAAGGAGGAAAAATAATTGGTACAAAAAACAAATATAAGTGATAATAAATTAAAGAAATGGGGCTAAAAAAAACAAGAAGTGAGAGAAAAAAAGAGTATAAATGGAGAAAAAAAACAAGCGTGAGAAAAAATGGATCGAGAAACAAATACGATAAAAAAAGAGACCGAAAATGAAGCCAAATTTTTATACATATTCAAAATTAAAAATGACAACCGTGCGCGTTATATACATAAATATTCATATTATATTGTCGAAGTGGCAACCGTGCGTTCTGTAAATAAACTACCACACTCTGACGCAGTGTCCCTCTCCCTGTCTACCTTGTCTTTCTGTCAATCTTGTCTCTCTGTCTTACTTGTCTCTGTTTCCCTTGTGTCTATGTCTCCTTTATCTCTCTGTGTCCCTTGTCTCTCTGTTTCCCTTGTCTCTATGTCTCCCTTGTCTCTCTGTCTCCCTTGTCTTTTTGTCTCTCTGACTCCATTGTCTCTCTGTCTCCATTATCTCTCTGTCTCCCTTGTATTGTCTCTGTCTCCCTTATTTCTCGATCTCCCTTGTATCCCTGTCTTCCTTGTCTCTCTGTATCCCTTGACTCTATGTCTCCCTTGTCTCTCTGTCTCCCTTTTCTTTTTTTTGTCTCTCTGACTCCATTGTCTCTCTGTCTCCATTATCTCTCTGTCTCCCTTGTCTTTTTGTCTCTCTGTCTCCATTGTCTCTCTGCCTCCATTGTCTCTCTGTCTCCCTTATTTCTCGGTCTCCCTTGTATCCCTGTCTTAAATGTCTCTCAGTCTTCCTTGTCTCTCTGTATCCCTTGACTCTATGTCTCCCTTGTCTCTCTGTCTCCCTTTTCTTTTTTTTTGTCTCTCTGACTCCATTGTCTCTCTGTCTCCATTATCTCTCTGTCTCCCTTGTCTTTTTGTCTCTCTGTCTCCATTGTCTCTCTGCCTCCATTGTCTCTCTGTCTCCCTTATCTCTCTGTCTCCCTTGTTTCTCGGTCTCCCTTGTATCCCTGTCTTCCTTGTCTCTCTGTCTTCCTTGTCTCTCTGACTCCCTTATCTCTATGTCTCTCTTGTCTCCCTTGTCTCTCTGTCTCCCTTGTCTCTCTGCCTTCCTAGTCTCTCTGTATCCCTTGTCTCTCTGTCTCCTTGGTTTCTCGGTCTCCCTTGTATCCATGTCTTCCTTGTCTCTCTGTCTTCCTTGTCTTTCTGTATCCCTTGTATGTCTTATCTCTCTGCCTCCCTTGTCTCTATGTTTCTCTTGTCTCCCTTGTCTCTCTGACTTCCTAGTCTCTATGTCTCCCTTGTCTCTCTGTCTCCCTTGTTTCTCGGTCTCCCTTGTATCCCTGTCTTCCTTGTCTCTCTCTGTCTTCCTTGTCTCTCTGTATCCCTTGTATCTCTTATCTCTCTGTCTCCCTTGTCTCTCTGTCTCCCTTGTCTCTATGTCTCTCTTGTCTTTTTGTCTCCCTTGTATCTCTGTCTCCCTTGTCTCTGCCTTCCTAGTCTCTCTGTCTCCCTTGTTTCTCGGTCTCCCTTGTATCCCTGTCTTCCTTGTCTCTCTCTGTCTTCCTTTTCTCTCTGTATCCCTTGTATCTCTTATCTCTCTGTCTCCCTTGTCTCTCGGTCTCCCTTGTCTCTATGTCTCTCTTGTCTCTTTGTCTCCCTTGTATCTCTGTCTCTCTGTCTCCCTTGTCTCTCTGCCTTCCTAGTCTCTCTGTCTCCCTTGTCTCTCTATCTCCCTTGTCTCTCTATCTCCCTTGTCTCTCTGTCTCCCTTGTCTCTCTGTCTCTGTCTCCCTTATGAAGACTGTTGAAGTAGAGACTTTTAGACTAAATATACGTGACTTTTTGTAGGACTAATTATTTCAAAAGTTGGAAAAATATTTAAGTCCAATCCTGCGTTCTATCTAAAAGACATACACCAACGAGTAAGGAATCCAGTATTATCTGAGATATTTATTATTTTCACTTAATGTGTAAGTGAGATCTAGTATAGACATCGAACTGTGGAACTGAAACTAACAGTGCGGCGGTATTTTGCATTATATCATAGCAGAAAACAGGTGCCATTATAAAAAATATGGCGACCGATGCGGTGAAAAGGCCCACGCACACGCCGTCACGATTCATTGCGTTTTCGATGTTTTTATTTTTTTTTTTTTATTCAGACCAGACAGAGAAATAAAATTATATTTATTTTATAATTTACTATAAATTTTTAAAAATATTAATCACTGTGAAAAAATATAAATTGAAAATCGAATAAAATTCCCACGGTTTATTTTCCACATTATTTTTTTATTTAATTTTTTTTTTTAAGATTCTGATTAAGCAGGTAGATATATCTGACAAATATCCGGTCAGGTATTATTACTTCAGAGAACAGGTGTCTTATTTGTTTTTAATTATAGATAAAATTTTTAGGACTTTCCCAAATCCGATATGAATCTGGTAAATTGAGATTTCGCCGTAGACGGCATGGCGAATAGGAAATTCCTCAATCAGGTAAAATTTTACAGATAAAAAAAATTGTCAAGATTAAATTAAATTGTTGCGGCTATTTTAAAAATGTTATATTACAAATATTGCACCTGCTTTAAAGAGTTTCAAGTGCACTTAAAGTAAATACTTTTTGCGAAACAAATAAAGGTGTTTATTTTAACCCTATCGGAACTTTTGAATAGAACCAAAATATCAAGTACCTGAAAAAACAGGTAAAAATAAATATTTCTTGGGTTATAAGATCGAATCAAAGGAAAGTGTTATGTTGTGTTAAAAATTTTAAATTATAAAAATTATTTATTTTGATGTATCCCTCCTGAAAAATAACTATAATTTTTGATACATTAATTTTGTTATAGTTCAGTTTCCCGTCCAACAAGAATTGATATTCCACTGTGTAGTTTTTTTTTAATAAAAAAATTCACCCACTAAGACAATAATTTTGTTAGAATAGACGGAAACCACAACTTTAATGATTTTTTAATTTCCCCTACTTTCGTCTCTACGTTTTCTCAAGTTCACAATTCTAACTAAAAATTTTTGAAAAAATTCACAGTGGTAGAATATTTTATTCTATTTTCAATGGTATTAAGTTCATTTTAAAATATTATTTACTTCTTTCTTTATGGGATATAAAAGGCATTTTTGTCTTTAAATTTATAGTTTTCATATCGTTCAACCCCTGTAACAAAACTATAAACATTATTAAAACGTGCTAAATGTAATTGGAAAGAGATATTGTTAAAGTTACAGATTTTTTCAAAATTTTGGATCAAATATTGTGGCTCTCAGAGTAGGAAGAGACCACAACTGTAAGGATTTTTAATTTCCCCTACTTTGGCCTCTCCCCTTTCTCAAGTTCACAATTCTTGCTTAAAAATTTTGAAAAAAATCCCAATTATAGAATTTTTTATTCCCTTTTCAGTGGTATTAAGTTCATTTTAATATATTATTCATTTTTTTTGTTATGGGATATAGAAGGAATTTGTGTCTTTAAATTTCTAGTTTACATATTGATTACCCCCTGTAACAAAAAAACTATCGACGGTATTAAAACGTACTAAATGTACTTGGTAAGAGAAAAAAATATCCTTGTTCAAAATTTTATATAAAAAACATTAAGGATTTTTTAATTTCCCCTACTTTAGTCTCTCCCCTTTCTCAAGTTCACAATTCTTGCTTAAAAATTTTGAAAAAAATCCCAATTATAGAATTTTTTATTCCCTTTTCAGTGGTATTAAGTTCATTTTAATATATTATTCATTTTTTTTGTTATGGGATATAGAAGGAATTTGTGTCTTTAAATTTCTAGTTTACATATTGATTACCCCCTGTAACAAAAAAAACTATCGACGGTATTAAAACGTGCTAAATGTACTTGATAAGAGAAAAAAATATCCTAGATCAGCAATTTTGTTCAAAATTTTATATAAAAAACATTAAGGATTTTTTAATTTCCCCTACTTTAGTCTCTCCCCTTTCTCAAGTTCACAATTATTTCTCAAAAATTTTGAAAAAAAACCCAATTATAGAATTTTTTATTCCCTTTTCAGTGGTATTAAGCTCGTTTTAATATATTATTATTTTTTTTTGTTATGGGATATAGAAGGCATTTATGTCTTTAAATTTTTAGTTTACATATTGATTACCCCCTGTAACAAAAAATCTATCGACGGTATTAAAGCGTGCTAAATGTACTTGATAAGAGAAAAAAATATCCTAGATCAGCAATTTTGTTCAAAATTTTATATAAAAAACTTTAAGGATTTTTTAATTTCCCCTACTTTAGTCTCTCCCCTTTCTCAAGTTCACAATTCTTGCTTAAAAATTTTGAAAAAAATCCCAATTATAGAATTTTTTATTCCCTTTTCAGTGGTATTAAGTTCATTTTAATATATTATTCATTTTTTTTGTTATGGGATATAGAAGGAATTTGTGTCTTTAAATTTCTAGTTTACATATTGATTACCCCCTGTAACAAAAAAAAACTATTGACGGTATTAAAGCGTGCTAAATGTACTTGATAAGAGAAAAAAATATCCTAGATCAGCAATTTTGTTCAAAATTTTATATAAAAAACATTAAGGATTTTTTAATTTCCCCTACTTTAGTCTCTCCCCTTTCTCAAGTTCACAATTCTTGCTTAAAAATTTTGAAAAAAATCCCAATTATAGAATTTTTTATTCCCTTTTCAGTGGTATTAAGTTCATTTTAATATACTATTCATTTTTTTTGTTATGGGATATAGAAGGAATTTGTGTCTTTAAATGTCTAGTTTACATATTGATTACCCCCTGTAACAAAAAAAAATCGACGGTATTAAAACGTGCTAAATGTACTTGATAAGAGAAAAAAATATCCTAGATCAGCAATTTTGTTCAAAATTTTATATAAAAAACATTAAGGATTTTTTAATTTCCCCTACTTTAGTCTCTCCCCTTTCTCAAGTTCACAATTCTTTCTCAAAAATTTTGAAAAAAAAACCCAATTATAGAATTTTTTATTCCCTTTTCAGTGGTATTAAGCTCGTTTTAATATATTATTAATTTTTTTTGTTATGGGATATAGAAGGCATTTATGTCTTTAAATTTTTAGTTTACATATTGATTACCCCCTGTAACAAAAAATCTATCGACGGTATTAAAACGTGCTAAATGTACTTGATAAGAGAAAAAAATATCCTAGATCAGCAATTTTATATAAAAAAAAAGGATTTTTTAATTTCCCCTACTTTAGTCTCTCTCTTTTCTAGAAAGTTCCCAATTATTGTTTAAAAATTTAAAAAAAAATTTCTAAACATAGTATTTTTCTTTTTTAATATAATATAATTTTCCAGTGGCGTACGGTCTTTTTTTAATAACTTTATTAACCATTTATAAAATTTAAAAAAAAATCATATGTGTAAACAAAAAATAGTAAGAGGCCGAATTTTTTAATTTAATCTACTTTTTCCCAAGGTCACTATTCTTGCTAAAAAATGTAAAAAAATTCCCACTAATAGAATGTTTTATCCTTTTAAAATTTTATTTACTTTTTTTGTTATTGGATACAAAAATCGAATAGTCGAAAAAGTGGGAAAAATAAAAAAAACTGGTAAGCCAGAAAAAATTTCTTAAAAAATTAGTACAACTCTTCCAGTTTTAAATTGAAAAAAAAATCGTAAAAAAAATGTGAAAAAATGGAGGGGAAAATAAATTGCGGCAAAAAAGGTGGGACAAAATCAAAAAAAAAACGAGAAAAATAGGGATAACTGTAAAAAAAGTAAGAGGTGCAAAAAAGTCGGACAAAAAATTGAAAAAAAAATGGGACAAAAAGGAAAAAAGTGGGACAAAACAAATATAAGAAGAGTGGAGCGTCAAACATGTGTTGGAAAAAATGGGGTAAATAGGTCGCAAAAGTGTGTAAGTGGGGCAAAAAAAGTGTAAGAAAAAAATATGGAGGAAAAAATTAAAGTGGAAAAAAGAAGAATGGGAAAAAATAATGAGCCAAGAGGGGGGAAAATTTAATCAAAAAAATTCGAAAAAATCAGAAAAAACGAATAGTATTTTGTATTTCCTTTTCAATGGTAATAATTTTATTTAAAAAGAGTATTAATTTTTTTGTTATGGGATATAAAAAGGATTTTTATCTTTACATTTCTAGTTTAAATATTGTTTAACCCCTGTAACAAAAAAACTAGCAATGTTATTAAAACGTACTAAATGTATTTGGAAAGAGAGAAATATATTCTATATAATCCAATTTTTTTTAAAATTCTAGTAAAAAAAATGTGGTTGTGAGAATAGGGAGAGACCACAACTAAAGGTTTTTTTAATTTCCCCTACTTTGGTCTCTCTCTTTTCTCAAATTCACAATTCTTGCTTAAAAATTTTGAAAAAATTCACACTTATAGTATTTTTTATTCTATTTTTAATGGTATTAATTTTATTTAAAAATAGTATTTATTTTTTGTGTTATGGGATATAAAAAGCATTTTTGTATTTAAATTTCTAGTTTACATATTGTTTAACCCCTGTAACCAAAAAACTATCAAAATTATTAAAACGTTAAGTGTATTTGAAAAGAGAAGAAAGTATTCTATATAAGCGAATTTTTTTAAAATTTAAGTTAAAAAAATGTGGTTGTGCGAATAGGGAGAGACCATAATTATAAGGATTTTTTAATTTCCCCTACTTTGATCTCTCCTTTTTCTCAAATTCACAATTCTAGTTAAAAAAATTTGTAAAAATTCACACTTATAGAATTTTTTATTGGCTTTTTAATGGTATTAATGTTATTTAAAAATAGTATTTACTTTTGTTGTTATGGTATATAAAATGCATTTTTGTCTTTAAATTTCTATTAAACATATTGTTTAACCCCTGTAAGAAAAAAACTATTGGGATTATTTAAACGTATTAAATGTATTTGGAAAGAGAAAAAATATTCTATATAACCGAATTTTTTCAAAATTATATTGAAAAAATTATAGTTGTGAGAATTGTGAGAGACCACAAGTATAAGGATTTTTTAATTTCCCCTAGTTTAATCTCTCCCTTTTCTCAAATTCACAATTCTTACTAAAAAATTTTGAAAAAATTTACACTTATAGAATGTTTTATCCTCTCTTCAATAGGATTAAGTTAATTATAAAATATTATTTAGTTTTGCTGTTATGGCATATAAAAATGATTGTTGTTTTTAAATATTTGGTTTATATATTGTTTAACCCCTGTAACAAAAAACCTATCGACGTTATTAAAACTTGCCAAACGCAGTTGGAAAGAGAAAAAAATATTCTAAACCAGAGAATTTTTTCAAAATTTTAGATAAAACATTGTGGTTGTGAGAATAGGGAGAGACCACAACTATAAGGATTTTCTAATTTCCCCTCCTTAGGTCTCTCCCTTTTCTCAAGTTTACAATTCTTGCATAAAAATTTTGAAAAAATTCCCACTTATAGAATGTTATATTCTCTTTTCAATGATATTATGTTAATTTTAAAATATTATTTACTTCTTGTGTTATGGGATATAGAAGGCATTTTTGTTTTTAAATTTCTAGTTTTCATATCGTTTAACCCCTGTAACAAAAAAACTATCGATGTTGTTAAAATGTGCTAAATGCATTTGGAAAGAAATAAATTATAAAATTTTCAATTAGTAAAAATATTTTTCCCTGTAAAAAAAATTGCTTGGTAACTACGCATGTCACTAATTGTCTTTTTGTTTGTTAATATCGTGAATATTTTTCAATTTTCTTCAAATATTTTTCGATTTTTTCTAATTTTCACCAATTTGTCCGATTTTTTTTTGACTTGTTTCGATTTTTTTGAATTTATCTAAATTTTTCTGATTTTTCTTCCCAGTATATCCATCAAGCGCACCTCACAGAGGTATTGCAATTTTAGTATTCGATATATTTAATTATTTTTTAGATTTTTTCCTAACAATTTTTAAGTCATTTAATTTTTAAAAAAAAAATGTAAGTAACGATTTCCGAAATAATAAATTATTTTTGATATTTTTTACTGAAGATTTTTAACTCATTTAATTTTTATATAAATTTTTAACAGCGATTAAATAAATATTAAATAAAACAAAAAAAAAATGATCCCAGTTTCAAAAGCTCCTTTGTCTCACTCAAATACTTTCCCATTACGTCAGCTGTCATTTACGCCGGTCAATCTCCAGATCGATATTCAATTATCATTTGTTAAGAAGAGAAACGCGGTACTAGAAGCGATAAAGACAAATAGACACGTGCCAATGATCCAGAGAGAACTTACAACGTATATTTATCACATTAAAGAATGACACAATAATCGCTATTGTGCTAATGGAGTTGTCTTTCACCCTCTCTAACACACTCGAATCGTGATCGGAATTGGAAATCTTTAAAATAGAGATGGAAGATAATCAAAATTAAATTTATAAATTTTCAAATATTATAAAAAATACCTAAATAAAATCTAGATTACTAAAAAAAAAATAATCCGGTACAAAATAACAGTTCCATAATAACACTTCACCTCTATATAATATTTATTATTACAAACCGATATATCATCCAGCTTGTCACTTTCGTCTATGTTAGGTAATGAGTTTAGCACTCGATAAAAGGCGTTACACAATCTAAGAATTAATTTCACTATACAGAGTGTCTCCTTTAAAAAAAATTACTCTTATTACTTATAAAAAATAATCTATAGGACATCCTGTATGTTGATTAATTAAGAAACTAGGTTGCAAAATTGTAGGTGTTGTTTAAACTATTATTGACCAGTTCAGTTTGAACTGGGTAACGGAATTTTTTTTTTAATCGCTAGTTTAGTGATCGGTAACTTGATTGATACTAAAAATAATTTACATAATAATTTAGATTAAATAATAGGTGTAATTTATATTAATGGTATTAAGATTTTTATGTCATTTAATTTTTTCAAATTTTTAGGTAGCGATTTTTAAGTAATTTATTTTTTTTTGAAAATTTTTAGTAGCGATTTTTAAGATTTATAAATTCTGCACAGATATTTTTTAGTCAATTAATTTTTTTAGATATTTTTAGTAGCGATTTTTATGTCATTTATTATTTTTAGAGATTTCTAGTAGCGATTTTTAATTATTTTATTAATTTTATCGTAGCGATTTTTAAGTAATTTACTTTTTTTAGAAAATTTTTAGTAGCGATTTTTAAGATTTATAAATTCTGCACAGAGATTTTTTAGTCAATTAATTTTTTTAGATATTTTTAGTAGAGATTTTTAAGTCATTTAATATTTTTAGAGATTTCTGGTAGTGATTTTTAATTATTTTATTAATTTTATCGTAGCGATTTTTAAGTAATTAATTTTTTTTGGAAAATTTTTAGTAGCGATTTTTAAGATTTATAAATTCTTCACAGATATTTTTTAGTCAATTAATTTTTTTAGATATTTTTAGTAGCGATTTTTAAGTCATTTAATATTTTTAGAGATTTCAAGTAGCGATTTTTAATTATTTTATTAATTTTATCGTAGCGATTTTTAAGTAATTTACTTTTTTTAGAAAATTTTTAGTAGCGATTTTTAAGATTTATAAATTCTGCACAGAGATTTTTTAGTCAATTAATTTTTTTAGATATTTTTAGTAGCGATTTTTAAGTCATTTAATATTTTTCGAGATTTCAAGTAGCGATTTTTAATTATTTTATTAATTTTATCGTAGCGTTTTTTAAGTAATTTATTTTTTTTAGAAAATTTTTAGTAGCGATTTTTAAGATTTATAAATTCTACACAGAGATTTTTTAGTCAATTAATTTTTTTAGATATTTTTAGTAGCGATTTTTAAGTCATTTAATATTTTTAGAGATTTCAAGTAGCGATTTTTAATTATTTTATTAATTTTATCGTAGCGATTCTTAAGTAATTTATTTTTTTTAGAAAATTTTTAGTAGCGATTTTCAAGATTTATAAATTCTGCAGTCAATTATTTTTTTTTTAGATATTTTTAGTAGCGATTTTTAAGTCATTTAATATTTTTAGAGATTTCAAGTAGCGATTTTTAATTATTTTATTAATTTTATCGTAGCGTTTTTTAAGTAATTTATTTTTTTTAGAAAATTTTTAGTAGCGATTTTCAAAATTTATAAATTCTGCAGTCAATTATTTTTTTTTAGATATTTTTAGTAGCGATTTTTAAGTCATTCAGTATATTTAGAGATTTATAGTAGCAATATTTGAGTAATTTTTTTTTTAGAAAATTTTTAGTAACGATTTTTAAGATTTAAAAATTCTGCACAGATATTTTTCAGTCAATTAATTTTTTTAGATATTTTTAGTAGCGATTTTTAAGTCATTTAATATTTTTAGAGATTTCTAGTAGCGATTTTTAATTATTTAATTAATTTTATCGTAGCGATAATTTATTTTTTTTAGAAAATTTTTAGTAGCGATTTTCAAGATTTATAAATTCTGCAGTCAATTAATTTTTTTAGATTTTTTTAGTAGCGATTTTTAAGTCATTTAATATTTTTAGAGATTTTTAGTAGCGATTTTTAATTTTTATAAATTCTGCATAGAGATTTTAAGGTCAATTAACTTTTTTAGATATTTTTAGTAGCGATTTTTAAGTCATTTATTTTTAGAGATTTCTGGTAGTGATTTTTAATTATTTTATTAATTTTATCGTAGCGATTTTTAAGTAATTAATTTTTTTTGGAAAATTTTTAGTAGCGATTTTTAAGATTTATAAATTCTGCACAGATATTTTTTAGTCAATTAATTTTTTTAGATATTTTTAGTAGCGATTTTTAAGTCATTTAATTTTTTTAGAGATTTCAAGTAGCGATTTTTAATTATTTTATTAATTTTATCGTAGCGATTTTTAAGTAATTTACTTTTTTTAGAAAATTTTTAATAGCGATTTTTAAGATTTATAAATTCTGCACAGAGATTTTTTAGTCAATTAATTTTTTTAGATATTTTTAGTAGCGATTTTTAAGTCATTTAATATTTTTAGAGATTTCAAGTAACGATTTTTAATTATTTTATTAATTTTATCGTAGCGATTTTTAAGTAATTTACTTTTTTTAGAAAATTTTTAGTAGCGATTTTCAAGATTTATAAATTCTGCAGTCAATTATTTTTTTTAGATATTTTTAGTAGCGATTTTTAAGTCATTCAGTATATTTAGAGATTTCTAGTAGCAATATTTGATTAATTTTTTTTTTTAAAAAAATTTTAGTAACGATTTTTAAGATTTATAAATTCTGCAGTCAATTGTTTTTTTTAGATATTTTTAGTAGCGATTTTTAAGTCATTCAGTATTTTTAGAGATTTCTAGTAGCAATATTTAAGTAATTTATTTTTTTTAGAAAATTTTAGTAACGATTTTTAAGATTTATAAATTCTGCATAGAGATCTTTTAGTCAATTAATTTTTTTAGATATTTTTAGTAGCGATTTTTATGTCATTTAATATTTTTAGAGATTTCTAGTAGCGATTTTTCATTATTATATTAATTTTATCCTATCAATTTTTTAGTTATTTAATTTTTTTTATATTTTTAGTAGCGATTTTTAAGTAATTTAAAATTTTTAAAGGTTTTTAGTAGCTATTTTTAATTATTTTATTAATTTTATCGTAGCGATTTTTAAGTAATTTAATATTTTTAAAGATTTTTAGTAGCGATTTTTAATAATTTTATCGTAGCGATTTTTTAAGTAATTTATTTTTTTAGAATATTTTTAATAGCGATTTTTAAGATTTGTAAATTCTGCATACAGATTTTTTAGTCATTTAATTTTTTTTATATTTTTAGTAGCGATTTTTAAGTCATTTAATATTTTTAGAGATTTTTAGTAGCGATTTTTAATTATTTTATTAATTTTATCGTAGCGATTTTTAAGTAATTTATTTTTTTTTGGAAAATTTTAAGTAGCGATTTTCAAGATTTATAAATTCGGCATAGAGATTTTTAAGTCATTTAAATTGTTTATATTTTTAGTAGCGATTTTTAAGTCATTTAATTTTTTTAGAGATTTTTAGAAGCGATTTTCGATATATTTAATTAGATTATAAATTTTTCATAGCGATTTTTTAAGTTAATTGATTTTTTTAGAGTTTTATAGTAGCGTTTTTTAATATATTTAATTATTTTATAAAATTTTTATAGCGATTTTTTAAGTTAATGGTTTTTTTTGGAAATTTTTAGTAGCGATTTTCAATATATTTAAAAATTTTATAAATTTTTCATAGCGATTTTTAAGATATTTAATTTTTTTAGAGAATTTTAGCGATTTGCAAGATATTTGATTATTTTCTAAATTTTTCATAGCGATTTTATAAGTCAATAATTTTCGATATATTTGATTATGTTATAAATTTTTCATAGCGATTTTTTGGGTCAACTAATTTTTTAAAATACTTTTAGTAGGGCTTTTCAATATATTTTATAGTTTTTTAAGTAAATTGATTTTTGTAGATTTTTAGTAGCGATTTTCAAGATATTTGATTATTTCGTAAATTTTTTATAGCGATTTTTAAGTCATTTAATTTTTTAAGTGATTGTAAGTAGCGATTTTTAATTATTTTATAATTTTTTTCATGGCGATTTTTAAGTTTAGAGATTTTAAGTCTTTTAATTTATTTATAAATTTTTTCAAAGTGATTTCGAATTTTTTACTAGCGATTTTCAATATTTTTAATTCATATTTTAATTTTCCATTGCATCGTTTAATTTGTTTACAGAATTGTACTAGCAATTTTCGACATATTAAATTAATTTAAAAATTTTTCATAGCGATTATTTTTTTTAAAGATTTTTAGTAGGGATTATTTGATTATTTTATACATTTTTCATTGCGATTTTTATGTCAATTGGTTTTTTTAGAGATTTTAGTAGCGATTTTTAAAATATTTATTTATTTTACAAATTTTTCATAGCGATTTTTTCAAGTTAAATAATATTTTAGTGTTTTTTACGTCATTTAATATTTTAAGAGACTCCTTAGTAGCGATTTTCTTAGATTGTCGTGCCCCGTTTTAATCTGAATGAAATTCAACCTCCGTTCTATTGTTCTTTTTTTTATTTTTCAAAATAATTTGCATAATGATAGGCAGCACACGCTTCTGTAATAGCCATGTAATGAAAAATGAAAAAATTCAACTTCTACCATAAATTTAGTCAACCAGAAAACTGTTAGATTATACGTTCTCGAACTCTGGGGCATATATACAGATCCAAGACAATATGGAATCCGAGATAAATTAGGGGAAAGTGAAGCAACTTTATTAAATAACACTTCATAATAATAATAATACAGATAAAAGTAATCATTGGTCCTTCGATCCGGATATAATGTACACATAAAATTAAGTGGTCCTTCGAATCGGATACAATCTATAATTTACAAGCCAAAATAATAATTGGTCCTGCGAGCCGGATATTATCTGTAATTTACATATAAAAGTAATAATTGATCCTTCGAGTCGTATATAATCTATAATTTACAGTTAAAAGTAAGTGGTCATCCCTATAATTTACGTACTTATTTAGGTTGTTTTATTATTATTTATCTTGTTTACTCTAATAACGTTTAGTCAGCGATTTTTTTGTAGTTTGTAACAACATTGGGATTTTCGTTTTTGGGGTTTTTGTTTTAGACCCCACTTGTCCCTAAAAGTGAAGAATTCGGAATTTAAAGGTTACACGTAATTTCACTTGTCTCGTAATCTTTTGTGGTGAAACATGACTTTGTGAGTTTGTAATCTTTTAGAGTTCAATAAATATCGAAAGAATATCAAATAGACTAGAAGCTATATATTTTTCAAAATTATACGGTACTGTTTGACCTTCGATTTCAATAATTGTGTCAAAAGTTTATCTATATTGGTCATACAATAAAATATCTAGTTACATAAAATAATTCGCATTTTTTAAAAAATATTTAACAGTAAGGTTTCTAAGAATTTTTTTTATTGATTAATGTAGAAAAATTTTTGATTAATTTCTATGAAAAAACCTGACCAACGTTAACGTGCAGAGTCGATTTTAATTTCCGAGAAATCTAATAGTAATAAAAAAATACTAATCGAAGTGGTATGGATTTATAAAAAAACAAATGAGTAACTAAAAGAAACCGAATCAACACTTGTACTTTTTGATGATATTGCAATTAGTTGTGATTCATTTTTTAACAGCGATAATTAGAAATATTAAAAATAAACAAACTAGTGTGTTAATGATAAGAAAAAAAAATTGTTTATATTTAATATTCAAGAATATATTTTGTTTGTTAAAATTTTATCGATAAGAAAATTTCTTGTGTTATATCAGTTTAGAAACATCTGAAGAACGTTTTAAACCTTATCGGAATCTATCCAAAAATAAAATATGGCCCTTTTTCGGTAAACATAAAAACGTGCTATTTACCGAAACTCTCGTGCTGAATATACACGTACCATAACCATGTGGTGTTTACTTTTTGTTTCAACGTGTATACTAGATAGACAAAAATAGTCGATATTTTTATTACGGGGGTTAAACAATATGAACACTAGAAATTTAAAGACAAAAATGGTTTTTATATACCATAACAAGAAAAGTAAATATTTTAAAATGAGGTTAATCCTATTGAAAAGAGGATAAAACATTCAATAAGTGGGAATTTTTTCAAATTTTTTTAGCAAGAATTGTGACCAAGAGAAAAGGGAGAGACCAAAGTAGGGGAAATTAAAAAAATCAGTAAAGTTGTTGTCTCTCCCTATTCTCACAACCACAATTTTTTATCTAAAATTTGAAAAAAATTCCTAAATATAGAATATGGTTTTCTCTTTCTATCAACAGTCAGCACGTTTTAATAATATTGATAGTTTTTGTGTTACAGGGGTTAAACAATATGAAAACTAGAAATTTAAAGACAAAAATGCATTATATATTCCATAACAAAAATAAATAAATAATATATTCAAGTGACATTTATACCATTGAAAGGGGAATAAAAAATACTATAAATGAGAATTTTTTCAAAATTTTTTAGCAAGAATTGTGACCTTGAGAAAAGGGAGAGACCAAAAGAGGGGAAATTAAAAAATTCTTATAGTTATGGTCTCTCCCCATTTTCGCGGCCACAATATTTTATCTAAAATTTTGAAAAAATTTTTAAATATAGAATATTGTTTTCTCTTTCTATCGACAGTCGGCAAGTTTTAATAACGTTGATGGTTTTTATGTTACAGGGGTTAAACGATATGAAAACTAAAAATTTAAAGACAAAAATACATTTTATATCACATAACAAAAATAAATAAATAATATATTAAAATAAAATTCATACCATTGAAAAGTGAATAAAAAATACTACAAATAAGAATTTTTTCACAATTTTTTAGCAAGAATGCTGACCTTGAGAAAAGGAAGAGACCAAAGTAGGGGAAATTAAAAAAATCCTTATATTTGCAGTCTCTCCCTATTCTCACAACCACAATTTTTTATCTAAAATTTTTAAAAAATTCTTAAATATAGAATATTATTTTCTCTTTCTATCAACAGTTTGCAAATTTTAATATCGTTGATAATTTTTATGTTACAGGGGTTAAACAAAATGAAAACTAAAAATTTAAAGACAAAAATGCATTTTATATCCTATAACAAAAATAAATAAACAATATATTAAAATGAAATTTTTACCATTAAAAGGGGAATAAAAAATACTATAAATGAGAATTTTTTCAAATTTTTTTAGCGAGAATTGTGACCTTGAGAAAGGGGAGAGACCAATAGAGGGGAAATTAAAAAATCGTCATAGTTATGGTTTCTCCCTATTTTCACGGCAACAAATTTTTATCTAAAATTTTTAAAAAATTCGTAAATATAGAATATTGTTTTCTCTTTCTATCAACAGTCAGCACGTTTTAATAATATTAATAGTTTTTATGTTACAGGGGTTAAACGATATGAAAACTAAAAATTTAAAGACAAAAATGCATTTTATATCCCATAACAAAAATAAATAAATAATATATTAAAATGAAATTCATACCAATGAAAAGGGAATAAAAAATACTACAAATAAGAATTTTTTCACAATTTTTTAGCAAGAATTGTGACCTTGAGAAAAGGGAGAGATCAAAGCAGGGGAAATTAAAAAAATCCGTATATTAGAAGTCTCTCCCTATTCTCACAACCACCATTTTTTATCTAAAATTTTGAAAAAACTCTCACATATAGAATATTTTTTCCTCTTTTAAACTACTTTTATCACGTTTTAATAACATGGACAGTTTTTTTGTTACAGGGGTTAAACGATATGAAAACTAGAAATTTAAATTCAAACATTATTTCTAATGCTAGAACTACCCGTAGAATTATTATTATACATTTAATTCCTTAAAAATTACTAAATCCGGACCTGTAAAATCGACATTAGACCTCCACATTAGCATTTTCTCAACCAGTTAAAATGTTAAATGGGTAAAAATTATATGAATGGGTCATATAAATATATAAAAAGGGGCTGAGAGAGTCATTAGAATATTTCGCGCTTGCAACCCTTATATTTCAGGGTCGAAAGGTCCAATACACGTTTGTGGTGAACCTGCTCAACCACCAAAGGCGTACACAAACGATCAATATAAATAAATAAAAAATATTTTTTACTACCTTTATAAAGTTTTTTGTAATATAAAAAATACATATTGGAGAGCGTATAATAATTATATTTTGTTATTAAAAATTATTAGTTTTATGTTACTTCTAACTTATATTTAATGCATTAAACTAAAAAGTAGTAGAAAATTTATATTAATTATTAATAATGCATTCGTTAAAATAATAATAAAATTTTTGTTGTTACGCCTCTGCGTATCAAACAAGACCAGCCCAGTAATAATTCGCGTTTAGGGACCAATTTCTATTCATTTTATTATCAAGGGGGAAGTACCAGATGATCGCTAAGCCAGTATGGTGACCACTTGTTAGAAAAAGAACAAGAAATTCCAGATTACCCAGGAATTCTGGTTTTTTTTTGTACTTGATCGAGACACTCGACAGCAGGTACAAAGCATTAAAATAAATTTTATATTTAAGCATTTTATCATCACAAAAAAGATGGAGAACAAAGAAAATGCAAGTTTTTGCGAAAAAAGAAACAAAAATGAAGCATTTTGATAGAAAGTTTTAATCTCAGTTAGAAAAAAGAGCATTGTGATATTTTTAAATATTTTAGTTTATTCATTTATTAGTTTGCATGAAAAAAGAAATTATTTTTTGTTTATTTAATCTCGGTACTGAAGCTTTCAAATAAAAAAATTGAAATTTCCAGTATAAGTATTATGATGACGAAACAAGGGCTTTAAACCAGACCACTTAAATGGCGTCATAAATCAATGGGTGTTGATAGTTTTAGGTACCGAAACACTATTGAGAGGTAAAAGGGAAATATAGACATTCAGATAATAAAATCATTGTCTGTTGTTAAATATTGTTCGAATACACGTAAAGGTCACTTTTATAGTATAAAATTTCTGATTCAAAATTTTGAAAAAATTCAAACCCTATGACAAAAATTTCATGTACGTTAATGTATAAATAACTATAAAATTTTAATTCTACAGAAAATTTATATTTTTTCTAGCATTAAAAACAATATTTGAATTAAAATTTTTAGTTTTTATATCGTTTAACCCTTGTAACAAAAAAAATATAGATATTATTAAAACGTGCTAAATGTATTTGGAAAGAGAAAATAATAATCTATATTGGAGATTTTTTTCATAATTTTAGATTAAAAATTGTGGCTGTGAGAATAGGGAGAGACAGCAAGTATAAGGATTTTTTAATTTCCCCTATTTTGGTCTCTCCCTTTTCTCAAGGTCACCATTTTTCCTTAAAAATTGTGAAAAAATTCCCATTTATAGTATTTTTTATTATCTTTTTAATGGTATTAAGTTCATTTTAAAATATTGTTTACTTCTGATGTTATGGAATATAAATGGAATTTTGGACTTTAAAATTCTCTTGATCAAAAATTTCAAAAATTTGAATAAAAAAATCTATAAAAATTTTAAGATCGTGTAAAAATTTCAAGATTTTGTAAAAATATCAAAAATTTCAAGAACTGTGATCAAAAATTTCAGGAAATTTGATCAAATTTTAAAAATTTCAATCAAAAATTTCTAAAATTTCAATAAAAAATTTCAAAAACTTTGATCAAAAATCTCAAAAATGTTGATTCAAATTTAAAAAATTTCAATCAGTAATCTAAATATACAAATTTAATGATTTTGTAATTTCCCATACTTTGTTCTCTCCCTTTTCTCAAAGTTACAATTCTTGTTTAAAAATTTTGAAAAAATTCCTAATTATAGCATATTTTATTCTTTTTTCAATGGTATTAAGTTCGTTTTAAAATATAATTTATTTCTTACGTTACGAGATATGAAAGGAATTTTTGCCCTCAAATTTCTAGTTTTCATATCGTTCAACCCTTGTAACTAAAAAACTATATACGTTATTAAAATGTGCTAAATGTATTTGGAAAGAGAAAAAAATATTCTATATACTTGATTTTTCTCAAAATTTTAGATTGTGGTTGTGAGAATATGGAGAGACTGCAAATATAAGGATTTTTTTAATTTCCCCTACTTTGGTCTCTCCCTTTTCTCAAGGTCACAATTCTTGCTCAATAATTTTGAAAAAATTCTCATTTATAGTATCTTTTATTCTCTTTTCAATGGTATTAAGTTCATTTTAAAATAGTATTTATTTCTTATGTTATGGGATATAAAAGGAATTTTTGTCTTATAATTTCTAGTTTTCATATCGTTTAACCCCTGTAACAAAAAAACTATCGACGGTATAAAAATGTGCTAAATGTAGTTAGAAAGAGAAAAAAATATACTACATTTAGGATTTTTTTCAAAATTTTATACAATAAGAATAAGGAGAGATTGCAACATTACTAATTTTTAATTTCCCCTACTTTGGTCTCTTCCTATTCTCATGTTCACAATTCTTGCTCAAACATTTTGAAAAAATTCATGCATATAGTACTTTTAATTCTATTTTCAATGGGTTTTTAGTTTTCTTGTTATGGGTTATAAAAAGCATTTTTATTCAAATATATGTACACCACTGTATATGTACATATAAAAAATTTTACCAGCGTGTACTTTGTCCATTTCTGATATGACATAAATGACTCATAATGACCTGTCATAGAAATTTGTTTACCTATAATACCGATAATAAACAAACAAGATGACTTTATTTGCAAAACAAGTGATTAAATAATAATTAATTTAATGTTTTGATTTTCAGAGAAAGTTCAAGAAATAAACAAAAAAAAATCCATTCCTCTAATAAAAAATTATAAACCTTTTATAACCGTATAGAGACAACAAACAATTGCCGAATGATCCTCTTCAACCATAATCTTTTGTTTTGATCGTCAATAAAAAAAAACTCTTGTAAAAGGAAAAGGGTTAAATCTCGGTGAGTTGAATTTTTAAATTATAGATGGAAGAAAAAAAAGAGGAAAAATAGAGCACCTGGCTGCATAACCAGGTCGACAAGGCAAGGTAGAGAGGAACACCTGGGTTCAAAAACGGCGGCACGGCACCCTTGATTTTTAATAAGTGTTTTTTTTTTAAACATCGATTTACATGTGTAATTAAAATATTTTGGATCAAAAATTTTCCAGTTATAAATAATTATTATAAGTAATGGTAAAATTCTATTGAAATATTTTCTCTAATATATAATTTTCGATCCAGATGTAAACAGATTTGTAAAAGAAAAAAAAAATCGCATCTGCTCATATATAAAGCAAAAGGTGTTTTAACTTCAATATTCGTCACCCTAGTTGGTTATTGGATAGGTCTACTTTATGTTTTAAATGATATGGTTCAGTGTAATGACGTGTTTGGTAGCTTTTCACTTAAGGGGATATGCATACCGATAAAACGATAATTATTATTATCAACGTAGACATCGATAATACATAGATAATTATAGTTCAAATGTCAGTTAAAAATTTCTTGAATTATACAAGGTGTTATATATTACGAAAATATTTTTAATTTATAAATCAGAATTGAAAAGTTGAAGCAGAAGGACTGGATGTTTATTTTTTTTTTAATATCAATAATGTAACAAATCCAAAATGGATAAATAATTAAAAAAATTAAGTATGGATGAGGAATTTTAAAAAAAATCATACCCCGTGGAAAAAATTATATGTGCGTTCATGGGTAAACACAAAATATTAATAATTACAGATATTTTATATTTTTTCTACGATTAGAACAGATATTTTAATTTAAAATTTTAGTTTTCATATCGTTTAACCCTTGTAGCAAAAAACTGTTGACGTTGTGAAAATGTACTAAATGTAGTTGGAAAGAGAAAAAATATATTTTATATAGGCAAATTTTTTCAAAATTTTAGATTAGAAATTGTGGGCGTGAAAATTGAGAGAGAACACAGCTTAAAAGAATTTTCAATTTCCCCTACTTTGGTCTCTCCCTTTTCTCAAGGTCACAATTATTGCTTAAAAATTTTGAAAAAATTCCCAATTATAGAATGTTTTATTCCCTTTTCAATGGTATTAAGTTCATTTTAAAATATTGTTAAATTTTTTTGTTAATGTGATGTAAAAGGAATTTTTGTCTTTAAATTTCTATTTTTCATATGGTTTAACCCTCGTAATAAAAAAACGGTGTTATTAAAACGTGCTACAAATAGACGAAAAGAGAAAAAATATTCTACATGTGTATTTATTTTCAAAATTTTAGATCAAAAATTCAGGTTGTGAGAACAGGGAGAGACCACAACTATAAGGATTTTTTAATTTCCCCTACTTTGGTCTCTCCCTTTTCTCAAGACCAGAATTCTTGATTAAAAATTTTGAAAAAATTCCCGCTTGGAGTATTTTTTTATTCTCTTTTCAATGATGTAAAGTTCGTTTTAAAAGTTTATTTACATTTTTTATTACGTAACATAAAACACATTTTTGTCATTAAATTTGTAGTTTTCATATCGTTTATCCCCTGTAGCAAGAAAACTATTAACGTTATGAAAACATACTAAATATAGTTGGAAAGAAAAAAAAATATATTACAACTACAATTTTTTTCAAAATTTTAGATTAAAAATTGTTGCTGCGAGAATTTGGAGAGATCACAGCTTTAAAGATATTTCAATTTCCCCTACTTTAGTCTCTCCCTTTTCTCAAGGTCACAATTTTGGTTTAAAAATTTTGAAAAAATTCCCACTTATAACATTTTTTACCCCCTTTTCAATGGTATTATGCTCATTTTAAAATATTATTAATTTAATTTGATACATAAAAGACATTTCTGTCATTAAATTTCCACTTTTCATATTGTTTAACCCCTGTAACGAAAAAACTAGAGAAGTCATAAAAATATGCTAGATGTAGTTAGAAAGAGAAAAACATATTCTATATACACGAATTTTTTCAAAATTTTAGATAAAAAATTGTGACTATGAGAATAGGAAGAGACCACATCTGTAACGATTTTTTAATTTCCCCTACTTTGGTCTCTCCCTTTTCTCAAATTCATAATCCTTGATAAAAAAGTTTGAAAAAATTAGAAAAAATTAAAAAAACTGACAATGGGCAGAAAAAAATTTTAAAAAAAATCACTAAAACTCTTCCAGTTTTGAATTGAAAATAAATCCGAATACATTTTAAAAAAAGGGAAAATTTAGGGTAAAAAAGCAAGAGGGGTAAAAAAGGTTAACCAAAAAAAAAGGAAAAAATAGGACAAAAAAAACAACCAGAGAAGAAGGGTGGGGCATCAAACATGTGATAGAAAAAAAATCGTGTGGGGGTAAATGAGGCGTGAAAAAGTGTAAGAAAAAAACTGGAGGAAAATAAATGTGGAAAAAGGAAGAATGTGAAAAATAATGAGGCAAGAAGGGGAAAATTTAAATGCCTGAAAAAAGGTAGGGCAAAAACAAAAAAATGAGGTAAAAATCGAAAAGAAAAGTAAGAAAACAAGTGGGGCAAAAATATCACAAAAAAAAGGCAATTGGGCCAAAAAAGGGAAAATGGTGTATAAACAAAATACAACAAAAAACATCAAAAAATGGGAGAAAAAAGCACAGAAGAAATTAAAAAAAAAACAAAAGGATTAAAAAGTGGGGTAAAAAAGAGGAGCTAGTAATTGTGAGACAAAAACAATTGTAAGCGAAAAAAATTGAGAAAATGGGGCCAAAAATACGAGTAGAAAAAAAGTCATTTACAATATTTTTTCTTTGTACAATTTTGGTTTAAAAATATTTAAAAAATTCATACCCCATGAAAAAAATATATGTACGTTGATGTGATAACACAAAATAGTAATAAATGAATTGTAATTGTAAAAATAATTAAATTTTTCCCAACATTAGAAATAATATTTGAATTAAAATTTTTAGTTTTCATATCGCTTAACCCCTGTAACAAAAAAAATATCTACGTTACTAAAACGTGCTAAATGCATTTGGAAAGAGAAAAAAATATTCTATATATCCGAATTTTTTCACAATTTTATATAAAAAATTGAGACTATGAGAATAGGGAGACTCTAAAACTATAACGACTTTTTAATTTCCCCTACTTTGGTCTCTCCCTTTTCTCAAGGTCACAATTCTTGTTTAAAAATTTTGAAAAAATTCCCACTTATATAATGATTTATTTTCTTTTTAATGGTGTTAAGTTCATTTTAAAATATTATTTACTTCTTTTGTTATAGGGTATAAAAACATTTTTATCTTTAAATTTCTACTTTTCACATTGTTTAACCCCTGTAACAAAAAAATTATCTACATTATCAAAACGTGCTAAATGTAGTTGGAAAGAGAAAAAAATATGTTATATTTACGATATTAAAAAATTGTTATCGTGAGAATAGGAAGAGACCCAAGTAAAAGGTTTTTTAATTTCCCCTACTTTGGTCTCTCCCTTTTCTTAAACTCACAATTCTTGCTTAAAAAATTTGAAAAAAATCCCACTTATAGTATTTTTTATTCTCTTTTTAATGCTATTAAGTTCATTTTACTTATGGCATATTTTGACAATTGACAGATGACAAAATTTGCATTTACACGTGTCTACTGAGTGTATCATTACTCATTATCTTAGTACAAAAAAAAAATGATCTCATTCCCTTTAAAAAAACTTAATCTAATGAACGAATGGGTTAATGGGCAATGGTCCATTGAAAGATGGTCACAAGCCGGAACAGACATCCGGTATGATGACGCACTGACACACCTTAAGATGGTGGATGTCTATTATGATATACGGATCGAAATTATTACGCTCCTTAACACGTGTAAATATGTCCATTGTGCCACTTGTTATGGTTCAAAGGGTTCTTTTCAATAACAAAATTTTATTATGTTATAAATATTGTTATATTTTAAATCGATCTTGATTTTTAAGTAATTTAACAGAGTGTATAATTTTTTTTTGGTTCCAGTTTTTTTACCTTTTACTTAAATTTGCAGTACGCTAATGAATCAGATACGGAATCACACCTTGCACTATTTTTCAATATCCGTTTTTACCCTACATTTGTTTGTATTTAGCATCAAAGGGTACATTCATTCACTTGATGAATGCCTGCACTGTATCACGACACCAGTTGACAAAATGACACTGTATTTATTTACTCGTAGATATGACGACTTGAAAAAATAAAATTGTGCACAGAAAAACCAGTTAATAAATAAAGCAGGAGATAAAATTTATATAAATAGGTTGGATTTTAAATTTTTAAAACCCGTAAAACTATTATTTTAGTTTGCAAATTTACCCATTACTTTAACGGTAAATAAGTGAAAACCGGTACTGCGAAAAATATTGTAAAAAATATATGTTAGGCATTCATATTTTTTTTAATAAATTCCAAAAAATAAAATATTAAATTTTTGTACTTACTGAAATATAAAAATCTATAAGGAAAAATGCACCCAATATTTACTACTTAGTTTAACATTAAATAAGTGAAAACCGGTACTGCGAAAAATTTTGTAAAAAATATATGTTAGGTCTTAATATTTTTTTTAATAATTTCCAAAAAAATTAAATATTAAATTTTTGTACTATCTGAAATATAAAAATTTATATGGAAAAATGCACCAAATATTTACTACTTAACTTAACGTTAAATAAGTGAAAACCGGTACTGCAAAAATTTTTGAAAAAAATATATGGTATTCATTAATACATTTTTTAATAATTTCCAAAAAATAAAAAATTAAATTTTTGTACTTTCTGAAATATAAAAATGTATATGTAAAATTGCACCTACCATTTACAACTTATTTTAACGTTAAATAAGTGAAAACCGGTACTGCGAAAAATATTGTAAAAAATATATGTTAGGCATTAATACATTTTTAATAATTTCCAAAAAATAAAATAATAAATTTTTGTACTTTTTGAAATATGAAAATATTAATGGAAAAATGCACCTAATATTAACCTCTAATTTTAACGTTAAATTAAGTCGAAACCGGTACTGTGAAAAATTTTGAAAAAAATGTATATTAGTTTTAGTCGAATGAATTTTTTATTATTATTATTATTATTATTATTATTATTTACATAGGAAATTGTTTTGTTCGCCCTGTATATTTCTGATAGCGTTGTAAATATATAATTGATTTTCAAGACGTATACGGCTTTATAAATTTTGCAAATTTATGCCAGCAAGTTGACATTTTGATAGCCAAAGCGCTGGATGCATTTACGTCCGTTCATTCTACTTATGACTAAATAATTTATGATATTTTTAATGGTTCAATCTTTGTAATATAATTCTTAAAAGTAAGTCAAACACAATGTTTCTATACTGAGAATATATTTTTGATTTATTTAATTTTGCCTTATAAAATTTATTTCGACTACGCCTTTGGTGTTATGGTATAAAGTTTTCTGGGTAATTCCAAAACCGATGTTTATTTAGAAATAAAATGAATGTACAAGTGAAAATTGTATCCACTTGTTGGAAATTTTGTGGAAAAATAAAAATAGGTCGTTGATATGGAAGTTAGTACAGCTGGCTCGTGTTCCAACTGTCTTTTTTAATAAAAAATTGATTTTATTCAAATTTAATACTTAATTTTTTGGAAATTATTAAAAAATTTATAAATGCCTAATATATATTTTTTTCAAAATTTTTCGCATTACCGGTTTTCACTTATTTAACGTTAAAGTAAGTGGTAAATATTAGGTGCATTGTTCCATATATATTTTTATATTTCAGAAAGTACAAAAATGTAATATTTTATTTTTTGGAAATTAGTAAAAAAAGTATTAATGCCTAACATAAATTTTTTACAAAATTTTTGGCAGTACCGGTTTTCACTTATTTAACGTTAAATTAAGTGGTAAATATTAGGTGTAATTTTTCATATATATTTTTAAATTTCAGAAAGAACAAAAATTTAATATTTTATTTTTTTGGATATTATTAAAAAAAGTATTAATGCCTAACATATATTTTTTACAAAATTTTTTGCAGTACCGGTTTTCACTTATTTAATGTTAAAATAAGTGGTAAATATTAGGTGCATTTTTCCATTTATATTTTTATATTTCAGAAAGTACAAAAATTTAATATTTTTTTTTTGGAAATTATTAAAAAATGTATAATTGCCTAACACATATTTTTTTCAAAATTTTTTGCAGTACCGGTTTTCACTTATTTAATGTTAAAATAAGTGGTAAATATTAGGTGTAATTTTTCATATGTATTTTTAAATTTCAGAAAGTACAAAAATTTAATATTTTATTTTTTGGAAATTATTAAAAAAAGTATTAATGCCTAACATATATTTTTTACAAAATTTTTTGCAGTACCGGTTTTCACTTATTTAATGTTAAATTAAGTGGTAAATATTAGGTGTAATTTTTCATATGTATTTTTAAATTTCAGAAAGTACAAAAATTTAATATTTTATTTTTTGGAAATTATTAAAAAAAGTATTAATGCCTAACATATATTTTTTACAAAATTTTTTGCAGTACCGGTTTTCACTTATTTAATGTTAAAGTAAGTGGTAAATATTAGGTGTAATTTTTCATATATATTTTTAAATTTCAGAAAGTACAAAAATTTAATATTTAATTTTTTGGAAATTAGTAAAAAAAGTATTAATGACTAACATATATTTTTATAAAATTTTTGCAGTACCGGTTTTCATTTATTTAATGTTAAAATAAGTGGTAAATATTAGGTGCATTTTTCCATTTATATTTTAATATTTCAGAAAGTACAAAAATTTAATATTTTCTTTTTTGGAAATTATTAAAAAATGTATAATTGCCTAACATATATTTTTTACAAAATTTTTTGCAGTACCGGTTTTCACTTATTTAATGTTAAAGTAAGTGGTAAATATTAGGTGTAATTTTTCATATATATTTTTAAATTTCAGAAAGTACAAAAATTTAATATTTAATTTTTTGGAAATTAGTAAAAAATGTATAATTGCCTAACACATATTTTTTTCAAAATTTTTTGCAGTACCGGTTTTCATTTATTTAATGTTAAAATAAGTGGTAAATATTAGGTGCATTTTTCCATTTATATTTTTATATTTCAGAAAGTACAAAAATTTAATATTTTCTTTTTTGGAAATTATTAAAAAATGTATAATTGCCTAACACATATTTTTTTCAAAATTTTTTGCAGTACCGGTTTTCACTTATTTAATGTTAAAATAAGTGGTAAATATTAGGTGCATTTTTCCATTTATATTTTAATATTTCAGAAAGTACAAAAATTTAATATTTTCTTTTTTGGAAATTATTAAAAAATGTATAATTGCCTAACATATATTTTTTACAAAATTTTTTGCAGTACCGGTTTTCACTTATTTAATGTTAAAGTAAGTGGTAAATATTGGGTGTAATTTTTCATATATATTTTTAAATTTCAGAAAGTACAAAAATTTAATATTTAATTTTTTGGAAATTAGTAAAAAAAGTATTAATGCCTAACATATATTTTTTACAAAATTTTTTGCAGTACCGGTTTTCACTTATTTAATGTTAAAATAAGTGGTAAATATTAGGTGCATTTTTCCATTTATATTTTTATATTTCAGAAAGTACAAAAATTTAATATTTTTTTTTTGGAAATTATTAAAAAATGTATAATTGCCTAACACATATTTTTTTCAAAATTTTTTGCAGTACCGGTTTTCACTTATTTAATGTTAAAATAAGTGGTAAATATTAGGTGCATTTTTCCATTTATATTTTAATATTTCAGAAAGTACAAAAATTTAATATTTTCTTTTTTGGAAATTATTAAAAAATGTATAATTGCCTAACATATATTTTTTACAAAATTTTTTGCAGTACCGGTTTTCACTTATTTAATGTTAAAGTAAGTGGTAAATATTAGGTGTAATTTTTCATATATATTTTTAAATTTCAGAAAGTACAAAAATTTAATATTTAATTTTTTGGAAATTAGTAAAAAAAGTATTAATGCCTAACATATATTTTTTACAAAATTTTTTGCAGTACCGGTTTTCACTTATTTAATGTTAAAATAAGTGGTAAATATTAGGTGCATTTTTCCATTTATATTTTTATATTTCAGAATGTACAAAAATGTAATATTTTATTTTTTTGGAAATTATTAAAAAAAGTATTAATGCCTAACATATATTTTTTACAAAATTTTTTGCAGTACCGGTTTTCACTTATTTAATGTTAAAATAAGTGGTAAATATTAGGTGCATTTTTCCATATATATTTTTATATTTCAGAATGTACAAAAATGTAATATTTTATTTTTTTGGAAATTATTAAAAAAAGTATTAATGCCTAACATATATTTTTTACAAAATTTTTTGCAGTACCGGTTTTCACTTATTTAATGTTAAAATAAGTGGTAAATATTAGGTGCATTTTTCCATATATATTTTTATATTTCAGAATGTACAAAAATGTAATATTTTATTTTTTTGGAAATTATTAAAAAAAGTATTAATGCCTAACATATATTTTTTACAAAATTTTTTGCAGTACCGGTTTTCACTTATTTAATGTTAAAATAAGTGGTAAATATTAGGTGCATTTTTCCATATATATTTTTATATTTCAGAATGTACAAAAATGTAATATTTTATTTTTTTGGAAATTATTAAAAAAAGTATTAATGCCTAACATATATTTTTTACAAAATTTTTTGCAGTACCGGTTTTCACTTATTTAATGTTAAAATAAGTGGTAAATATTAGGTGCATTTTTCCATATATATTTTTATATTTCAGAATGTACAAAAATGTAATATTTTATTTTTTGGAAATTAGTAAAAAAAGTATTAATGCCTAACATATATTTTTTACAAAATTTTTTGCAGTACCGGTTTTCACTTATTTAACGTTAAATTAAGTGGTAAATATTAGGTGTAATTTTTCATATATATTTTTAAATTTCAGAAAGAACAAAAATTTAATATTTTATTTTTTTGGATATTATTAAAAAAAGTATTAATGCCTAACATATATTTTTTACAAAATTTTTTGCAGTACCGGTTTTCACTTATTTAATGTTAATGTAAATAGTAAATATTACGTTTAATTTTCCATATATATTTTTATATTTTAAAAAGTACAAAAATTTAATATTTTATTTTTTTGGAAATTATTAAAAAATGTATTAATGCCTAACATATATTTTTTACAAAATTTTTTGCAGTACCGGTTTTCACTTATTTAATGTTAAAATAAGTGGTAAATATTAGGTGCATTTTTCTTTTTATATTTTTATATTTCAGAAAGTACAAAAATTTAATTTTTTGTTTTTTTGGAAATTATTAAAAAATGTATAATTGCCTAACACATATTTTTTTCAAAATTTTTTGCAGTACCGGTTTTCACTTATTTAATGTTAAAATAAGTGGTAAATATTAGGTGCATTTTTCCATATATATTTTTATATTTCAGAAAGTACAAAAATTAAATATTTAATTTTTTAGAAATTATTAAAAAAATTATTAATGCCTCACATTTATTTTTTACAAAATTTTACGCAGCACCGGTTTTCACTTATTTAATGTTAAAGTAAGTGGTAATAATTAGGTGTAATTTTACATAAAAATTTTTGTTTCAGAATATACAAAAATTTTATATTTTATTTTTTGGAAACTATTATTGTTAAAAAAATTTTTTTGGCAAAATTTTTTTCATAGTGATTGACAAATTGAGCAAAGAAACCATTAAATCAATTTTATTAATTTTATCTTTATTTCTAATGGGTCTGCGAATGAGTCAGAGTCAATGGTAATCGAGTAATAATTTATAGACGATTAAAATGAGTGAACAAATCTACACCTTTGTTTCTTTTGCGTAATAATACAGTGAGCGGAACAGATGTGTTTATTTTCTGTTTTTAAAGACCACCGGAACATCTGCTAAGGACTAAACGGCTTTTTAATCATCAATTGCCGACACTTTGATCGGATTTGAATTTGATTTACATACAACGAAGGTCAATATTACTTAAAATCATCTTATTAGTATAATTATTTTGTGATGCATCTATAAACCAATTAAAATTATTATTTTTTCATATATAAACAATTTTTTTTTATTGTATTGAAATAACTATTTATTTTTCACACCCTGTATTAGTAATTTGACAGAAAATTTCTCTTCTGATAAAAGTTTCTAAATTAAATAGGTTTTATAAAAAATGTAAAATAGATATTAAAAATATACAGGATGATGTCAAAAATACGTAAATTATTATTATAAAATTAATATTTATTTTGCACACCCTGTAATAATTGTACAGAAAATGTTACTTACAATGAAAATTTCTAAATACTATAAGCTTTAGAAAATCGTAAAATAGATATCAAAAAATATACAGGATGATGTCAAGAATACTGAAATTATGATTTTAAAATAACATTTTATTTTGCACACCCTGTATTATTGATTTTACAGAAAATTTCACCTATAACCAAAGTTTTTAAATTCCATAACCTTTATAAAATTGTAAAATAAATATCAAAAAATATACAGGATGATGTCAAGAATACGTAAATTATGATTATAAAATAACATTTTATTTTGCACATCCTGTATTATCGATTTCACAGAAAATATCACTAATAACGAAAGTTTCTAAATCCCCTAATATTTATAAAACCGCGAAATAAATATCAAAAAATATTCAGGATGATGTAAAAATACATAAAATATGATTACAAAATAATTTTTAGTTTGCACACCCTGTATAATTATTTTGACAGAAAATTCCCCTTGCGATAAAATTTCCTAAATCCAATAAGCTTCCTAGATTAGAAAAACACATATCAAAATTATACAGGATGATATAAAAATACGTAAAATATGATTACAAAATAACTTTTTAGTTCACACATCCTGTATAAACATTTTGACAGAAAATTTCCCTTGTGATAAAATTTCCTAAATCCAATAAGCTTCCTATATTAGAAAAACAGATATCAAAAATATACAGGATGATGTAAAAATAATTAAAATATGCTTTCAAAATAATTTTTAATTTGCACAACCTGTATAATAATTTTGACAGAAAATTTCCCTCTTGATAAAATTTCCTAAATTCAATTATCTTCCTAGATTAGAAAAACAGATATCAAATATATACAGGATGATGTAAAAATTCGTAAAATATGATTACAAAATAACTTTTTAGTTTGAACATCCTGTATAATTATTTTGACAGAAAATTCCCTTTGCGATAAAATTTCCTAAATCCAATAAGCTTCCTATATTAGAAAAACAGATATCAAAAATATACAGGATGATGTAAAAATACTTAAAATATGCTTTCAAAATAATATTTAATTTGCACACGCTGTATAATAATTTTGACAGAAAATTTCCCTCTTGATAAAATTTCCTAAATTCAATTATCTTCCTAGATTAGAAAAACAGATATCAAAAATATACAGGATGATATAAAAATACGTAAAATATGATTACAAAATAACTTTTTAGTTTGTATATCCTGTATAATTATTTTGACAGAAAATTCCCCTTCCGATAAAATTTCCTAAATCCAATAAGCTTCCTATATTAGAAAAACAGATATCAAAAATATACAGGATGATGTAAAAATACTTAAAATATGCTTTCAAAATAATATTTAATTTGCACACGCTGTATAATAATTTTGACAGAAAATTTCCCTCTTGATAAAATTTCCTAAATTCAATTATCTTCCTAGATTAGAAAAACAGATATCAAAAATATACAGGATGATATAAAAATACGTAAAATATGATTAAAAAATAGCTTTTTAGTTTGCACACCCTGTACAATTATTTTGACAGAAAATTTCCCTCCTGATAAAATTTCCTAAACCCAATAAGCTTGCTGTATTAGGAAAACAGATATCAAAAATGTACAGGATGATATAAAAATACGTAAAATATGATTACAAAATAACTTTTTAGTTTGCACACCCTGTACAATTAGTTTGATAGAAAATTTGTCACGTGATAAAAATTTCTGAATCCAGTATTCGTTTTTTTTAATAAATATACTTTTGACATGTTTAAAATAAAATAAAAAATCCCTTTACAATATTTATTTATCATCCTGTACATTAAAAATCTGAAAACCATATAGTCAAAGTGCATTGGCACGCGTTCCGGGGCCTCTTCCGACCAGCTGTACTCGTATATTTTGGAAAGACCGTTACGATACACGGAATTAGAGACAAAAACACCAACAAAGACACCAACTACACTACACTTAGGTATTAAAAAGAGAAAGATATAGAATGAAACAGAAGGGAATAGCGCACCCTCCAGATGGAACGTCGAGAAATCCCCTTGAGCCACCTTCGATCCACCTGGCCGCACGGGGACGTCTATGACGTTTTTGTACATTTATAAACGTGAACGAACATGTGCAGATATGTGAGGATTGATGGGGATTAAAAGAGAAGAAAATTTATGGAAAATTAACTAGTTCAAAAATATAAATAATAAAAATTTAATACATCTGGTTGACATCTTTTCAAATTTTACGTGATACCTATTGGAAATTTTTATTGAACACTTTGTACGTGATAGAACTATTGATTGGATTTTATTGTGGGTTCAGTTGGGAAACATGTGCTGGACATTCTTGTAATTTTCGGTTTTTATTTGTTGATTTTAAGGGCAAAAGGTAACCATAAAAATTAAATTTTATCGAGCGGGAAATTTTTTTTATTAATACCAAAAATAAATTGTAGTCAAATTTGTTGGTGGAATCAAACAAATTTGAAATTTCTAAGTAGACATCATCCTGTATATTTTTGATATTTGTTTTATGGTTTTATAATACTTATGAGATTTAAAAACTTTTATCCGAAATAAAATTTTCCGTAAAATTAATACTACAGGGTGTACAAACTAAAGGCTTATTTTATAATCATAATTTACGTATTTTTGAGAGCATCCTGTATATTATTAATATCTGTTTTCATAATTAAGGAAGCTTATTGGATTTAGAAACTTTTATCACGTGAGAAATTTTCTGTCAAAATAAATGTACAGGGTGTGCAATCTAAAGAGTTATTTTATAATCATAATTTACGTATTCTTGACATCATCCTGTATATTTTTTGATATTTATATTATGATTTTATAAAGCTAATTTGATTTAGAAGCTTTCATTACAAGTGAAATTTTCTGTAAAGTTAATACTACAGGGTGTGCAAACTAAAGAGTTATTTTGTAATCATAATTTACGTCTTCTTGACATCATCCTGTATATTTTTTGAAATTTTTTTACGTTTTCATAAAGCTCATAGGATTTATAAACTTTTATTTCAGGTGAAATTTTCTGTAAAATTAATACTACAGGGTGTGCAAACTAAAGTATTATTTTATAATCTCCATTTATGTATTCTTGACATCATCCTGTATATTTTTTTTATGCATTGAATAATTTTATAAAGCTAATATGATTTAGAAACTTTCATTATAATTGAAATTTTCTGTAAAATTAATACTACAGGGTGTATAAACTAAAGTGTTATTTTATAATCATAATTTACTTGTTCTTGACATCATCCTGTATATTTTTTGAAATTTTTTTACGTTTTCATAAATCTCATAGGATTTATAAACTTTTATTTCAAGTGAAATTTTCTGTAAAATTAATACTACAGGGTGTGCAAACTAAAGTATTATTTTATAATCTCCATTTATGTATTCTTGACATCATCCTGTATATTTTTTTTATGCAGTGAATAATTTTATAAAGCTAATATGATTTAGAAACTTTCATTATAATTGAAATTTTCTGTAAAATTAATACTACAGGGTGTATAAACTAAAGTGTTATTTTATAATCATAATTTACTTATTCTTGACATCATCCTGTATATTTTTTGAAATTTTTTTACGTTTTCATAAATCTCATAGGATTTATAAACTTTTATTTCAAGTGAAATTTTCTGTAAAATTAATACTACAGGGTGTGCAAACTAAAGAGTTATTTTATAATCATAATTTACGTATTCTTGACATCATCCTGTATATTTTTTGATATTTTTTTTACGATTTTATAAGGCTCATAGGATTTATAAACTTTTATTTCAAGTGAAATTTTCTGTAAAATTAATACTACAGGGTATGCAAACTGAAGTATTATTTTATAATCGTCATTTACGTATATTCTTGATATCATTCGATAAAAGAACGTTTAGTAAACGTTTGTGCGAGAACATTTTTAAAAAGGAACATTAAAACGTTCAAAATTTGTCGATATAATGTCTGAATAAAAAAAACGTTTTTTACTCTATATACAATACTCAAACGTTTATAAAAACTACGATACGAAACGTTTAGTAAACGTTTTTGTTAGATTTTTTAAAAAGGAATATAAAAAAACCGTTCAATATATGTCGATAAAGCGACCGAATAAAAAATTAAAAAAAATAACATGTTTTACGCTGCAGTTCAGACGTTTATAAAACCCACGATAAAAAACGTTTAGTAAACTTTTGTGCTAGAACGTTTTTAAAAATAAATATAAAAACAGTCCAAAATACGTCGACAAAACATTTGAAATTGTGAATTAAAAAAAAAGTTTATCCTACTCAAATGTTTATAAACCCTACGATAAAAAACGTTTAGTAAACATTTTTCTTTACTGTCCATTTTTGAATGTATTTTTATAAAGTTTGTAAACGTTTAATTTGAGTCATTTTTAAAACGTTCATAAACCATTTTTTTTTAAAAGGAATTAAGTAAGGTTATTTCCACATTTTTGTAAATCATTTTTCAAACTACTGTAAAAAAACCGTTTTGTTTAGGTATGCAAAAGTACGTTTAAAAAAAGTTATTTAAACGTTTAATTTGAGTCAGTTTTAACACGCTTTATTTAAGTTTATTTCTAAAAAAAAACGTAAGAAAGTGACGTTTCTTAAACGTTTTGATAACCATCGTAAAAAACGTTTGGTTTTTTAATTTGGAATGTATTTAAAAAGTTTGTAAACGTTTAATTTTAGTATTTTTAAAAATATTATAAAACGTTTTTCTGATCCTCAAAAGCATGGTTTTAGAAAAAATTAGTAGGTGACCTTTTTTCAACGTTTTCGTAAATTATTTTTAAAAAAGAGACAACAACGTACGTTATTTAGACCTTTAATTTGTGTCGATTTTCAAAAACGTTATATTCAGTTTCTTAAAGGAATGTAAAAAAAACGTTTTTGTAATCATTGTAAAAAATGTTTGTATTTTTAATGTCCAATTTAGAATATTTTTTAACTTTGTAAACGTTTAATTTGAGTCATTTTTAAAATGTTTATAAAACGTTGTTTTTTTTGTGATCTTCAAAAGAATGATTTTAGAAAAAATCAGTAAGTGACGTTTTTTCAACGTTTTTGTAAATCATTTTTAAAAAAGAGTAAAAAATGGACGTCATTTAAACGTTTTTGTAAATAGTTTTTGGAAACATCGTAAAAAACGTTTAATTTGAGATATTTTTAAAAAACGTTATATTTAGTTCCTTAAAAGAATGTTAAAAAAAACGTAAGCAAGTGACGTTTTTAAACGTTTTTGTAAATCATTTTTAGAATCATCGTAAAAAACGTTTATTTTTTTAATGCCCAATTTAAAATACTTTTTATAAAGTTTGTAAACGTTTAATTTGATTCATTTTTAAAAAGATTATAAAATGTTTTTTTTGGTCCTCAAATTTAAGATTTTAGAAAAAGTCAGTAAGTAGCGTTTTTTTTTCAACGTTATTGTAAATAATTTTTTTTTAAAAGAGTAAAAAATGGACGTCATTTAAACGTTTTTGTAAATAGTTTTTGGAAACATCGTAAAAAACGTTTAATTTGAGATATTTTTAAAAAACGTTATATTTAGTTCCTTAAAAGAATGTTAAAAAAAACGTAAGCAAGTGACGTTTTTAAACGTTTTTGTAAATCATTTTTAGAATCATCGTAAAAAACGTTTATTTTTTTAATGCCCAATTTAAAATACTTTTTATAAAGTTTGTAAACGTTTAATTTGATTCATTTTTAAAAAGATTATAAAATGTTTTTTTTGGTCCTCAAATTTAAGATTTTAGAAAAAGTCAGTAAGTAGCGTTTTTTTTTCAACGTTATTGTAAATAATTTTTTTTTAAAAGAGTAAAAAATGGACGTCATTTAAACGTTTTTGTAAATAGTTTTTGGAAACATCGTAAAAAACGTTTAATTTGAGATATTTTTAAAAAACGTTATATTTAGTTCCTTAAAAGAATGTTAAAAAAAACGTAAGCAAGTGACGTTTTTAAACGTTTTTGTAAATCATTTTTAGAATCATCGTAAAAAACGTTTATTTTTTTAATGCCCAATTTAAAATACTTTTTATAAAGTTTGTAAACGTTTAATTTGATTCATTTTTAAAAAGATTATAAAATGTTTTTTTTGGTCCTCAAATTTAAGATTTTAGAAAAAGTCAGTAAGTAGCGTTTTTTTTTCAACGTTATTGTAAATAATTTTTTTTTAAAAGAGTAAAAAATGGACGTTATTTAAACGTTTAATTTAAGTGGTTTAAAAAAAAACATTTAGTTCCCTAAAAGCATGTTTTAAAAAAATGTAAGGATATGACGTTTTTTAAACGTTTTTGTAAATCGTTTTTAGAATGATAGTAAAAAAAGTTTGTTTTTTTAAATGTTCAATTTAAAATGTTTTTTAATGTTTTTTTTTAAAACGTTGTTTTCAGATCCTCAAAAGTACGTTTTTAGAAAAAAAAACAGGAAGTGACGTTATTTCAACGTTTTTGTAAATTATTTTTAAAAGAGTAAAACGTGGACGTTAAACAAGTTATATTTAATTCCTTCAAACTATGTTTCTAATAAAACGTAAGAAAGTGACGTTTTTGTACATCGTAAAAAACGTTTGTATTTAAAAATGACTACAAAACGTTTTCCTGTTAATAAAAAAAAAGAAGAAAACCGTATCGCGAATTACGCAATCCAAACCCGTGCGCCTAGCCGAGAGAATCTGACCAGCGCCTATTACGAAAAATCAACACGTAAAAATCAGCCTGTCATTGTACACAAGCCAGCCACCTAACACTCAACTGTTTTCTAATAACGAGCACACCTGCTTGGGTCCCTACCACTTTACGCGATCGCCGCTATTGGTCCGCTAAACGCTACTCGATTCTCATTGGTCGGACGGCACGTGCTGCTTGTGGAGTGGGATTAGGCTTAATAGCTAGCCGTGATCGCTCTTCCTGGTCAGAGATCGTTCGATTTTTGTAGCGTTTGTATCGTTTGTTCTGTTTGGTTTTTTTTTTTAAGTGTAATTTACGAACAATTTTGTGCTTATGGATTTTTTTTTTGTTTCTTTGGATTATTATTTTTGTGTTATTGTGCTGAGGATTTATAGCTGTTAGTATGATGGCGAAAAATTATGCTCATTGTCCTCTTAAAAAGAGGCCAATCGTTTTTGAGGATACACCTGGTAAGTTTATTAAAAAAATATATTATTTATTATTATTAATTTTCGTAGATATTAACACCATTTTTAAAATAATAATAATTTTTTTATTAATATTATTTTAATTAATTTATATTAATTTTGGTATTAAATAAAATATTAATTTTTAAAAAAATAATTATTTTTAAAAATATATATTTAAATTTAATTTTTGTAATATTTTGATTCCCATTTTTTTAATGTTTGTCAATATTAAAAATATATTCCTAAAAAAATATTATTTATTATTAATATTTATTGAAATTAATTTTGTTAAATAATAAATATAATATTAAATTTAAAGTATTTTTTTAATATATATTTTATATATTAATTTTTGTCATTTTTTTAATGTTTGTCAATATTAAAAATATATTCCCAAAAAAATGTTATTTATTATTAATATTAAATTAAAAGTATTTTTTTAATTATATTTTATATATTAATTTTTGTAACATTTTATTTATCATTTTTTAATGTTTGTCAATATTAAAAATATATTCCTAAAAAAATATTATTTATTATTAATAATAATTTAAGTAAATAATACATATATTTTATATATTTAAATTTAATTTTCGTAAAATTTTAATTCTTAATTTTTTAATATTAAAAATATATATGAATTATTAATATTAATTTAAATTAATTTTGATAAATAATAAATATAATATTGAATTTAATAAGTATATTTTATATATTTAAATTTAATTTCTGTAAGTAATATTTTTTCTCAAATTTTGCAAAATATTTTTAATAATAAAATTAGAATCTAATTATTATTTTCTTAAAATATATTTAAATACTGATTTTACAAAATATTTAATAAAGAATTCGTTTAATTTCCTTATTTTTTAAATATTTATTTAAATTTATATATTTAATATTTTTAATCTCAATATTTTTAATATTTGACAAAATATTTTTAATTTTAATAATAAACAAAAAGGTTAATAAAAATATATTTAAATAATTATTATATTCACAAAAAAAATATAAAAAATATAATTTAATATTTAATAAATAATTCGTTTAATTTCTCTAATATTTTGTTTTTTTAAATATGTATTTTATATATTTTTATATATTTAAATTTAATTTTAATATATTTCTTTAATATTTTAAATCTGATTATTTAAAAAAAAAAAAAAATATTAAAATATATTTAAATAAAAATTAATTTTTACTCGTTTTAATTATTTTGGTGAATATTACATAAATTAAATATTTTATTTAAAAAAATATATTTTAAATTTAATTTTTAAAAATCCTATAATATTTTAATTAATTTAAAACAAAATATATTTATATAAAAATTATGGCGGACGAGAATTGTGATTATGTTCCGATTTTGTTCAAAATTGGTATGTGGGGTTTTTTTGGGTCGGAGATTATAAATTTTTTTGTCAAAATTATTAAATTCAATATGGCGAATCCAAGATGGCGGACGAGATATATGATTATGTTCCGATTCTGTTCAAAATTGGTATGTGAGGGTTTTCGGGGTCAGAGATTAACCTTTTTTTATCATAATTAATAAATTCAATATGGCGAATCCAAAATGGCGGCGAGATTTATCATTATGTTCCGATTCTGTTCAAAATTTGTATGTAGGAATTTTTGGGGTTGGACATTATGAATTCTTTGTCAAAATTAATAAATTCAATATGGCGACTCCAAGATGGCGGACGAGATTTATGATTATGCTCCGATTTTGTTCAAAATTGGTATGTGTGGGTTTTTTGGGTCGGAGATTATGAATTTTTGGTTAAAAATAAAAAAATCAAAAATGGCTGACAACATTTATGATTATTTATCGATTATATTCAAAATTGGAATATAGGGAACATAGATTTCGATTTTTTTATCAATATGAATAAATACAAGATGGCGGGCGAGATTTATTATTATTAACCGATTATTTTTTGTTTCTTCGAACTAATTCTATAATTTAATTTGATAAACATTTGTTTTTATTAATATCATTTTTTTGACCATTTTTTTTTAATTGTTTCAGAAGAACCAGAAAACCTCTCAACAAAACCAGAAGACCTGAGCCTCACCGGTCGTCTAGCATCAGTTTCACCCCCATCATTCCCAACTTTATCCCACTTACCATCCCCACAATCATCCCTAACAGAATCTCCGCCATCTTCACCATCAATATCCCCTCCATCCCCGACACACTTCATGTACCAACCGCCAATTAAAGTAGAACCTTTAAGAGTACCAATAAGTCCAGATTATGCACCACAAACTTGGCATAGAAGCGTAACACCAATGTACCATCCAGCGTACCATCATTATATGTATCCGTACCATGAGAATCCGTATCAAATGGGACCAACATCGCCTTATAGTGATAGTAGCTTGAGTCCACCTCATCATATGCAACAACCTCTACAGCCTTTAGCTTTACGACCTGTTTATTCTTCTATGGATCAAAACAGTCTTAGTCCTACTAGCAGTACCACTTCACCACCACCTCAAACCGTACCTAATGCTGAGGATTTATCAGAAAAAAGAAGACAAGGAATCAGGCATCAATGTCCTGATTGTGGTAAAAGCTACTCAACTTTCTCAGGATTATCGAAACATCGGCAATTCCATTGCGCTGCTGGTGAAGGACCGAAAAAATCATTTAGTTGTAAATATTGCGAGAAAGTTTACGTATCATTGGGTGCTTTAAAAATGCATATTCGTACACATACTTTACCTTGTAAATGTACAATTTGCGGTAAAGCTTTTTCTCGACCGTGGTTACTTCAAGGTCATATCAGAACGCATACAGGGGAAAAACCGTTTTCTTGTACTTATTGTAATAGAGCTTTCGCAGATAGGTCTAATCTCAGGGCTCATTTACAGACACATTCGGATGTGAAGAAATATTCGTGCGCTACGTGCAGTAAAACGTTTTCAAGGATGTCGCTGTTGACCAAACATACTGAAGGTGGATGTACGTTGATGCATCTCGAGAAAATGTGTTAAAAAAAAATTTGTTACTTAACATTCCTTACAGTATTGTGAGTGCCTTTTTTTTTGGAAAGAAAGACTGATTATTTGATCTTTTGTACAAATTCGAATTTTTTAGGATTAAGATGAAGGAAATTAATATATTTTTTTTTGTATATATATTTGTGAAGATATTTTTCTAGTCAAAAAAAGAAGCGTTTTAGCTACTTTTTATGTTATATTGCCATTTGTATAGTGCCTTAATTATTAGTTTTTTTTGAAGCTACACAGATTTTATTATATTAAAAAATAAACAAGTTATTTATCTATTTTTTTTGTTTTATTTTGATTATCCAATAAATAAATAATTGTTAAGTCAAAAAAAATTATTTTAGAGTGTAATTTATTCCTTTAATTCAGAATTAAATTAAAATTATTAATAATTTTAAGAGTTGAGTTTTTACCTATTTAAAAAAATATTTTTCCTAAAAAAAATTGTACCCTGTGAAAAAAATTATATGTACGTTCATGTATATAAATAGTAATACCTGATCAGTAACTCTAGAATTGTAATTATATGGATCATTTATATTTTTTCTAGGAATAGAAACAATATTTGAATTAAAATTTATAGTTTTCATATCGTTTAACCCCTGTAACAAAAAAATTAATGACGTTATTAAAATGTGCTAACTGTAGTTGAAAAGAGAAAAGAATGCTCTATATATGAGATTTTTTTCAAAATTTTAAATAAAAAATTGTGGTTGTGAGAATAGGGAGAGACCGCGAGTATAAGGATTTTTTAATTTCCCCTACTTTGGTCTCTCCCTTTTCTCAAGTTCACAATTTTTACTTAAAAATTTTGAAAAAATTCCCACTTATTGAATGTTTTATTCTCTTTTCAATGGTATTAAGTTCATTTTAAAATATCATTTACTTTTTTTGCTATGGTGAGGCATTTTTTTCATCAAATTTCTAGTTTTCATATCGTTTAACCCCTGTAACAAAAAAAATATCGACGTTATGAAAATCTACTAAATGCAGTTAGAAAGAGAAAATAATATATAAAATTTACGATTTTTTTCAAAATTTTAGATAAAAAACTGTTGCCTTGAGAATAGGGAGAGACTACAATTTTAAGAATTTTAAAATTTCCCCTACTTTGGTCTCTCCCTTTTTTCAAGGTCACAATTCTTACTTAAAAATTTTGAAAAAATTCCCACTTAGAGAATGTTTTATTCTATTTTCGTTGGTATTAAGTTCATTTTAAAATATTATTAATTTTTTTTGTTATAGGATATAAAACATTTTTGTCTTTAAATTTCCTGTTTTAATATAGATTAACCCCTTTATTAAAAAAACTAAAAAATATTCTCTACATTAGAATTTTTTAAAAATTTTGGATATAAAATTGTGGCTGTGAAAATAGGGAGAGACCACAACTATAAGAATTATTTAATTTCCCCTCATTTGGCCTCTCCCTTTTCTCAAGGTCACAATTCTTACTTAAAAATTTTGAAAAAATTCTCATTTATAGAATATTTTATTCTCTTTTTAATGGTGTTAAGCTAGTGTAAAAATATTAGTTACTTTTTTTGTTATGGTATATAAAACTCTAGTTATTATATTGTTTAACCCACATAAAAAGTTAATTGACGTTAATAAAACGTACCAATCGTAAATGGAAAGAGAAAAAAAAATCTATATATTGAGAATAGAGAGAGACCACAACTATAACGAATTTTTATATTTTCCTCATTTTTGATTTTCCCTGTATACCACAAAATTTTTTATTTATAACTTAATTATTGATTATTAATTTTCAAGTGATTTTTATGAAGAATAATTTTTTGACACATACTGTATAAATGAGATTTTTTTGGTATACTTAAATTACAGCAAATTAGTATAAATTATAAATAAAATTTTTATCCATTTAAAATATTTTGTGCATTTATGATTGTCATTTTTATTAAATTTTATTTAACAGGGACCGATTTAGCTTTTATACTATTTTGATGTCCTAAAAATCCCTCAATTTTACCAATTAAATAAAATATTTTATTACTATCGAGAATGTTTAAGAAAGGTAATGGAGGGGGTGGGGACAAGTAGCATTGAGAAAATTTCAAATAGAACATTTTTTTTAATAAATACATTCTACGAATTCTCTAGAATACCATTAAAATATTTATTTTCAATAATTAAAGAACACTAGGTATTTTACCACTATCTCTCTCTTTCTCTCTCTCTCACACACATACGAATTAGCAATAAACAACAAAGCCGTGAATTTTCTAATAGACATATAACAAAGCAATTAACAACTATTTAGCACAAAGTGTTCATAAATTCCAGGTCCGATTCAACTTTAACCGGTAATTAGTGAACCGCTGATCGAATTACGAATATACGATAATCGAAAGCCAATTGAAATGTATGCTAGTGAAAAAAATACATAGGCGTATCATAAAAAAAATTAGTTTAATATTAATTTTTGTACACAAAAAATACTGATATGGAGCATAAGAGTGTAATCGTACAGAGTGGCAAATGATCTTTTCAAAGAAATTAAGAGTAAAAATACGATAACTAACAAAATATTTGCTTTAAATAATCAAGTTTAAAGGTTTTAGTGTAAGAAAAATAAATTATTTTACGCATAACTTTTAAGAATATCACTCACCAAGTGTTTACATTTTCCGTATACACAAACAAATTTTAAGAATTATTAAGTTCATGTCTCATATATTCCAATTTCCTTCTTTTTTGACTTGTTTATCTCTTATTTTGTCCCATTTTTTCCTCAATTTTTTGTTATCCCACTTTTTAGCGTTTTTTTGACCTACGTTTTTTGTTCCACTTTTTTTGCTCACCTATTAATATAATACCTAAAATTTCTCGCTGTACATTTGTTCGTCAGGAAATTTTCTCGTCACACAATTATTCGTTAGGAAATTTTCTCGCCTCACAATTACTCGCCGGTAAAGTTTCTCGTCACAAAACTGCTGGCCGGAAAGGTTTCTTAGGACATAATTGCTCGCCAGGAAAGTTTTTCATTATACTTTTTGTCGCCAAAGAAATTTTTTCGCCACACAATTGTTCACCAGGAAATTATCTCGTCGAAATTTACTCGTCGAAATTTTCTCGTCGCTCAATTGTCCGCCTGGAAAGTTTTCCATTACACAAACGTTCGCCCTGAAAGTTTCTCATTGCACAATTATTCGCTAGAAAATTTTCTAACCATATAATTAGTCACCGGGTAAGTGTCTCGTCATACAGTGTTCACCAAAAATGTTTCTCGCTATACAATTGCTCGCCGTTGAAGTTTCTCGTCACTAAATTGCTCGTCGCAAAAGAATCTCAAGACACAATTGCTTGCCAGGAAATTTATTCGTCGCTCAATTGTTCGCCTGGAAAGTTTCTCATTACACAACTGTTCGACCCGAAAGTTTCTGATTGCACAATTGTTCGCCAGGAAATTTTCTAACCATATCGGGTAATTTTATCGTCATAGAGTGTTCGCTAAAAATGTTTCTCGCCATACAATTGCTCGCCGTTAAGGTTTCTCGTCACAAAATTGCTCGCCGCAAAAGTTTCTCGAGGCTCAATTGCTCGCAAGGTAAGTTTATCGTTACACATTTACTGGCCGGGAATTTTTTTGCCACACAATTTGTCGCCGGAAAAGTTTCCCGTCGCCTAATTGTTCGCCAAAAAGTTTCACATTACACAATTATTCTCCAAGAAAGTTGGTTGCTATACGATTGTTCGCCAGACATTTTTCACTTTACAATTATTCGCTAGTAAAATTTCAAAGAATTGTTCGCCAGGAAATTTTCTCGCCACACAATTGTTCTCCAGGAAAGTTTCTCGGTCACCCAATTGATCTGCAGGAAAATTTCTCGTCACACAATTGTTCCCCAGGAAAATTTCTCGTCACCCAATTGATCTGCAGGAAAATTTCTTGTTACACAATTGTTCTCCAGGAAAAAATCTCGTCACCCAATTGTTCTGCAGGAAAATTTCTTGTTAACACAATTATTCTCCAGGAAAATTTCTCGTCACATAATTGTTCTACAGGAAAATTTCTCGTCACACAATTGTTCGTCAGGACAGTTTCTCGCCACACAATTGGTCGCCGCGAGAGTATCTCGTCGCCCAATTGTTTTCCCTGAAAGTTTCTCATTACACAATTGTTCAAGAAGAAAGTTTCTCGTCACACAATTGTTCTCCAGGAAAATTTCTCGTCACCCAATTGTTCTCCATGAAAATTTCTCGTCACCCAATTGATCTGCAGGAAAATTTCTCGTCACACAATTGTTCTACAGGAAAATTTCTCGTCACACAATTGTTCGTCAGGACAGTTTCTCGCCACACAATTGGTCGCCGGGAGAGTATCTCGTCGCCCAATTGTTTTCCCTGAAAGTTTCTCATTACACAATTGTTCAAGAAGAAAGTTTCTCGTCACACAATTGTTCTCCAAGAAAATTTCTCGTCACACAATTGTTCTCCAGGAAAAGTTCTCGTCACCCAATTGTTCTGCAGGAAAATTTCTTGTTACACAATTGTTCTGCAGGAAAATTTCTTGTTACACAATTGTTCTGCAGGAAAATTTCTTGTTACACAATTGTTCTCCAGGAAAAGTTCTCGTCACCCAATTGTTCTGCAGGAAAATATCTAGTCACCCAATTGTTCTGCAGGAAAATTTCTCGTCACACAATTGTTCTCCAGGAAAAGTTCTCGTCACCCAATTGTTCTGCAGGAAAATTTCTCGTCACACAATTGTTCTCCAGGAAAATTTCTCGTCATCCAATTGTTCTGCAGGAAAATTTCTTGTTACACAATTGTTCTGCAGGAAAATTTCTTGTTACACAATTGTTCTCCAGGAAAAGTTCTCGTCACCCAATTGTTCTGCAGGAAAATATCTAGTCACCCAATTGTTCTGCAGGAAAATTTCTCGTCACACAATTGTTCTCCAGGAAAAGTTCTCGTCACCCAATTGTTCTGCAGGAAAATTTCTCGTCACACAATTGTTCTCCAGGAAAATTTCTCGTCATCCAATTGTTCTGCAGGAAAATTTCTTGTTACACAATTGTTCTGCAGGAAAATTTCTTGTTACACAATTGTTCTCCAGGAAAAGTTCTCGTCACCCAATTGTTCTGCAGGAAAATATCTAGTCACCCAATTGTTCTGCAGGAAAATTTCTCGTCACACAATTGTTCTCCAGGAAAAGTTCTCGTCACCCAATTGTTCTGCAGGAAAATTTCTCGTCACACAATTGTTCTCCAGGAAAATTTCTCGTCATCCAATTGTTCTGCAGGAAAATTTCTTGTTACACAATTGTTCTGCAGGAAAATTTCTTGTTACACAATTGTTCTCCAGGAAAAGTTCTCGTCACCCAATTGTTCTGCAGGAAAATATCTAGTCACCCAATTGTTCTGCAGGAAAATTTCTCGTCACACAATTGTTCTCCAGGAAAATTTCTCGTCACCCAATTGTTCTGCAGGAAAATTTCGTGTTACACAATTGTTCTGCAGGAAAATTTCTTGTTACACAATTGTTCTCCAGGAAAAGTTCTCGTCACCCAATTGTTCTGCAGGAAAATATCTAGTCACCCAATTGTTCTGCAGGAAAATTTCTCGTCACACAATTGTTCTCCAGGAAAATTTCTCGTCACCCAATTGTTCTGCAGGAAAATTTCGTGTTACACAATTGTTCTGCAGGAAAATTTCTTGTTACACAATTGTTCTCCAGGAAAAGTTCTCGTCACCCAATTGTTCTGCAGGAAAATATCTAGTCACCCAATTGTTCTGCAGGAAAATTTCTCGTCACACAATTGTTCTCCAGGAAAATTTCTCGTCATCCAATTGTTCTGCAGGAAAATTTCTTGTTACACAATTGTTCTGCAGGAAAATTTCTTGTTACACAATTGTTCTCCAGGAAAAGTTCTCGTCACCCAATTGTTCTGCAGGAAAATATCTAGTCACCCAATTGTTCTGCAGGAAAATTTCTCGTCACACAATTGTTCTCCAGGAAAATTTCTCGTCACCCAATTGTTCTGCAGGAAAATTTCGTGTTACACAATTGTTCTGCAGGAAAATTTCTTGTTACACAATTGTTCTCCAGGAAAAGTTCTCGTCACCCAATTGTTCTGCAGGAAAATATCTAGTCACCCAATTGTTCTGCAGGAAAATTTCTCGTCACACAATTGTTCTCCAGGAAAATTTCTCGTCACCCAATTGTTCTGCAGGAAAATTTCGTGTTACACAATTGTTCTGCAGGAAAATTTCTTGTTACACAATTGTTCTCCAGGAAAAGTTCTCGTCACCCAATTGTTCTGCAGGAAAATATCTAGTCACCCAATTGTTCTGCAGGAAAATTTCTCGTCACACAATTGTTCTCCAGGAAAATTTCTCGTCATCCAATTGTTCTGCAGGAAAATTTCTTGTTACACAATTGTTCTGCAGGAAAATTTCTTGTTACACAATTGTTCTCCAGGAAAAGTTCTCGTCACCCAATTGTTCTGCAGGAAAATATCTAGTCACCCAATTGTTCTGCAGGAAAATTTCTCGTCACACAATTGTTCTCCAGGAAAATTTCTCGTCACCCAATTGTTCTGCAGGAAAATTTCGTGTTACACAATTATTCTCCAGGAAAATTTCTCGTCACACAATTGTTCTCTAGCAAAGTTTCTCGCCCTACAAATGTTCGCCAGTAAAATTTCTGGTCGAGCAATTGTTCGTAAGGAAATTTTCTCGTCGCCCAATTATTCGCCTGGAAAGTTTCTCATTATACAATAATGTTTCTCGTCAGTTTTGTGTTTTTTTTTTTGGTATCCTACAGTCGCCTCTTTTTTCTTAATAAATTATATCCCCAGATAAAAATTTTCTTGGGGAAAAATATCTCAAAGATGGAAGTAAAAGATTAAAATTTGTACTTATATAAAAAAAATTATTTCAGTATAAAATAAATTGTGTATATCCATGTATGAGGAGACGAAAAAAAAATTAATTAAGAAAAAATGTTACTTAAAATTGAATAAATTTTAATGTAATTTTAAATGTAACTAAAATATATTGAGAATTTAAAATTTAATTTTAATTTTATAAAAAATATACTGGCGTAACCTATTCGTCATTTGTAAATATTTTTTCAAACAAAAATTTATTATCAATAGAAATAAATTTAGTTAAATAAAAATATTAAAAATTAAAAGAAATTACCTGTTATACACATTTTTTGCAAATTTACATACAAAAGCACTAACGATATTAAATTGCCATTAAATTAGCAAAAAATACTGTAAATGAGATTTTTTTCAGTGTGAACTTGAGAAAAGGGAGAGACCTAAGTAGGGGAGGGGAAATTAAAAAATCATTAAATCTTCCTATTTTCACAGACACAATTTTTTATGTAAAATTTTTGAAAAAATTCGCTTATATAGCAATTTTTCTTCTCTTTTTAACTACAATTTATATGTTTTAATAAAGTGTATAGTTTTTTTGTTACAGGGGTTAAACGATATGAAAATTAGAAATTTAAAGAAAAAAATGCCTTTTATATCCCATAGCAAAATAAATACATAATATTTTAAAATGAACATAACACCATTCAAAAGAGAATAAAATGTACTATAATTGGAAATTTTTTCAAAATTTTTCAGCGAGAATTGTGACCTTGAGAAAAGGGAGAGACCAAAGTAGGAGAAATTAATAAGTCCTTAAAGTTGTGGTCTCTCCCTATTCTCACGGCCACAATTTTTTATTTAAAATTTTTAAAAAAATTGCACTTATAGAATATTTCTTTCCCTTTTAAATTACAGTTAGCACGTTTTAATAATATTAGTAGTTTTTTGGTTACAGGGGTTAAACGATATGAAAATTATAAATTTAAAGATAAAAATGCCTTTTGTATCCCATAGCAAAATAAATAAATAATATTTTAAAATGAGTTTAATACCGTTTAAAAGAGAATAAAAATGAATAGAAATGGGAATTTTTTCAAAAATTTTAAGCTAGAATTGTGAGCTTGAGAAAAGGGGGAGACCAAAAGTAGGGGAAATTAATAAATCCTTAAAGTTGTAGTCTCTCCCTATTTTAACAACCACAATTTTTTATCTAAAATTTTGAAAAAAATCGCATATATACAATATTTTTTTCCCTTTTCAACTATAATTAGTACGTTTTAATAACGTTAATAATTTTTTGGTTACAGGGGCTAAACGAAATGAAAATTATAAATTTAAAGACAAAAATGCCTTTTATATCGCATAGCAAAATAAATACATAATATTTTAAAATTAACTAAACACCATTGAAAAGAGAATAAAATATACTATAATTGGAAATTTTTTCAAAATTTTTAGGCAAGAAATGTGAACTTGAGAAAAGGGAGAGACCAAAGTAGGGGAAATTAAAAAATTCTTATAATTGCGGTCTCTCCCTATTTACACAGTCACAATTTTTTATCTACAATTTAAAAAAAAATCACATGTATAGAATATTCTTTTCTCTTTTCAACTACATTTAGCACGTTTTAATAGCATTGATAGTTTTTTAGTTACAGGAGCTAAAAATATGAAAATTCGAAAATGGCTAAAAAAGTTTATTGAAAATTAAAATTATTAAATATAGAGCTGTAAAGATTTATTTAAAATTTTTATAATATACATTATAATTTTTATAGCAAAAAAAAAAAAAATCAATTTTTTTAAATCATGTTTTAATAAAAAATATGAAAAAAGTAATTAGACTATTTAATAGAGATTAAAAAGTACTAATGCATATAAGAATTTTTTCAAAATTTTAAAATAATACATTTTATAACGAAAAATAAAAAAGTTTCAAATTTTTTTAAGAAAATTTTATATTTTCAAACTATATTTAAATAAAAAAACTAAAAAAAAAAATTAATTATTAATAAAACAAAATATCTTTAACACTAATTAAACAATAATTTTTCTGTTACGCCAATGATCTATCTCTTTTAAACAAATTAAATATTACGAAAGTTAAAAAAAAAAACCTACTATCAGGCCTTATAATTTACTTCTTTTTATCTTACAAGTCTAAGATCGTGAGTTTGTGTGTGGCATGTGGCTAATGAATATTTTCCATTGTTACTATTTAGCTGACATTTTCTACTAATTTCTTTAAAACATTATATAAAGAATGATATCGCAACATTAACATTGAGGGGGTTACTATATCGAAAACCAGTGGCGTACATCATCATTTATTACTAGATTAAATTTATTTGTTTTTGTTTAAGATTTATGTTCGTTTAGTCTAATTTAGGTCTTCCCTATATATGTATATATGCATGATTTTTCTATTATTTATATTGTATTAAAAAACCTGGTGGAAGATGAATTTTTTTTGTAAATATTATTTCTAGTAATTTACGATTATATTTTATTTACCTACGCCTATGATTTTCAATAAAGGAAATTTTTTTTCTAAAAGAATGCCATTATACATTGGCTGGACAGTACTTCTATTGTTTTTGTTTATAATTTAAAATGAAAGTGTATAGAAACTTTTATATATGAAATATATATGTTTTTTTTTTATATTATTAGTACTGGTTTGTATTGATCTTGAAATAAAAAATGGAATTTTTTTTTAAAAAATCAGAAAGAACTGAAGAAAACTGTAAAAAAATCAGAAAGAATCGAAACAAATTAAGAGAAATTGAGTAAAAATCGGAAATTTTGAAAAAAAAAATCAGAATGCGAAAAAATCAAACAAATAGAGAAAAATGGAAAAAATCGGGAAAATTGAAACAACTGAATCGAAACAAATCGAAAAAATCTAACAAATTGGAAAAAATCGGAAAAAACTGGACATTATAAAAACTCAGAAAAAAGCAGACAAAAATCGAGAAAATTTGAAAAAATCAGAAAAAACCTAAGAAAATAGAAACAAATCAGAGTGGATCGAAACAAATTGAGAAAAATCGATTAAAATAAAAAAAACAGAAAAAAAAGTATTATAAAAAAGAAAAAAAATGAGAAAAAACGAGGAAAGATCAGAAGAAAAAACAAAGACCAAAAATGAGAAAAAAAACGGGAAAAAATTAGAAGAATCGAAAAAAGAAAAAAATTAAAAAAATCGAAAAAAAATAAGAAAAAAAACCAGAAAAAAATGAAAGAATTAGAAAAAAATCAGAAAACTGAGAAGGATTTTTAAAAACGTCAAGAAAAGTAGAAAAACGAGAAAAATCAGGAACAAATCGAGAAAAATAAAAAAAATTAAAAAAATCGAAATAAGACAAAAATGAGAAAAAGTTAGAAAACAGAAAAAATTAGAAAAAACCGATGAGAAAAAAATGGGAAAAAAAAACAAAAAAAAAATCGGAAAATGTTGGAAAAAATAAAAAAAAATTTCAAAACTTAAAAAGAAATGAAAAAAATAAGAAACATAAGAAAAAACAGAAAACAAAAGAAATTAAAAAAACAACAATGAGAAGAAGTTAAAAAAATTAGAAAACAATTTTAAAAAATCGACAAAAATCAGAAAAAAAAACCAAAAATTCAAAAAAAAATTGGAAAAAATAAGATGAGAAAAAAATGCAAAAAAAATAAATAAAAATCGAAAAAAATAAGAAAAATATCAGAGGAATAAGAAAAATATGAGATAAAAACAGACAACAAAAGAAAGAAATGGAAAAAAAACCAGAGCAATGAGAAAAATGAGAAAAAATTAGAAAAGAATGATCTAAAAGAAATAGAAAAAAATCAGAGCAATGAGAAAAAATCGAAAAAAAATTAGAAAAAAAACCGAAAAATATCGGAAAAAATTGGAAAAATTAGATCAGAAAAATAAATTGAAAATTTTGAAGAATACGAAAAATATGAGAAAAATACAGAGCAATAAGAAAAAATTTAAAAAGAAGAATGTAAAGAAAAAAAAATAGGGAAAAAATTGGAAAAAGTAAAATAAGAAAAAATTTAATAGAAAATTAAAAAAATATCAGAGGAATAAGAAACATTTAAGAAAAAATACAAAACAAATGAGAATAAATGAGAAAAAATTCAAAAAATTAGAAAACAATTTTAAAAAATCGCCAAAAATCAGAAAAAAAAAATAGGAAAAAATAAGATTAGAAAAAAAAGAAAAAAAAATAAAAATCGAAAAAAATTCGAAAAATGCCAGAGCAATGAGAAAAATTAGAAAAGAATGATCGAAAAAATCTGAAAAAGAAACAGATAAACAACCGAAAAATATCGGAAAAAATTGGAAAAAATAGGATTAGAAAAAAGAAATCGAAAAATATCAGAGGCATACGAAAAATATAAGAAAAAACAGAAAACACCAGAAAGAAATGAAACAAAAAAAAACAGTGAATGAGAAAAAATGAGAAAAAAAAAACCAGAAAAACAGTACTTACAAAAAAAAACCAATATCCAATATTTTCCAAATTGGAAAGAATGAGATGAGAAAGAATTGAAAAAAAAATTTAAAAATCGAAAAATATTTAAAAAAAAAACAAAAAACCGAAAAATACAAAAAAAAATTTGGAATAAATCGAAAAAAAAAATGAAAAAAAAAACAGGGAATATGAAAAAAATAAGAAAAAAACAGAAAACAAACAAAGAAAAATAAGAATAAAATGAGAAAAAAAAATGAGCAAAAGAAGAAAAATAAAGAAAAAAATTAGGAAAAAAATTGGAAAAAATCGAAAAAAATCTAAAAAAAATCCGAGTAATAAGAAAACAGATACAAAAGAAAGAAATAGCTAAAAAAACAACAATGAGGAAAAACTAGAAAAAATCTGAAAAAATCAGGAGCAAATCAGAAAAAAACAGGAAACAAGACAAAAAACGAGATAAGAAGAAAACGATAGAAAAAAATAGAAAAACCGAAAAAATAAGAAAAAAAAACCCGAAAAAGCCGAATGAATTAGAAAAAATAAAAACACAACAAAGAAAAAAAATCAGAGTAATAAGAAAATATCAGAAAACAAAAGAGAGAAATGAAAAAAAAAACAGTGAATGAGAAAAAAAAACCTGAAAAACAGAACAAAAAAAAACCAATATCCAATATTTTCCAAATTGGAAAGAATGAGATGAGAAAGAATTGAAAAAAAAATTAAAAATCGAAAAATATTGGAAAAAAACCAAAAAACCAAAAAATACAAAAAAAAAATTGGAATAAATCGAAAAAAAAAACCAGGGAATAAGAAAAAAACAGAAAAGAAACAAAGAAAAAAACAGAAAAATAAGAAAAAAATGAGAAAAAGAAGAAAAATAAAGAAAAAAATTAGGAAAAAAATTGGAAAAAATCGAAAAAAATCTAAAAAAAATCCGAGTAATAAGGAAACAGATACAAAAGAAAGAAATAGCTAAAAAAACAACAATGAGGAAAAACTAGAAAAAATCAGAAGAAAATCAAAAAAAAAAACAGGAAAAAAGACAAAAAACGAGATAAGAAGTTAACGAGAGAAAAAAATAGAAAAACATAAAAAAACCGAAAAAATAAGAAAAAAAAAACGAAAAAGCCGAATGAATTAGAAAAAATAAAAACACAACAAAGAAAAAAAATCAGAATAATAAGAAAATATTAGAAAACAAAATAAACAGAAAAATAAATAGAACACGACAAAAAATGAGATATTATATTTATTATTTTAATTTTATTTAATTTATTTATAAATAAATGGCACCTACTTTCTTTTCGATGATTAGTTCCCCACTTTGGCAGGGGTGTGGTAAAATTCTAAGAAACGAACTAGATTGATTGGTACTGTTTAAAAAAAAGAAGGTTAAATGTTTTGTATAATAAAAAATGTCGCACTAGACAAACACCATTGTTATGGTAAGTAAATTAATTAGATCAGATGAAACAATGATAAAATTAACATTTGGAAAAAAAAAAAATTGATACAATAGGGGAGATTGTTAATAAAAATATATATAACGAAAAATAATATAGATCGTTTAAAAATTTTTATAATTAAATATGAAAAAAAAATTTAATATCTTTTCCCCTCACTCCATTCATATCCCCTTAATATTTTTTTTATTTAATAATTACTAAAAATTACAATATGTTGGGTTAGAAAAAAAAAATAATTGTTAAGTTTTTATTTCACTTTCCTTCTCTTTTTTCCACTTCTACCTCCCATTTTATTTCCCCCCTACTTTTTACTGTTTCCCCCCACTAATTTTTTTCCCATTTTCTTTAAGGTTGAAACTTATTTCATTTCCCCTCCAGTTTTCGCATTTATTTTCTATTCGATTTTCCCCTCCTTTTTACTGTTTCAACTTTATTTTCCAATTCCCCTACATTTTCCACTTCTTTTTTACTGTTTTCTTTGTTTCGTACTTTATTTCCGATTTTTTTTCTCACAATTTCCAGAAGTTTTCACCTATTTTTTTACTGTTTTTAATTTTCAAACTTTTTTCCACATTTTTTCTATTTTACCCCTCTTTTTTTCCCATATTTTCTACTATTATCTTTAATGTTGAAACATTTTTCATTTGCATTCAAATTTTCCCCTATTTTTTATCTTTTAAACTATTTTTTCGCATTTTTATATTTCTCTCCTTCTTTTTCCCCTATTTTCTAATATTGTCTTTAAGTTTGAAACTTTTTCATTTCCCCTCTATTATCCTCAAATTTTTTTTGTTTTTTAATTTTTAAACTATTTTTCTGCATTTTTCTATTTACTCCTCCGTTTTTCTCCTATTTTCTACTATTTTCTTTAAGGTTGTAGCTTTTTTCAGTACCCCTCCATTTCTCCTCCTTTTTTACCATTTAATTTAAGTTTGAAGCTTTTTTCATTTCCCCTACTTTTTTACTGTTTTCTTTGTGCAACTTTTTTTATATTTTCCTTCCAAGTTTTCACCTACTTTTTACTGTTCTTTAATTTTCAAACTTATATCCACATTTTTTTCAATTTCCTCCTCCTTTTTCCCCTATTTTCTACTATTTTCTTTTAGGGTTAAAATATTTTTCATTTCCCCTCTATTTTCCCCACATCTTTAATGTTTTTTTTTATGTATTTTTTCCGCCTTTATTTTTTTAATGTCCCCTCTTTTTTCCCCTACTTTTTACTGTTTTCTTTCTAATTAAAAATTTCCAACTTTGTTTTCTCATTCCCCTTCATTTCTCCCCCACTTTTTTACTATTTTCTTTGTTTCGAACTTTTTCCGACTTTTTTTTTATTTTAACCTTTTTTTTACTGTTTTTTAATTTTCAAAATTTTTTTTTCGCATTTTTTCTATTTTCCCTCTCCTTTTTCCCCTATTTTTTACTATTTTCTGTAAGATTGAAACTTTTTCATTTACCCTCAATTTTTCCTCACATTTTTACTGTTTTTGTTATGTTTCAAACTTTTTTTCCGCCTTTAATTTCTATTTTCCACTTCCTTTTTTCCCCTACTTTCTACTGGTTTCTTTCTAATTATAAATTTCCTACTTTGTTTTCCCATTCCCCTTACTTTTCCTTTACTTTTTACTGTTTTCCCATTCACCTCAATTTTCCTTTACTTTTTTACTGTTTTCTTTCAGTTTTAAACTTTTTTTCATTACCCCCTCCTTATTTCCATACCTTTTTACTGTTTCCTTTGTCAAACTTTTTTCCGACTTTTGTTTCAGTTTCCCCGCAAATTTTCACCTACTGTTTACTGTTTTTCAATTTTTAAATTGTTTTTCTGAATTTTTATATTTCCCCTCCTCCTTTTTCCCCTATTTTCTAATATTGTCTTTAAGTTTGAAACTTTTTTCATTTCCCCTACATTTTCCCTTCCACTTATTTTTCCATCGCCTGTTTTTTATCGTTTTCTTTATGTTTTAATCTTTTTTTTCACTCTCCTTCCCTCTTTTTGCTCCACTTCCCCCAATTTTCCCCCTATCTAATACTGTTTTCTTCAAAGTTTTTTTTCACTTTCCCAATCTTTTCCTCTACCTTTTTAGTATTTCTTTAATTTTACAACGTCCCCCCCTTTTCTTGCCCTATTTCTTTTATTCTTTTCTTTAAATTTCACTCTATTTTTTTCATTTTTTTAACTAAAAGTTGTCCAATTATCTCCAGTTTGTCGCTCAAAAATATTTGAACATTTTTTGAAACTGAAAATTGTCCAATTACTCATTTTGTTGTTCAAACTGTTCAGAAATTATGTTGGGCCTAAAATTGTCCAATTATTTCAATTTGTGGCTAAAAAATATTTTTAACATTAGTTGAAACTAAAAATTGTCCAATTATCTCAGTTTGTTGTTCAAACTGTTAATAAATTGGTTTTAAACATTTACCGAACTAAAAATTGTCCAATTTTTTAACAAAAAATTGTACATCATCTCAGTTTGTCGCTCAAAAAATATTTTTAACCTTTATTTAAACTAAAAATTGTCCAATTATCTCAGTTTGTCGCTCAGAAATTTTTTTAACAATTTTTGAAACTGGAAATTGTCCAATTATCTCAGTTTCTTGTTTATACTGTTCAGAAATTATTTTAAAAATTTTTTGGAAATAAAAATTGTCCAATTATTTCATTTTGTTGTTCAAAATTTTTTTGAACAGTTTTTGCAACTAAAAAATATCCAATTGTCTCAGTTTGTTGTTCAAACTGTTAAGAAATTAGTTTTAAACGTTTTTGGAACAAAAAATTGTCCAATTATCTCAGTTTGTCGCTCAGAAATTTTTTTAACAATTTTTGAAATTGGAAATTGTCCAATTATCTCAGTTTGTTGTTTATACTGTTCAGAAATTATTTAAAAAAATTTTTGGAACTTAAAATTGTCCAATTATCTCAGTTTGTTGTTTTTACTGTACAGAAATTATTTTAAAAAATTTTTGGAACTTAAAATTGTCCAATTATCTCATTTTGTTGTTCAAAATCTTTTTGAACAGTTTTTGCAACTAAAAATTATCCAATTTTCTCAGTTTGTTGTTCAAACTGTCAGTAAATTGGTTTAAAAAATTTATCGAACTAAAAATTGTCCAATTTTTTTAAAAAAATTGTCCAATAATTTCAGTTTGTCGCTCAAAAAATATTTTTAACCTTTTTTTAAACTAAAAATTGTCCAATTATCTCAGTTTGTCGCTCAGAAATTTTTTTAACAATTTTTGAAATTGGAAATTGTCCAATTATCTCAGTTTGTTGTTTATACTGTTCAGAAATTATTTAAAAAAATTTTTGGAACTTAAAATTGTCCAATTATCTCATTTTGTTGTTCAAAATCTTTTTTAACAGTTTTTGCAACTAAAAATTATCCAATTTTCTCAGTTTGTTGTTCAAACTGTCAGTAAATTGGTTTAAAAAATTTATCGAACTAAAAATTGTCCAATTTTTTAAAAAAAATTGTCCAATAATTTCAGTTTGTGGCTCAAAAAATATTTTTAACCTTTTTTTAAACTAAAAATTGTCCAATTTTCTCAGTTTGTTGTTCAAACTGTTAGTAAATTGGTTTTAAACATTTTTGGAACTAAAAATTGTCCAATTATCTCATTTTTTTAAATAAAAAAATATTCAATTATCTCAGCTTGTCGCTCAGAAACTTTTTAAATAATTTTTGAAACTGGAAATTGTCCAATTATCTCATTTTGTTGTTCAAAATTTTTTTGAACAGTTTTTGCAACTAAAAAATTTCCAATTGTCTCATTTGTTGTTCAAACTGTTAATAAATTGGTTTTAAACATTTATCGAACTAAAAATTGTCCAATTAAAAAAAAAATAGTCCAATCATCTCAGTTTGTCGCTCAAAAAATATTTTTAACCTTTTTTTAAACTAAAAATTGTCCAATTATCTCAGTTTGTCGCTCAGAAATTTTTTTAACAATTTTTGAAATTGGAAATTGTCCAATTATCTCAGTTTGTTGTTTATACTGTTCAGAAATTATAAAAAAAAAATTTTGGAAATAAAAATTGTCCAATTATCTCATTTTGTTGTTCAAAATCTTTTTTAACAGTTTTTGCAACTAAAAATTGTCCAATTTTCTCAGTTTGTTGTTCAAACTGTTAGTAAATTGGTTTTAAAAATTTATCGAACTAAAAATTGTCCAATTTTAAAAAAAAATTGTCCAATTATCTCAGTTTGTCGCTCAGAAATTTTTTTAACAATTTTTGAAACTGGAAATTGTCCAATTATCTCAGTTTGTTGTTTATACTGTTCAGAAATTATTTAAAAAAATTTTTGGAAATAAAAATTGTCCAATTATCTCATTTTGTTGTTCAAAATTTTTTTGAAGTTTTTGCAACAAAAAAATATCCAATTGTCTCAGTTTGTTGTTCAAACTGTTAAGAAATTATTTTTAAACGTTTTTGGAACTAAAAATTGTCCAATTATCTCAGTTTGTCACTCAAAAAATATTTTTAACCTTTTTTTAAACTAAAAATTGTCCAATTATCTCAGTTTGTCGCTCAGAAATTTTTTTAACAATTTTTGAAATTGGAAATTGTCCAATTATCTCAGTTTGTTGTTTATACTGTTCGGAAATTATTTAAAAAAATTTTTGGAAATAAAAATTGTCCAATTATCTCATTTTGTTGTTCAAAATCTTTTTTAACAGTTTTTGCAACTAAAAATTGTCCAATTTTCTCAGTTTGTTGTTCAAACTGTTAGTAAATTGGTTTTAAAAATTTATCGAACTAAAAATTGTCCAATTTTTTGACAAAAAATTGTCCAATCATCTCAGTTTGTCGCTCAAAAAATATTTTTAACCTTTTTTTAAACTAAAAATTGTCCAATTATCTCAGTTTGTCGCTCAGAAATTTTTTTAACAATTTTTGAAATTGGAAATTGTCCAATTATCTCAGTTTGTTGTGTTTACTGTTCAGAAATTATTTAAAAAAAATTTTGGAAATAAAAATTGTCCAATTATCTCATTTTGTTGTTCAAAATCTTTTTTAACAGTTTTTGCAAGTAAAAATTGTCCAATTTTCTCAGTTTGTTGTTCAAACTGTTAGTAAATTTGTTTTAAACATTTTTGGAACTAAAAATTGTTCAATTATCTCATTTTTTTAAATAAAATTTTTTTGAACAGCTTTGCAACTAAAAAATATCCAATTGTCTCAGTTTGTTGTTCAAACTGTTAATAAATTGGTTATAAACATTTATCGAACTAAAAATTGTCCAATTTTTAACAAAAAATTGTCCAATCATCTCAGTTTGTCGCTCAAAAAATATTTTTAACCTTTTTTTAAACTAAAAATTGTCCAATTATCTCAGTTTGTCGCTCAGAAATTTTTTTAACAATTTTTGAAACTGGAAATTGTCCAATTATCTCAGTTTGTTGTTAATACTGTTCAGAAATTATTTTAAAAATTTTTTGGAAATAAAAATTGTCCAATTATCTCATTTTGTTGTTCAAAATCTTTTTTGAACAGTTTTTGCAACTAAAAAATATCCTATTTTTCTCAGTTTGTTGTTCAAACTGTTAAGAAATTATTTTTAAACGTTTTTGGAACTAAAAATTGTCCAATTATCTCAGTTTGTAGCTCAAAAATTATTTTTAAATTAAAAATTGTCCAATTAATTTCTCCCATTTTTTCCTCAATTTTTTAATTTTTTGGCTTTAAAATTTTATCAAAGCGAATTTTAATCATTTTTTTAAATTTAAATTGTCCAATCCTCCTCCCTTTTTTCCTACTTTTTTTACTGTTTTCTTAACGTACAAGCCCCGCTCTTGAAGCGGCTTAAAGGATTTAATATTATTTGTATATTATATTCAAAAAAAAAGGTTTTACAGTTTTTTTCCCATTCCCCTTTTTTTCTTTCTCTTATTTTTTACTTAGTTTCCTTTATGTTTCAAAAATTCCCCCCCTTTTTTCTTTAGCCTACTTTTTACTGTTTTATTTAAGTTTCAAGCATTCTTTTCCAGTTACCCCTCCTTTATATTTTTTTTACTATTTTACCCCCCTTTTTTCCCCTTATTTTTTACTGTTTTCTTTATTTTTGATTGTTTTGGTTAAAATAATAACTAAAAATTTACAAAAAAAAATATTTTTTTTTACTTAGGTATCCCCATTCTCCCCTGATATATATTTTTTATTTATAATTACGATTGCAGAATTTCATTCATTTTAATCGATAACTAAATTATGCAAGACGAAATTCCAAACCGACTGTGAGTCATTCTAAACAATTTAACAGAGACGGATAATATAAGTTTGCTCAACATGTCAAATGTAGGCAGGTTGTTCTGTGTTGTTCTAGTAATTAAGTAAAGTTGCTAGTAAGCGAGTACTTAGTTGGGGGTCATAGGGGATTGGTCGGACAACTTATTAAAAATTCTGGAATTTTTTTTTTTTTTATTTCTTATAGATCAATTCGGTAAATTATGCTAGTGAATTATTACAATTCTATATTATAAGTGGCAAATAGGAAAAAATAGGGAAAAATAAATAAAATAGGAGAAATACTGGAAATAATGGAAATAATGAAAATAAATGGGAAAAATTTAAAAAAAAATTAAAAATAGAAAAAAATGGAGGATATTAGAGAAAATAGGGATAATAGAGAAAACCCAAAGAAAAATGGTGAAAAAAATTGGAAAAATAAGGCAAAATAGTGAAAAATGGAAAAAATAGTGACAATTATTGAAAAAATAAAGAAAATCGAGGAAATGGTTAAAAATAGGAAAAACAATGAAAAATGGAGAAAAAAAGGGAAAAAAGAGAAAATTTTTGAAAAATAGGAAATTAGGAAAAAATATGGCAAAACAGGGAAAAATAAGGGTCAAAATGGTGAATAATAGGGAAATTGGAAAAAGTAAGAAAATTTAGGAAAAAAATATTGAATAATAGGGGAAAATAGGGACAAAATAGAGAAGAATCGGAAAAATAGTGACAAATAGGTAAAAAGAGATAAAAAAAGGTAAAAAGAGAAAATTTTTGAAAAATGGGAAATTAGGAAAAAATAGGGCAAAAGAGGGAAAAATAGGAAATTTGGTCAAAATGGTGAATAATAGGGAAATTTGAGAAATAATAAAAATTGGGAAAAAATATTGAATAATAAGGGAAAATAGGGAAAAATCGGGAAAATAGTGACAAAAAGGAAACTTTGGGAAAAACGTTGAAAAATAGGGGAATATAAGGAAAAATAGAGAAAAAAGGGTAAATTGAGAAAATTTGGGAAAAATAGGAAATTAAGAAAAATAGGACAAAACAGGGAAAAATATTAAATTTGGTAAAAATAGTGAAAAATAGGGAAATTAGAAAAATAAGAAAATATAAAAAAAATTGCATAATAAGGGTAAAATTGAGAAAAATAGTGACAAATAGAAAACTTTGGGCAAAAAGTTGAAAAATATGGGAATATAGGGAAAAAATAGAAAAATAGCGGAAAATATAGAAAATGTTGAAAATAGGGCAAATTTAGGAAAATTTCAGAAAATTACATGAAAAAATTAGAGAATAAAATAGTAGAAAATGGGGAACTTTTTGAAAAATAGTGAAAAGTAGGGGAAAATAGGGAAAAATAGGAGAGAATAGGAAAAAACTAGAGAATAAGGGATAACATAGTAAATAATAGGAAACTTTGGGAAAAATAGTAAAAAATAGGAGAGAATAGGAAAAAATTGCGAAAATAGTGAAAATTTGGCAAAAATATAAAAACAGTGAAAGTTAGGACAATTTCAGAAATATATTGAAAAATAGGGGAAAATATGAAAAAATTAGAGAATAAGGGATAAAATAGTAGAAAATATTAAACTTTGGGAAAAATAGTGTAATATTTGGAAAAAATTGGAAAACAGTGAAATTTAGAAAAAATTCAGAAAAATATTGAAAAATAGGGGGAAATATGAAAAAACTGGAGAATAAGGGATAAAATAGTGGAAAATAGAAAACTTTTGGAGTGAAAAATAGGAGCAAATAGGGAAATATGGAAAAAATTACAATAGGGACAAAGAGAGAAAGAGAGTTAGTCAAGGGCGTAGATAACTTTTTTCCTGGTGGAGAGAGGTTACTTTTTTTCCTGCGGGGGGTTATCAAACCTTTAGACAAATATGTTTGTCCGTTTCTACATTTCATATATTTTATTTATTTCTTCTTTTCGTGCTACTTTTTGGTATCCTGGAGTGGGAGGGGGTATTTTCCCACTTTACCCCACCATATCTACGCTCGTGGAGTTAGTGGTAAAATACCTACTAACCTTTAGTTCTTGAAAATTAAACACACGGTTATTATCACAAATCGAAAGAATTTCCAGTGTCAGGGAATTTTATTTTAATATAAAAGTAAATATACTATACCAGTACTAGTGCTGTTATAGGGAAATTAATGTATTAGAGAGAGAAAGATAGAGACTGCAACAATGAAGTATTAGTGAGAGAATCATTATTAATTTGGAATATTTATTAATTTATTAAAATTTATAACAGCCTTCAAGGTCATCTTTTTAATTATTATTTTTTATCTTGTTTACTCAAATTATATTTAGACAGCGATTTTTTTGGAAATGGAAAAAAGGTGGGAAAAAGGGTGTGACATGGGAAAAAAGGGACAAAGAAAGGTGTAAAAGGAAAAAGACAAAAGAGAGAGAAAAAGGGAAAAAAAAAGTGTGAGCAGTGAGGGAAGGAATGAAAAAAAAGGGGGAAAAAAGGGGCAAAAAAGGGACAAATAAAGGTGAAAAAAGGAAAAAGATGGGAAAAATAGATGCAAAAGGGAAAATAGGGAGGGAAAAAAAGCGCAGAAGTGATACAAATTGGGAGATGAAAAATCAAGAAAAGAGAAAGGCGGAAAAATATAAAACATAATTTTGGTGTTTTTTTTGTATTTTGTAAAACTTCATTATCTCGATTATTTTTGTTTCTAATATTATTTTTAATATTTTCTGAATCGCTGACTATTGTAATTTTGCTGTTCTTTTTTTACACTGTATTTTGTAAAACTTTTTTCTAGATCGCTGACTATTATAATTTTGGTGTTTTTTTTGTAAACTGTATTTTATAAAACTTTTTTCTGGATCGCTGACTATAAAAATTCTGGTATTTTTTTTGTATACTGTATTTTGCAAAAACTTCATTATCTCGTTTATTTTTGTTCCTAATATTATTTTCAATATTTTCTGGATCGCTGACTATTGTAATTTTGCTAATTTTTTGTATACTACATATTGTAAAACTTTTTTCTGGATCGCTGACTATTATAATTTTGCTGTTTTTTTTTGTATACTGTATTTTGTAAAACTTCATTATTTCGTTTGTTTTTATTTCTAATATTATTTTTAGTATTTTCTGGATCGCTGACTATTGTAATTTTTCTGTTCTTTTTGTATACTGTATTTTGTAAAAATTTTTTCTGGATCGCTGACTATTATAATTTTGCTGTTTTTTTTTGTATACTGTATTTTGTAAAACTTCATTATTTCGTTTGTTTTTATTTCTAATATTATTTTTAGTATTTTCTGGATCGCTGACTATTGTAATTTTTCTGTTCTTTTTGTATACTGTATTTTGTAAAAAATTTTTCGGTATCGCTGACTATTATAATTTTGCTGTTTTTTTTTGTATACTGTATTTTGTAAAAATTTTTTCGGTATCGCTGACTATTATAATTTTGCTGTTTTTTTTTGTATACTGTATTTTGTAAAACTTCATTATTTCGTTTGTTTTTATTTCTAATATTATTTTTAGTATTTTCTGGATCGCTGACTATTGTAATTTTTCTGTTCTTTTTGTATACTGTATTTTGTAAAAAAAATTTCTGGATCGCTGACTATTATAATTTTGCTGTTTTTTTGTATACTGTATTTTGTAAAACTTTATTATCTCATTTATTTTTATTTCGAATATTATTTTTAGTATTTTCTGGATCGCTGACTATTGTAATTTTTCTGTTCTTTTTGTATACTGTATTTTGTAAAAATTTTTTCTGGATCGCTGACTATTATAATTTTGCTGTTTTTTTTTATACTGTATTTTGTAAAACTTCATTATTTCGTTTGTTTTGATTTCTAATATTATTTTTAGTATTTTCTGGATCGCTGACTATTGTAATTTTTCTTTTTCTATACTGTATTTTGTAAAAAAAAATTCTGGATCGCTGACTTTTATAATTTTGCTGTTTTTTTGTTTACTGTATTTTGTAAAACTTTATTATTTCGTTTGTTTTTATTTCTAATATTACTTTTAATATTTTCTGGATCGCTGATTATTGTAATTTTGTAAAACTTTTTTCTGGATCGCTGACTATTATAATTTTGCTGTTTTTTTTTATACTGTATTTTGTAAAACTTCATTATTTCGTTTGTTTTTATTTCTAATATTATTTTTAGTATTTTCTGGATCGCTGACTATTGTAATTTTTCTGTTCTTTTTGTATACTGTATTTTGTAAAAAAAATTTCTGGATCGCTGACTATTATAATTTTGCTGTTTTTTTTTTGTATACTGTATTTTGTAAAACTTTATTATTTCGTTTGTTTTTATTTCTAATATTATTTTTAGTATTTTCTGGATCGCTGACTATTGTAATTTTTCTGTTCTTTTTGTATACTGTATTTTGTAAAAATTTTTTCGGTATCGCTGACTATTATAATTTTGCTGTTTTTTTTGTATACTGCATTTTGTAAAACTTCATTATTTCGTTTGTTTTTATTTCTAATATTATTTTTAGTATTTTCTGGATCGCTGACTATTGTAATTTTTCTGTTCTTTTTGTATACTGTATTTTGTAAAAAAATTTTCTGGATCGCTGATTATTGTAATTTTGTAAAACTTTTTTCTGGATCGCTGACTATTATAATTTTGCTGTTTTTTTTTATACTGTATTTTGTAAAACTTCATTATTTCGTTTGTTTTTATTTCTAATATTATTTTTAGTATTTTTTGAATCGCTGACTATTATAATTTTTCTGTTCTTTTTGTATACTGTATTTTGTAAAACTTTTTTCTGGATCGCTGACTATTATAATTTTACTGTTTTTTATTGTATACTCTATTTTGTAAAACTTCATTATCTCATTTATTTTTATTTCTAATATTTTCTGGATCGCTGACTATTGTAATTTTGCTGCTTTTCTGTTTTTAATTTTTATTTAACATTTATTGGAATTTTTGTTTTGTTCTATTCAACCACACCCTGTATATTCTATTGTCTCAATGTAAATAAACAGTCAAAGAAATCATATAATTACGACTGGCACCGGCACTAACGTCGGATCGGAACACCGAGAGAAACAAACGATAGGCAAAGTGTATTTTCTAATTGGCATGAATGGCATACGTAGGCATCAAATCAATTTATTTATTTAAATATAATCACATAAACATTGAGCGTGGCATAAACATTATGGTTTGATGACTCACGTCACTCATTATCAACCATCCTAGAAAATACAAATACACTGCTTAACGTAAACGGCAAATTTATATAAAAAAAATCAAGTAGGTCTAAATCTGGATAGCGCGCAGGACTGTATAAGAAATCTAATACGGTTAAATTCGGGAAATTAAATAGGTCATTTTAAATAATCAATTAAACTTAAATATAGGAACCAAGTAAAATATTTCAAAAATTCAAGTTGAGTTAAATCTGGTTAGTGTGTGGGGCTGTATAAGAAATCTATTAGTTAGATTGGGAAAATGTGTAGGTTATTATAAATAATCAAGTGAACCTAAATCTGGATACCAAGTAAGTTGTTTCAAAAATTCAAGTTGAGCTAAATCTGGATGCCATGTAGGCTTATTCAATAATTTAAGTTAAGATAGATTTGGAGAGGAAAAAAGTCTAAAACTAAGTACGTAGGCTCCTATGTTATATTCTAGTTAAAGAAAAAAATTGGGTCTAAAAAATTGTCCCTAAAAAAATTGGCCCTGTTATTTTATTTTTAGCAGAATTGCAGAACGTAAAAATGGACCAAGTGGTCCAGTACATCTCTGGTATTTGAATTATAAATAAAGTCATGCAAAGAATAGGAAAAAAAAGGTAAAAACAGAAGGCAAAAAAACTAGGACAAAAATTTTAAAAAAAATTGGGTAAAGTGTGGCAAAAAAAGTGCTCCAAAAAAATGGGACAGGAAAATTTGGTGCAAAAAAAAAATTAAAAAAAGGGGGAAAGTGAGACAAAAAAAGGGTAAGTGGGGTATAAAAAAATAAAACAAAAAAGAAACAAAAGGAGGGAAAGTGTGAAAAAAACAAGGACGACAGTGGGATAAAAAATATATGACAAAAAATTAAAAAAAATGGAAAAAAGTGAGATGGGGAAGTGGGAAAAAAAGAAATGGATAAAAGAAAACACAAAATAAGTGGAACAAAAAAGAGATAAAAATATGACAAAACGAGGTGGGAAAGTGGAGTATAAAAAAATAAGACAAAAAGAGAAGGAGAGGGGAAAACAGGACAAAAAAAGGAGGGAAACGTGGTGTATAATAAAAACGGGACAAAAGAATGTTGGACAAAAGCAATGGGGTCAAACAAAAGAACTTTGAGAAGAAAGGGGGAAAAGTGGGGCAAAACCAAGGGGTAAGTGGGATGTAATAAAATAAGACCAAAAACAAAAAAGAGACACAAATAGGATATAAAAATGTGGAGAAAAGAAAATCGGATAAAAAACGAAAAAAGGGGGACAAGAAAAGTAGGTAAAACAATTTTAAAAAAAGGGGGAAAAGAAAAAAACGCAAAAGTAGGACAAAAAAAGGGGGAAACGTGGTGTGTCAAAAGTAGGAGAAAAACGTAAAGCAAAAAAATGGAACCAAAAAAAGGGGGCTAAAAAAAGTGGGACAAAAAACAGTGGGATAAAAAAAATTACGAAAATGGAAGTACATGGAGTATTAAAAAAGATAAAAAAGTACGAATAAAAACAAAAAAAAAAAAGGAAGGAAGTGAGTGGGACAGGCGGAGCAAAAACAGAAAAAAAGGAAAAACTGAGGGAAAAGAAGAAAAAACTGGGGGAAAAAGGAGAAAAACTGGGGTAAAAAACAAGTGGTACAAAAAAAGTGAGACAAAAAAGAGAGGGGAAAAAAGTGGGGCAAATAATTTATAAAAATAGAACAAAACTTTAAAAAATTAGCTAAAAAAGGGGACAAAAAGAAACAAAAGGGGGGGGTGGGAGTGGGGCAAGGTAAAAGTAGAGTATAAAAATGAATGAGTCATAAAAGTGTAAAAGGGCAAAAACTGGAGAAAAAAATATAGTGGGGTCAACCAAGAGTGGGGACAAAAAAGATAAATTAATGAGACAACAAACAAGTGTGAGAAAAAAGATTCAAAAATAGATGGGGCGAAAAGAAGATTGGAAAAAAGCAAAAAAAGGAATAATATGAGACAAAAAAGGGACGGAAAGTAGGGTAAAAAATAAGTAGGGCAAAAAAATGTGTGCAAAGGAAATACAAAAAAAGGAAAGGTAGTGAGGAAAACAAAAGGGGGAAGTGGGGTATAAAAAAAATTAAAAAAGAGACAAAAAATAACAAAACAAAAAAACGTAGACGAGTGAAGAAAAATACATGTGTAAGAAAAAAGAGGTGAAAATAAATAAATCAAAAAACAAATATAAGAGAAAAAATGGAGGAAACAATAATGAAGCAAAAAATAAAACAGGATAAAAGGGGGGAAAAATAATCAGACAAATAAAAATGTGACAAAAAAAGAAGAAAAGTGAGGTAAAAAACAATAAGGGGAGTAAAAAAGTGGGACAATATAAAAATGAGACGAAAAAAATGTGGGAAAAAAATTGTTCTAGGACAAAAAAAAAATCAACACAAAAAAGAAAAGGAAAAAACTGAGGCAAAAAAACAAGTAGTACAAAAAAAGTGGGACACAAAAGTGAGGGGAAAAAAGTTTGGCAAATGAAGTATAAAAAAAAATAGGACAAAACTTTTAAAAATTGGACAAAAAGGGACAAAAAACACAAAAAAGGGACAAAAAACACAAAAAAGAAACAGAAAAAGTGGTGAAGTGGGACAAGGTAAAAGTAGGGTATAAAAATGGATGAGTCATACAAGGGAAAAAAAATGGAAAAAAGCTTGGTAGAGATAAAAAAACTGAGATAAAAAAAGAGAAGAAAAATAGATGGGGCAAAAGAAAGGTTGGACAAAAACAAAAAAAGGGGAAAAGATGAGGCAAAAAAGGGAAGAAAAGTAGGATAAAAATAAACTAGGGCAAAAAAAGTGGGCAACGGAAATACAAAAAAAGGGGAAGTGAGAAAAACAAAATGGGGAAAGTGGGGTATAAAAAGAAATAAAAAAGGAAGAAGAGTGGGGCAAATTACATGTGTAATAAAAAAGGGATGAAAATAAATGAGTCAAAAAAAAAATGTAAGAGAAAAAATGGAGGAAAAAAATATAGGACAAAAATATGGAGTAAAAAAAAATAACAATAAATGGAGAAAAGAGAAAAGTGGGAAAAAAGGTGGAAATGGGGTATAACAAATGGGACAAATTAAAACAAAAAAAAATAAAAAGAAAACTGGGAGAACAAGTGGTATAAAAAAAGTGGGACAAATGAAATATAACAAAACTTTAAAAATTGGACAAAAAAAACAAAAGGGTGGAAGTAGGGCAAAAACTGGAGAAAAAAATATAGTGGGGTCAACCAAGGGGACAAAGGGGATAAATTAATGAGAAAAAAAACAAGTGTTACAAAAAGGGGAAAAATATATGGGGCAAAAAAAGATTGGAAAAAAGCAAAAAAAAGGGGATAATATGAGACAAAAAAGGGAGGGAAAGTAGGGTAAAAAATAAGTAGGGCAGGCAAAAAAAAGTGGGCAGGGGATATGAGAAAAGCAAAAGAGGGGAATATACAAAAAAAAGTAGAAACGACAAAAACTGGAGAAAAAAATTATGGGATCGAACCAAGAGTGGGGACAAAGCAGATAAATTAATGAGGCAAAAAAACAAATGTAAGAAAAAAAGAGGAGAAAAATATATGGGAGAAAAATAAAGTTGGACAAAAATAAAAAAACGGGAAAAGATGAAGCAAAAGGGAGGGAAAGTAGGGCAAAAATTAAGTAGAGCAAAAAAAAGTGGGCCAGGTAAATACAAAAAAAGGGGAAGTGAGAAAAATAAAAAAGGGGGAAAGTGGGGTATAAAAAATAGGATGTAGGATTTCGATAGTTTCTTTTAATTTTTGAGGACAAATAATGCACTTTGGTGCAAAAGAATGTTATGGAGTGACTTTTTTTCTCGTTCTCATAGACCATTTATTATATATAAAATTTTCTGGAGCAGTGTATACAACGAAACGGAACTGTTTGAAAGGAGAGATTTTAATTTTAGTAAAAGAATTACGTTCTGCGTTCTTACACCCAATCACACCTGTTCGTTCGGTACCACACACACACACACACATTATCGCTTAATTCCTGCAAAATGAACTATTAGAAAATTTATATGTGACTCATGCTTGTCTTTAGGTTTCTATTCACGATGGTAAAGTTAATGTAGGAGTTCCTTCTTTGGAAGACAGAATGATTAACCGTTTGTGTCAGCTCCTCATTTTGTTATTGCAAAGTTCAACATTTACCAAACTACAAATATGTGTGCACACCTTTTTAAATTATTATTATTATTATTATCATTCTATATTTTTTATAAGTTATGAACTAGAAAAAAAACAGTATAAGGTTTTCACTATAAGCAAAATCGTGGATTATTTTAAAAAAATTTTCTTCACTGGTGAATCCGTATGAATTTTCCACTGTTTTTTTTTGTGTCTTTTTAGAAAAATGTGCTTGGATAGGTCGATTTTTAAAATCATCATAGTATGCTGTGATATAAAAGTTTCGACTGTTACTGATCCCCCTTCAGTGACAATCGCATCTTCATTTTTTTTAAATATGGATAATATGGCTCTTTATTTAAAATGTTTTAAAATGGGGCAATAACTAAAATGATTGTTTTAAATGAAAAAACATTTTTTTTATTTTTTTCCCTTTTTTTGTGATTTTTTTATCTTTTTTTCTGCCAATTTTTTTTCGTCCCATTTTTTTTTGTTCTTTTTTTTACCCCACTTTTACCCTTTTCTTTTGTTCCATTTTACGATTTTTTTATTTTAACACCACTTTTTTTTGCCTCATTTGTTTTTCCGCTTTTCCAACTCTTGTTTTTTGCTACATTTATTTTTGCTCCATTTTTCTCAGTGTTCCCCTTTTTTTGTGATCTTTTTGTCCCACTTTGATTGTCTCACTTTTCTTTGTCTCATTTTTTTGCAGTGTTTTTTGTACCCCACTTTCACCCTCTTTTGCTCCATTTATTTTTGCTCCATTCTTTCCCATTGTTACAGTGCTTCCACTTTTTTGTGATCTTTTTGCCCCACTTTTATTGTCTTACTTTCCTTTATTTGCCTCATTTATTGGCGCCACCTGTTCCTTTTTACCCCACTTTCCCCCTCTTTTTGCCCAATTTTCCGCCTTTTTTATTTCAAGTCCACCTTTTTTGCTCATTTATTTTCCCAATTTTTTCCCAGTCTTGGTTTTTGCTCTATTTTTTTTTTGTTACACTTTTCCCAGTGTCCCCCTTTTTTATGATCTTTTTGCTGCATTTTTATTGTCTTATTTTTTTTGTCTCATTTTTTTTGCACCACTTGTTCTTTTTTACCCCACTTTTCCCCCTTTCTGACACCCCATTTACCGTCTTTTTTATTTCAACCCTTCTCTTTTTATTTTCCCCCTTTTTTGCAACTATTGTTGTTTGATCCATTTATCTTTGCTCCATTTTTTCCCATTTTTCCCAGTGTCTCCCCTTTTTTGTTATCTTTTTGGCCTACTTTTATTGCAACACTTTTCCTCTCATTTTTTTGCACAACTTGTCATTTTTTACCCCATATATCTCCCTTTTTGTTGCCAAATTTTCGGCCTCTTTTGTTTAAACCCCACTTTTTTTTCCTCATTTATTTTCCATTCTTTTTTTCCACTATTGTTTTTGCGCTATTTATTTTTGCTTCATTTTTTCCCACTTTCCACTGTCCCCCTTTTTGTTATCTGTTTGCCACACTTTTATTGTCCCATTTTTTTGAACGACTTATTATTTTTTACCCCACTTTTCGCTTTTTTTGTTTCTGCCCCACTTTTGGCCCCATTTAATTTCCCGATTTTCTCACTCTTGTTTTTTGCTCCATTTTTTCCCATTTTTTTAGCACCACTTGTTCTTTTCCCCCTCTTTTTGATCCATATTCCTTTTTGTTTCTATCGAAACTTTGTTCTCATCATTTATTTTTCCCCTTTTTTCCCACTCTTGCTTTTTGCTTCATTAATTTTTGCTCCATTTTCCCAATGTCCCCTCTTTTTTGTGATCTTTTTGTCCCACTTTTATTGTCTTACTTTGCTTTGTTTCATTTTTTGTACCGACTGTTATTTTTACCCTACTTTCCCCTTTTGTCCCATTTTCCCCTTTTTCGTTTCTACCCGATCTTTTTTTGTCTCATTTACCTCTCTCCTATTTTCCCACTTATGTTTTGGCTCCATTATTTCTCATTTTTCTTAGTGTCCCCCCTTTTTTGTGATTTTTTGCCCCACTTTTATTTCTCACATTGTTTTTGCACCACTTGTTCTTTTTTACCCCACTTTCCCCCTTTATTTCCCCATTTCCCCCCTTTATTTTGCCCCTTTCTTTTGCCCCTTTCTTTTACCCCATTTTCCCTTTTTTGTTTCTGATCCAGCTTTTTTTGACTTATTTATTTTTTCCCTTTTTTCTCACATTCTCGTTTTTTGTCTCATTAATTTTTTCATTTACACTTATTTTTTATCCCATTTTTTCTTGCACATATTTTTTGCCCCACCTTTCTCCTCTTTTTTTTCCTTCTTTGGTTTTTTTTTTAATTTTTTTATGGCTTTTGTCCCATTTTTTATACCCCATCGTTATTGACCCAGTTTTCTCTATGTTTTTGTGACCTTTTTGATCCATTTTTTTGTCTCACATTTTTATAACACTTGTTTTTTTACCCCATATTTTTTTTGCTCTGTTTTTCTACTTTTTTATGTTTTTGCCCCTCCTTTCAATGCCCCTTTTCTGCAACATTTTTTTCTCATTTTTTTTTGTTTTTACCCCACGTTTAATTGCCCTTTGTTTTTGGCCCACTAATCTCCTTATCTTATTTTTTAAACCCCACCCCAGTTATTTTGCCCCACTTTATTCTGTCACACTTTTTTCTCTCACTTTTATTTCATTCTCTTGCTTTTTCCCCCTTTTCTCAGTTTTTTTTTTATTTATAAATTAAGAGTTTTTACGATTTTTTACGATTTTTCCGGGATTTATGATTTTTTCCAGGTTTTTTAATTTTTTCCGATGTAGCCTAGTTTATATTTGTTTTTTTTTCATTTTTTTTATTTTTAGATTTTTTCTTATAATATCAATTTTTTTAGATTTCTTTTGTTTTTTTTTTATTTTTTAATAATTTTCGATTTTTTTCATTTATTCCAATTTTTTTCGATTTTTTTTCCGATTTTTGACCAGTTTTTTTTTTGTTTAATTTCTTTCCCATTTTTCGATTTTGTTCGATATTTTTATCGATTATTGTTGTTTCCACATTTTTTCCGGTGTTTTTAAATTTCTCCTTAATCTTTGAATTAATCCGGTTGTTTTTTCGATTTTTCTTGATTTCTTTCCTTTTTTTTTCTTTTTTTTTTGATTATTTTCGATTTTTTTTTCCACTTTTTTCCGGTATTTGAAAAGTTTTTTTCGTAATTTTTTCCCATTTTTCGATTTTATTCGATATTTTTTTCGACTTATTTGCACATTTTTTTCAATGTTAGCCCGCATTTTTTCAATCTTTGTTTATCTTTAAATTGTTGCGGTTTTTTTTCCATTTTTCTTGATTTCTTTCATTTTTTTTCTATTTTTTAACTATTTTCGATTTTTTTCTAATTTTTTTCGATTTTTTTCCGGCTTTTGACCAGTTTTTTTTTGTAATTTTTTCCTATTTGTTCATTTTGTTGATATATTTTTCGCTTATACTTCCAATTTTTTTTTTACAACTTTTTTTTTGATTATTTTCGGTTTTTGTCGATTTTTGTCAATTTTTGTCGATTTTTGTCAATTTTTGTTGATTTTTGACGATTTTTTTTGATTATTTTCGGTTTTTGTCGATTTTTGTCAGTTTTTGTTAATTTTTATCGATTTTTGTGATTTTTTCGATTTTTTCCAAATATATGCTCGGATTTTTGATAGATTTCCATTTTTTGGTTTCATTTTTACGATTTTTGTTGATTTTTGTCAGTTTTAGTAAATTTTTATAAATTTGTGTCAATTTTTGTCAATTTTAATCAATTTTTGTCAATTTTTGTCCATTTATGTCGATTTTTGTCATTTTTTGTCAGTTTTTGTCAATTTTTGTCAATTTTTGTCGATTTTTGTCAATTTTTCACAAATGTCTTTTGTTTTTTGATTGTTTTGGTTTTTATTTTAATTTTTCGGGTTTTTCCGATTTTATTCTATTTGTTTCAATTTAAAAAAAAAAAAATTTCATTTTTCTTGATTTCTTTCATTTTTTTTCTATTTTTTAACTATTTTCGATTTTTTTCTAATTTTTTTCGATTTTTTTCCGGCTTCTGACCAGTTTTTTTTTGTAATTTTTTCCTATTTGTTCATTTTGTTGATATATTTTTCGCTTATACTTCCAATTTTTTTTTTACAACTTTTTTTTTGATAATTTTCGATTTTTGTCGGATTTTGTCAATTTTTGTCGATTTTTGTCGATTTTTGACGATTTTTTTTTGATTATTTTCGGTTTTTGTCGGGTTTTGTCGGTTTTTGTCGATTTTTGTTAATTTTTGTCGATTTTTGTGATTTTTTCGATTTTTTCCAAATATTTGCTCGGATTTTTGATAGATTTCCATTTTTTGGTTTCATTTTTACGATTTTTGTTGATTTTTGTCAGTTTTAGTAAATTTTTGTAAATTTGTGTCAATTTTTGTCAATTTTAATCAGTTTTTGTCCGTTTTTGTCAATTTTTGTCGATTTTTGTCATTTTTTGTCAATTTTTGTCAATTTTTGTCAATTTTTGTCAATTTTTGTCAATTTTTGTCAATTTTTGTCAATTTTTGTCAATTTTTCACAAATGTCTTTTGTTTTTTGATTATTTTGGTTTTTATTTTAATTTTTCGGGTTTTTCCGATTTTATTCAATTTGTTTAAATTAAAAAAAAAAAAAATTTCATTTGTTACGATTTCTGATATTTTTTTTTTTACGGTTTTTTGTTGATTCTTGTAGATTTTTGTCAATTTTTGTCGATTTTTCTCCATTTTATCAATTTTTATTTAATGATTTGCTTAATAATAACAATAATAATAATAATAAATAACAAAAAAAAAATATATATCAGGTCCGTTCCTGTACACACTAAACTATATAATTTGAATATTTATATTTGATTAACATTTAGGTAGCCTCATTGTCCATATAACCAATTTATCTCAGAGATCACTTTTCTGATATTATAATTGGTAATTAATTCCGAAAGTCAAACCGATAAAAAAAATAAACAATACAAAGATCGATCTCGTGAGATAACGTCCAAAATTTCCTCGACTTTTATTTAAATTTTATTTTTTATTATTTGTAAGAAATTTTCTATATTTGAATTGGTAATTTTCGAAAATCGGTTCCAAGTATTCATTAATAGGTTATTACACTTTAGGATATATTTATTCAGGAAAAATATATTTTTTTTTAAATTATGTTTTAAAATTATAATGATTAAAATAAACTAAAATAAAAAAAATATAACCAAAAATTTAAAATAATATAGAGTATGTTTCGATTTTTCAATTTATTTCAATTTTTTTAATTTTTTACGTTTTTTTCTCATATTTGTTTCCAAATTATTTGCTCGGTTTTTTGATTTTTTATTTACTATTTTTGAATTGTTTAGATTTTCCATTTATTCCAATTTTTTAGGATTTTTCCGATTTTTTTTTAATTTAATATAATTTTTCTAGATTTTCATTTTTTTGGTTTATTTCTTACGATTTTTATCGATTTTTGTGATTTTTGCGATTTTTTCTGATTTAATTCCAAATTATTTATTCGGTTTTTTTAATTTTTATTTTTTTTTTATTGTTTAGACTTTTCCATTTATTTCATTTTATTTAGACTTTTATTAATTTATTCCAATGTTTTTAAATTTCCATTTTTTTTGGTGGATTTTTTAGGATCTTTGTTGATTTTTGTCAATTTTTCAGCACTGTCTTTTATTTTTTTTGATAATTTTCGTTTTTTTTTTTATTCGGTTTTTTCCGATTTTTCAATTTATTTCAATGTTTTTTAATTATTAAATTTTTTACGATTTTTGACGTTTTTTTTTTCTTCAGTTTTTGTCGATTTTTGAGGTTTTTTTCGGTTTTGTCGATTATTGTCGAATTTTTCGTTTTTTTTTTTAGATTTTTTCAGATGTTTTCAATTTATCCCACTTTTTTCTTTTATTTTTTATTATTTTTGTTGATTTTTGTCGATATTTGTCAATTTTGGTCGATTTTTATCGAACTTTCCGATTTGGTGATTTTTTCGATATTATTTCAATTTTTCCGACATTTTCAAATTGTTCCAATTTTTTTGGTTTGTTTTTTACGGCTTTTGTTGCTTTTTGTCGATTTTTCTCCATTTTGTAAATTTTTGTCGATTTTTGTCCATTTTTGTCGATTTTTTTAATTTTATTTCGATTTCTTCCGACTTTTTTTTGGTAATTTTTTTCCTATTTTTCTATTTTGCCCCATATTTTTTTCAATTGTTTTCAATTTTTTCGATTTTTTCCAGGTTATATTCATCATTGATCTCGTTAACCTTTTTTCCGTATTTTCCTTTTTTTTTTCAATTTTGCCCAGTTTTATTATTTTATATTTTCTAATTTTTCAAATTTTCTTTCGGATTTCTTCGACTTTTACAATTTTTTTTATATCTATTGCTTTTTCGATTTTTTTCTGATTTTTTTTTTCGATTATTTGTATTTTTTTGTTTGCTCTGATATTTTCCTGTTTTGTCGCTTTTGTCGCTTTTCTTGTTTTTTCTCGATTTTTGCCTGTTTTTCCCGATTTTTGTCAGTTTTTGTCGGTTTTTTTATTACTTCGGTATTTTGTTTAATTATTTACGGTTTTTCGACCTTTATTTTTAATTATTCCGATTTTTTTCCAATTTTTTATACTTCTATTAATTTTTTTTTTCGTTTTTTTCAGATTTTTAAATTTTTTGCTTTTTCTCGATTTGTTGCGATGTTTTACGATTTGTTCCATTTACTCCCGATTTCTTTCGATTTCGTCCGATGTTTTTTTCGATTTCGTTTCGATTTTTCACAATTTTTTTGCTTCGATTTTATCAAGTTTTTTTTTATTTCTTTCCTATTTTTTGCATTTTTTTTATATTTCTATTGTTCTTTTTTTTCGATTTTTCCATTTATTCACGATTTTTTCGACTTTGCCCGATTTTTTTTTGTTTTTTACGATTTTTTTTTGATTTATTACGATAATTCATTTTTTCATTTTTTCCGATTTAATTTTTTTTTCAATTCTTTTAATTTGTTTTCGATTTGCTCTGATTTTATAATTTTTTCTTTTTGTTTTTTTTTTCTATTTTTTTAAATTTTTTCTGATTTTTGTCCAACGTTTTTCCGTATTTTTTTCTCGATTTGTTCCGATATTTTTCGATTTGTCTCGTTTATTTCCGATTTTTTCGATTTTGTCCGACTTTTTTTATTTTTTTTTCCAATTTCTTTTAGATTTTTTGATTTTTTTTTTCATATCTTCCGATTTTTGGCGAATTTTTTAAATTTTTTTCGATTAAGTCCGATTTTTTTAATTTGCTCCGGTTTTTCAAATTTTTTTATATTTATATTGTAATTATTTTCGATTTTTTCCGTCTTTCATAAATTTTTTTCGTTTTGTCATCGATTTGTTTTCTATTTTTTTCTCGAATTGTTCCGATATTTTTCGATTTGTTCCACTTGTTCCCGATTTTTTATAATTATTTTTCGATTTCTTTTCGATTTCTTACGATTTTTTCGAATCTTTTTTATTTATTCCGATTTTTTTGTGAATTTTTTACCATTTTTGCAGAATTTTTATTTTTTTTTGAGTTATTTTCGGTTTTTATTTTATTCCAATTTTTTAAAATTTTTTTTTTGTTCATTTTTTAAGATTTTTGCCGGTTTTTATTCTATTAAAATTTTTTTTTTTTGTTTTATCCAATTTTTTTTCGATTGTGCTCGACACTTTTTCGATTTTTTGTTTTTTTTTCGATTTTTTCGATTATCTCGAATTTTTAAATTTGTTTTATAACGTTTGTTTTTATTTCGATTATTTTCCATTTTTTTTCTAAAATAAACTAAAATAAAACAAATACAACCCGAATTTAAAATAATATACAGTATGTTTCATAAATAATTAATAATAATTTAAAAACTGCATCACTAATTCCTCATTATTTAAAATATTTTTAACATTATTAATATTATTATTATTAAATTATTAACAAAAGCAAAATTTCATCACGCTTATTTATTTATTTATTTTTTTCACAATTCAATATTTATTAATAAATAATTTTTTTTCAGTAACTGAATTCTATGAACATAAATGACTATCATAAAAGTCTGACATTATTATTAATACAATAAACCTGAAAATTACAGTGTTTTCGATGAATTAGAGGCATAAAGTTTAATGAAACACTTGGAAAGTCGTGATTGCCCAGGGCCGGTTTAAGCCCGACTCGGCTACTTACTTTTTTAGAGATAAAATCGATTGCCATTGCGTCATTAAAATTGTTATTATAATAGTTGCGATTTTTTTTATTATTTAATATTAACTCGAAATAACTTACCTGAATTGTGTAAGATTTTTCCGAATAATCTGAAACAAAAAAAAATTAATATTAATATTAAATCAAAATCAAAATTTTTGCCCAATTTTATTCATTTAATTTTATATATTTTAAACTGTTAGATAAAAGATAATCAATTATTAAATATCCACTAGAATTTTATTAAAAGATCATGAAAGTAAGGATTTTTTTAATTTCCCCTCCTTTGATTACTCCCTTTTCTCAAGGTCACAATTTTTGCTAAAAAAATTTAAACAAATTCACACTTATAGAATGTTTTATACTGTTTTCAGTGGGGTTAAGGTCATTTAAAAATATTATTTACTTTTTCCAAAGAGTCGAAAAGTAGGAAAAATAAAAAAAAAGGTCAGAAAAATTAATTTGAATTGAAAATAAAATCGTAATAGTTTAAAATATATTGAAAAAATCGAAAAAAATTGTCAAAAAAATAAAATGTCAAAAAAATGTGGGGATAATAAACGAGGCAAAAAAGGTGGGACAAAGAAAAGAGAAAAACAAGAAAGGAAAATGTAGGTTAAAAAAAGCAAAACGGCCAAAAAGGAAAAAAACTGGGACAAAAAAAATAAACAGATGAAGGGTGGGGCATCAAATATGTGATTGAAAAAAAAGGGGGTCAAATGAGGCGCAAAAAAGTGTGAGAAAAAAACTGGAGGAAAAAATATTAAGGCTAGAAGGGCGAAATTTAAATGTGGCAAAAAAAGGTGGGGCAAAACAAAAAAATGATTTGAAAGGCGAAAAGAGAGGTTAAAAATATCACAAAAAGAGAGAAAATTGGGCCAAAAAAGGAGAAAATGAGGAATAGAAAAATACAAAATTGGATAAAAACATAAAACATAGGACAAATAACATAAAAAAATGGGAGAAAATAGGACAGAAGAAATTAAAAAATGGGGCAAAAAATATATTTAAGAAAAAAGAGGGGAAAATATTTGTGAAACAAAAAACAAGTGTAAGAGAAAAAGGAGGCCAAAAACACAAGTATAAAAAAGTCATTTTACAATATTTTTTCTCTGTACAATTTTGTTTTAAAAATTTTTAAAAAATTCATACCCCATAAAAGAAATATATGTACGTTCATGTGTTAACACAAAATAGTAATAAATAAATTGTAATTGTAAGGATAATTTATATTTTTCCCAACATTAGAAACAATATTTGAATTAAAATTTTTAGTTTTCATATCGTTTAACCCCTGTAACAAAAAAACTATCGACGTTACTGAAACTTGCTAAATGGATTTCGTAAGCGAAAAAAATATTCTATGAACGCGAATTTTTTAAAAATTTTAGATAAATATTTGTTTTTGTGAAAATAGGGAGAGACCAAAACATTAAGTATTTTTTAATTTCCCCTACTTTGGTCTCTTCCGTTTCTCAAATTCACAATGCTTGCTAAAAAATTTTGAAAAAATTCACACTTATAGTATTTTTTATACTCTTTTCAGTGGTATTAACTTTATTTTAAAATAGTATTTCCTTTTTTAGTTATGGGATATAAAAAATATTTTTATCTCTAAATTTCTTCTTTTCATATGGTTTAACCCCTGTAACAAAATAATTATCGACGTTATGAAAATCTACTATACGTGGTTGGAAAGGGCAAAACATATATAATATTTATAATTTTTTTCAAAATTTTATATAAAAAATTGTGACTATGAGAATAGGGAGAGACCCCAAGTATAAGGATTTTTTAATTTCCCCTACTTTGGTCTCTCCCTTTTCTCAAGGTCACAATTCTTGTTTAAAAATTTTGAAAAAATTCTTCCTTATATAATGTTTTATTGTCTTTTCAATGTTGTTAAGTTCATTTTAAAACATTATTTATTTTTTTTGTTATAGGATATAAGAACATTTTTGTCTTTAAATTTTTACTTTTCACATTGTTTAACCCCTGTAACAAAAAAATTATCCACATTATTAAAACGTGCTAAATGTAGTTGGAAAGAGAAAGAAATATATTATATATACGAATTTTTTAAAAATTTTATATAAAAAACTATGGCAGTGAGAATAGGGAGAGACCACAACTTTAATGATTTTTTAAATTCCCCTACTTTGGTCTCTCCCTTTTCTCAAGGCCACAATTCTTGCTTAAAATTTTTGGAAAAAAACCCACTTACAGCTTTTTTTCTTCTCTTTTCAATGCTATTTAAGTTATGGCATATTTTGACAATTGACAGTTAACAAAATTTTTTTTCGATTTTTTCCATTTTTTTAAAAAAAAATTTTTCTAATTTTTTTTCACTTTTTTTAAATATTTTTTCTTTTTTTTTGATTTTATTAAAAGATCATGAAAGTCCTAAATATTATCATTAACATTTTGCCCAATCGGCAAACAAAGAAGTAAGGATTTTTTTATATTTGTTTCATTTTTCCGTTTTTTCAATTTTTTACGATTTTTTTCTCTTTTTGGTTTTTTTTTTGATGTTTTCCTGTTTTTTTTTGGTTAATTATTGATTTTTTTTAAATGATCATGAAAATCTCAAATATTATCATCAGCACATCGACAATTCAGCAAAGATCGATTTTTTTTCCATTTTTTCCATTTTTGTCCATTTTTTTTTGACTTATTCCACTCTTTTTTCAATTTTTTCGATTTGCCCTCACTTTTTTTCAAATTTCTTTTTCGATTTTTTCTTTGTTTTCGTTTATTTCTGGTTTTTTTTTTGTTAATTTTGAATTTTTTTCAATTTTATTGAATTATTTTCGATTTTATCGAATTTTTCCAATTTTTTCCGATTTTTTGGTTCATTTGTTTTTGACTTTTTTCGATTTTTTCCAATTTCTTTCGATTGTTACAATTTTTTTCAATTAACTCCATTTTTTTTTGGTTAATTTTTATCGATTTTTGTCGATATTAATTTAACTTCTAACAAAAACTTCATAATCTCCGACCCCAAAAACCCCCAAATACCAATTTTGAACAGAATCGACTCATAATCACATATCTCATCCGCCATCTTGGAATCGCCATTTTGAATTTATTAATTTTGAGTAAAAAATTCGTAATATTCAACCACAAAAACCCCCTAACCTAACCTAGACAATGGAAACCAGAGACAATGAATTATAAAAAGAAATAAAAGAAAATATAAACCAGAGACAATAAAAAAAATTATAAACCAGAGACAATAAAAAAAAATATAAACCAGAGACAATAAAAAAAATTATAAACTAGAGACAATGGGCTATAGAAAGAAATGAAAGAAATTGTAAACCAAAGAAAGGAAATAGAAATTATAAACAGAAACAATAAGACATAAAAGGAAATAAAAGAAAATGTAAACCAGAGAAAATGGGTTGTAAAAAAGTAAAAAAAACGAAAACTAGAGACAATAAAAATAAATTATAAACCAGAGACAATAAAAAGAAATTATTAACTAGAGAAATAAGTCATGAAAAAAAATAAAATAAATAGTAAGCCAGAGACAATAAAAAGAAATTGTAAACCAGAGACAATAAGTCATAAAAAGAAATAAAATAAAATGTAACCTAGACACAATGGGCATTAAAAAGAAACAAAAGAAAACAAAAACCACAGACAATAAAAATAAATTATAAACCAGAAATAATAAGTTATAAAAAGAAATAAAAGAAATTGTAAACTAGAGCTAATAAAAAGAAATTATTAACCAGAGACAAAAAGTCATAAAAAGAAATAAAATAAATTGTAAACTAGAGATAATAAAAAGAAATTGTAAACCAGAGACAATAAGCCATAAAAAGAAATAAAATATAATGTAAACCAGAGACAATGGACTGTAAAAAGAAATAAATAGAAAACGAAGACCAGAGACAATAAAAAAATTATAAACTAGAGACAATAAGTCATAAAAAGAAATTAAAAAAAATTGTAAACCAGAGCCTATAAAAAGAAATTATTAACCAGATATAATAAGTCATGAAAAGAAATAAAATAAATTGTAAACCAGAGACAATAAATAGAATTGTAAACCAGAGACAATAAGTTATAAAAAGAAATAAAAGAAATTGTAAACCAGAGATAATGAGTCATAAAATGAAATAAAAGAAAATGTATACCAGAGAAAATGGGTTGTAAAAGAAATAAAAAGAAACCAAAAACCAGAGACAATAAAAATAAATTATAAACCAGAGGCAATAAGTTATCAAAAGAAATAAAAAAATTGTAAACCAGAGCCAATAAAAGAAATTATAAACCAGAGACAATAATTTATAAAAAGAAATAAAAGAAATTGTAAACCAGAGCTAATAAGTCATGAAAAGAAATAAAATAAATTGTAAACCAGAGACAATGAGTCATAAAAAGAAATAAAAGAAAATGTATACCAGAGATAATGGGTTGTAAAAGAAATAAAAAGAAACCGAAAACCAGAGACATTAAAAATAAATTGTAAACAAGAGACAACAAGTCATAAAAAGAAACAAAATTAAAAGTAAATCAGAGACATGGGCTGTAAAAAGAAATAAAAATAAAACGAAAACCAGAGACAATAAACAAATTATAAACCAGAGACAATGAGTTCTAAAAAGAAGTAAAAGAAAATGTAATCCGGAAACATTAAAAATAAATAAAAGAAAACGAAAACCAGAGACATTAAAAAGAAATAAAAGAAAACGAATACCAGAGACATTAAAAAGAAATTGTAAACCAGAGACAACATGTAATAAAAAGAAACAAAATTAAAAGTAAACCAGAGACATGGGCTGTAAAAAAAAATAAAAATAAAATGAAACCCAGAGACAATAAAAAATTATAAACCAGAGAAAATGAGTTCTAAAAAGAAATAAAAGAAAATGTAATCCGGAGACATTAAAAAGAAATAAAAGAAAACGAAAACCAGAGACATTAAAAATAAATTGTAAACAAGAGACAACAAGCCATAAAAAAAAATAAAATTAAAAGTAAACCAGAGACATGGGCTGTAAAAAGAAATAAAAATAAAACGAAAACCAGAGACAATAAACAAATTATAAACCAGAGACAATCAGTTCTAAAAAGAAGTGAAAGAAAATGTAATCCGGAGACATTAAAAAGAAATAAAAGAAAACGAAAACCAGAGACATTAAAAATAAATTGTAAACAAGAGACAACAAGTCATAAAAAGAAACAAAATTAAAAGTAAACCAGAGACATGGGCTGTAAAAAAAAATAAAAATAAAATGAAACCCAGAGACAATAAAAAATTATAAACCGGAGACAATGAGTTCTAAAAAGAAATAAAAGAAAATGTAATCCGGAGACATTAAAAAGAAATAAAAGAAAATGAAAACCAGAGACATTAAAAATAAATTGTAAACAAGAGACAACCAGCCATAAAAAGAAATAAAATTAAAAGTAAATTAGAGACATGGACTGTAAAAAGAAATAAAAATAAAACGAAACCCAGAGACAATAAAAAATTATAAACCAGAGACAATAAGTTATTTTAGGACTAGATTATTTTTTGCTATTTATATAATTTGTTAAAAGAGAATTTAATTTAGAACACCCTGTATATACATTTATAGTTCGAACATTGCATAAATAAATTTATACTAAAATTTATTTTCACCCTGTACATTTGGAATAAAATAAAACAGCAAAAGCGAAGAGCATATGGTCTTTGGGCACGAGGTGGGGTGCGTTGTGTGTATCCATCTTCAGTACCATCATCGTGGGTGGAAGACTAGAAGAACCACCATCACCACGGGATCGAACATCGTTTCGCCGTTTCTTCGTTCTTCTTCTTTGCGAAGTTCAACGAACTGCCTTGAACGACTTGTTTTTGGCGACTAACTAAACCGCACCGATATTCTTCTTTTTTTATTTTTATTTTATTTATTATATTCATTTTTCTTATAGGTTCACCTATTAATATACAAGTAAAATTTGAACTTTAGCGGGTGACGCCCTCTACCATTGGAACTTGTTATCGAGACTCGTAAATAGCCGATTCGCGATGCAAGACCTCGCCGTAATCATCTCTTGCCCGGACTTTTCAGCTATTCAGCCAATCCGTCTATTTATGGTCCGGTAATCGCTTTATTCTTCGATCTTAACCACCTACGGGTTATTTTTAGTTTGTCTTCAATAATTGCTTCTAACGTTACCCGTAACAGGTCAAATAATATTTATAATTAATTAACACGTTGGCTGGTTGGTGTTTACTTCTCTCTGATTAAAATTTTATTATTTATATATATATATTTTTTCTGATGCCACTGGTTGTGACATTGTCTAAACGACGTTAAACAAATGAATGTAAACGGAAGTGTCAAAATGTTATTTTTCTGTTTCAGTTGGCCATGAACTTGGCGGTATGAATGATAAGGGACGGATTTAGATTGGCACATATTTAAATATTTATAATAAAATTGAATAAATATTGGGAAAAGAAGTGTTTCCTGTCAGGACTAAATTTATGCAAAAATCGTTACAATTTTTTTTTTTCAATTTATTGTTGAATAGTGGTTAAAAGTTTTAAAAAAAATTGGCCAAAATATGAATAGGGATCAATAGTGAAAAATAGTAAAAATAGAGAAACATAAGTAAAAATAGGAATAAATAGGGAAAAATAAAGAAAACAGGAAAAATTAATGGAAAACAAAAACGTTTAAAAAGAAAAAAAAATAGGGAAAATCCAAAAAATAGTGAATATTAGAGAAAAATAATATAAATAAGATAAAATTATAAAAAAAATTAGTGGAAAACAGGAAAAAGAAGAAAGATATAGGCAAAATAGGAAAAAATAGGAGTAATAGCTCGTGAAATGGGGAAGACATGGAAAAATAATGAAAATAGTAACAAATAGGACAAAATAATGAAAACAGATAAATTTGGGAAAAATAGGGAAAATAGCGAAAAAATAAAGAAAAAAAGAAAAAATAGGAAACATATGGGAAAAAAGTGAAAAACAGAGAAATAGAACCATTTTTAGGGATTTTGTAATTGCTTAAGATTTTAAAGTAATTTTGGCTTTTTAAGTATTTTTAAAGGTTTTTAGGGATTTTTTAAAGATTTTTTAGGATTTTTTAGATTTCTGTAAGGTTTACAGAGATTTTTTTAGGAATTTTAATATTTTTAATAATTTTTAATAATTTTTAAGGTTTTTTAAGGATTTTTTAGCATTTTTAAGGATTTCTAAGGATTTTTAAGGATTTTTAAGGTATTTTGTCTTTTTAAGGATTTTATGTCTTTTTAAGGGTTTTTAGGGAGTTTTAAGGATTTTTAAGGTATTTTGTCTTTTTAAGGATTTTATGTCTTTTTAAGGGTTTTTAGGGAGTTTTAAGGATTTTTTTAAGGATTTTTTAAAGGATTTTTTAAAGGATTTTTTTAAGGATTTTTAAGGATTTTTAAGGATTTTTAAGGATTTTTAAGGATTATTAAGGATTTTAAGTCTTAAAGTATTTTAAGGTTTTTTAGGGAGTTTTAAGGATTTTTAAGGATTTTAAGGATTTTTTAAGGATTTGAAAGTATTTTTTTGACTTTCGTAAGATTTTTAAGGATTTTTCAGTATTTTTAAGGAGTTTTAAGGATTCTTAGGTATTTTTAAGAATTTTAAACCATTTTTAGGGATTTTAATGTTTTTTAAGGATTATTTTAGGATCTTTAAGAATTGTTTAAGATTCTTAAGTAATTTTGTCTTTTTAACTATTTTTAAAGGTTTTTAGGACGTTTTTAACGATTTTTTAAGGACTTTTCAATGATTTTGTAAGGATTTTTTAGATTTTCGTAAGATTTTTAGTTTTTTTTAAGAGTTTTAATATTTTTAATATTTTTTAAGGATTATTAAGGATTTTAAGTCTTTTTAAGTATTTTTAAGGGTTTTTAGGGAGTTTTAAGAATTCTAAACCATTTTTAGGGATTTTAATGTTTTTAAGGATTATTTTTGGATCTTTAAGTAATTTTGTCTTTTTAAGTATTTTTAAATGTTTTTAGAGAGTTTTTAACGATTTTTAAGGACTTTTTAATGATTTTTTAAGGATTTTTTAGGATTTTTTAGATTTTCGTAAGGTTTTTAGTTTTTTTTAGGAATTTTAATATTTTTAATAATTTTTAAGGATTTTTAATAATTTTTTAGGATTTTTAAGGATTTTTAAGGTATTTTGTTTTTTTAAGTATCTTTAAGGATTTTTACGGAGTTTTTAACAATTTTTAATGATTTTTAGATTTTCATAAGATTTTTAGATTTTTTAAGAATTTTAATATTTTTAATAATATTTAAGGATTATTAAGGATTTTTAAGGGTTTTTAGGGAGTTTAAATAATTTTTTTAAGGATTTTTTAAGGATTTGTTAACGATTTTCTAAGGATATTTAAATAATTTTTTAAGGATTTTGAAGTATTTTTTAGATTTTCGTAAGATTTTTATTAGTTTTTAAGGATTTTTAAGGTTTTTTTAATTATTTTTAAGGGTTTTTTAAGGATTTCTTAAGGATTTTCTAAGGATATTTTAAGAATGTTTTAAGTATTTTGAAGTATTTTTTAGATTTTCGTATTATTTCTTTAAGAATTTTAAGGGATTGGGATTAAAGATTTTTATTAATTTTTAAGGATTTTTAAGGATTTTTAAGGAATTTTTAGGATTTTTAAGGATTTTTAAGGATTTTTAAGGATTTTTAAGGATTTTTAAGGATTTTTATGGATTTTTAAGTATTTTTAAGGATTTTTAAGGATTTTTAAGGATTTTTAAGGAATTTTAAGGATTTTAAGAATTTTAAACTATTTTTAGGGATTTTAAATTTTTTTAAGGATTATTTTATGATCTTTAAGAATTCCTTAAGATTTTTACCAAACCTAACAATTTTTTTTTTTTTTGAATTGTTTCACAGTTATTTTATATTTTGTTATATATATCTACGCGTTTTAAAAACTAAACTATTTTTGATAAATTTTTAATTTGTTAGACAAAGTTTTATATTATTCGGTATATTAAATTATTGTCTCAATTGATCATACTGTGCAATTAATTAATTAATAAATAATTGATTTTCGGTCTGATTACTGGATTTTTCAGGTAACTATTATTTTTTATTTATACTTTTTTTTTAAAATTATAATTTGTATAAATATTATAATTTATTTAGGTATCGCTTAACCTATGTCAATGATGATACATTTATCTTTAAAAGAACAAAGTACTATCTCTGTAAGCAAACACCGAATCCCCCAACCAACGGTTTGATTGCAAGACAATTTGATATCAATTTCGGTAAATATTGGTATGTAAATTCTATATCCTTTATCGACTGATTTTTATTTGTATTTTAAGTTGAAGACCTCGAAATTCGTAGAAATTCGGATGTCGTCTATCAGACGAGAAAGAAATATATTAGACATCAGCGGCGCATCAAAAATTAAAAACGTATAAATCGATGTCTCGATTAAAAACCAGAATCGGCACATTTGGTTTTCAAAAAAAAAAAACAAAAAAACCCAAGAGCAGTTTATTTTTTGTTCTCTTGTAGGTTAGCAACCTGTTGTGGGATGGATATTCTTAATCAACGTCAAGGTCACGAATTTTCAATCTTATGCACCTGTTACCTGTTTCTGGTCTGCTCGGAGCAGCGCGAGAGGAGTGCGAGGGTGACGGGGGGGGGGGGGGGGGACTAATCGGGTGGAATGCCCCTCGTAAAAAAGCTAAGTGATATTTAAAACTAATCATAAAGTATTTTTGGTACAAACGTGGTATTTTTATCTTAAAAATGGGGAATTTAAAATTATGGGTAGAAAAAATTATTCGAATAATTGTCCTCGATTTGTTTGATTTTTCTCGATTTTTTTGCATTCTGATTTTTTCAAATTTCCCATTTTTTTTTCGTTTCGATTCCGTCTGATTTTTTTCCATTTTCTTTTTTGTTTTTTTTTGATTTTTTTAAATTTTAATAATTGTTATTCGAAGATTTGTTATTCCAATAATTTTTATTCGAATAATTATTATTCGGAGATTTGTTATTCGGAGATTTGTTATTCGAATAATTGTCCTCGATTTGTTTGATTATTCTCGATTTTTTCGCATTCTAATTTTTTTAAAAATTTCCGAATTTTTTCGTTTCGATTCCTTCTGATTTTTTTGCAATTTTTTTTTGTTTTTTCTGATTTTTTAAAATTTGAATAATTGTTATTCGAAGATTTGTTATACCAATAATTTTTATTCGAATAATTGTTATTCGAAGATTTGTTATTCGATTAATTGTTCTCGATTTGTTTGATTTTTCTCGATTTTTCCTCTTTCTGATTTTTTTAAAAATTTCCGATTTTTTTGATTTTTCGGGATTTGTTTCTTCGGTTTTTTTCAGATTTTAAAATTACTCTATTTTTTTGATTTTTTCTTTTAGTTTGAATTTCTGGATTTCATTTACTTTTTTTGATTTTTTCCATTTTTTTTTCAATTTTTCACGGTTTTTGGGTTTTTTCCATTTTGTTCGATTTTTCTCGTTTTTTTTCAATTTAATTCGATTCATCCGGATTATTTCAGTTTTCTTCGGTTTTACAAATTTCTCGATTTTTATCGGTTTTTTTAATTTTCATCTTCAAATTTCCCGATTTTTTTTCAATTTGTTCGATTTTTCTTGATTTGTTTCTGACTTTTCTTGTTTTCTACTTTTTTTTGACTGTCTCAAAATTCTTTTTAAAATTTTCTGTTTTCTGATTTTTTTTTTATTGCTTTTAGTTTTTTTCTTATTCTACTGTTCGATTTTTTTTCCTTGTCGTTTTTTTTTATTTTTTTCGCTTTCTGATTTTTTTTTAAATTTCCAATTTTTTCCGTTTTTTTTTTCGTTTCGATTCTTTCTTATTTTTTTAAATTTTTTTGGGTTTTTTCTGATTATTTTAAAATTGCACTATTTTTTTCAGTTTATTTATGTTTTTTTTTAATTTCTCGAATTGATTTACATTTTTGCCCTTTTTTGATTTTTGGTTTTTTTTTTGTTTTTGTAGGTTTTTTTTCAATTTTTCTCGGTTTTTGTTCGATTTTTCTCGATTTGTTTCTGATTTTTCTAGTTTTTCTAATTTTTTCTCCCTTTCTTAAAATTCCTTTTAAAATTTTCTCAGTTTTCTGTTTTTTTTTCTAATCGTTTAATTTTTTTTCTGGTTTTTTCTTATTTTTTTTCCGATTTTAATTTTGATTTTTCTGATTTTTTCCATTTTTGTTTTGGGTTTTTTCTCATTTTTCTTCTTTGTTTTTTGTTTTTATTTTTTCTAATCTTGCCTCATTTTTCTAATTGTTTTGTTCTTTATTTCTTCTGTTGTTTTCTAACTTTTTCTCATTTTTTTCTTATTCTTCTGATTTTATTGGATTTTGTTTTGGTTTCTTGTCTTTATTCGATTTTTTCTATTTTTCTCCAATTTTCTCGATTGTTCTCGATTTTTTTAGATTTGTTTCGATTCATGCTGATTTTTTCCATTTTCTAAAATTTTTTCTGATTTTTTCAAATTTCTTAAATTTTTTTCTCGATTTTTCCGATTTTTTTAAAAATTCTCGATTTTATCCGATTTTTTTAATTATTGTTCGATTTTTCTCGATTTATTTCGATTTAATTCGAATTTTTCGATTTTATTTTCGGTTTTTTTCAGATCTTTTTCTAATTTCCCTATTCTTTCCGATTTTTTTCAATTAATGGTCGATTTCTCTCGATTTGTTTCGATTTAATTCGATTTTTTCTGATGTCTTTGAATTTCTCGATTTTTATTTTCGGTTTTTCGTTTTTTTTTTTTTGTTTTTGTAGGTTGTTTTTTTCGGTTTGTTTTTTCTTCAGTTTTACTAATTTTTTCAAATTTCTCATTTTTTCTGATTTTTTTTTCAATTTTTGTTCGACTTTCCTCGATTTGTTTCTGATTTTCTCGTTTCTCTACTTTTTTTCAACTTTTTTTAAAAAAATTTCTCTTTTCTGATTTTTTTTCTAATTGTTTCATTTTTTCTGGTTGGTTCTTATTTTCTTTTTTGATTTTTTTTTTGATTTTTTCGGTTGTTCTAATTTTTTTCTTATTCTGACTTTTTTCAATTTTTTTTTTGGTATCTTGTCGTTTTTTTCCGGTTTCTAAGATTTTTATCGATTTTTTTGAAATTATTGTTCGATTTTCTGGATTTGTTTCGATTTAATTCGATTTTTTCTAATTTTTTTCTAATTTCTCGATTTTATTTTCGGTTTTTTTTACGGTTTTTTTTGTAACTTTCCAATTTTTTCCGATTTTTCCAATTTTTTTCGAAAAAAATATAATTGGAAATTTAATTAAATACATTTTCCTGTAAATTAAATCGTACATTTCCACATTTTTTTTCCAGCTCTAACATTCCGTCGATATCAAATGGAGCAAATCCAACAGGTGTCTTTTTTAAATTAATAAAAATTGCCGCATTCCTATAGTATTAGTATAAGCAGAAACAAAGACGTAGGTACAATTTTTTTTTTAGAAGTGTACAAATTATTTAAAATATTTTATAATGGTAATTTTTTTATAAATTGTTAGTAGCGATATTCGAGATTTTTGATTTTATTCCTAACCATTTTTGACTAGTTTATTTTTTTTACAATTTTTAGTAGCGATTTGCTAGATCTTTAATTATTTTAGGATTTTTAAGCCATTTGTTAATAATTGTTTGTAGCGATTTTTGAGATTTTTCCTAATGGTTTTTACTCATTTAATTTTTTTACAAATTTTTAGTAGCGATTTTCTAGATACAAATTTGTAGTAGAGATTTTTTATATCTTTAATTATTTTATGTTTTTTTTTATGACGATTATTAAGGCATTTATTTTATTAATAATTGTTAGTAGCGATTTTTGAGATTTTTCCTAATTATTTTGAACTCATTTAATTTTTTTACAATTTTTAGTAGCATTTTTCTAAATCTCTAATTATTTTATACGTTTTTTTTATAGCGATTTTTAAGTCATTTATTTTATTAAAAACTGTTGGTAGCGATTTTTGAGATTTTTATTAATGATTTTTAACTAAATTAATTTTTTTACAATTTTTTTGTAGCGATTTTCTAGAACTTTATAATTATTTTAGGTTTTTTAGGTCATTTATTTTATTAATAATTGTTAGTAGCGATTTTTGCGATTTTTAACTCATTTAATTTTTTACAAATTTGTAGAAGCGATTTTCTAGATCCTTAATTTTTTTAATAGCGATTTTTAAGTCATTTATTTTATTAATAATTATTAGCAGGGATTTTTGAGATTTTTCCTAATGATTTTTAACTCATTTGATTTTTTACAAATTTTTAGTAGCGATTTTCTAGATACAAATTTGTAGTAAAGATTTTTTATATCTTTAATTATTTTATGTTTTTTTTTATGACGATTATTAAGTCATTTATTTTATTAAAAACTGTTGGTAGCGATTTTTGAGATTTTTATTAATGATTTTTAACTAAATTAATTTTTTTACAAATTTTTTGTAGCGATTTTCTAGAACTATAATTATTTTAGGTTTTTTTATAGCGTTTTTTAGGTCATTTATTTTATCAATAATTATTAGTAGCGATTTTTGAGATTTTTAACTCATTTAATTTTTTACAAATTTTTAGCAGCGATTTTCTAGATTTTTAATTTTTGTATAGCGATTTTTAAGTCATTTATTTTATTAATAATTATTAGCAGGGATTTTTGAGATTTTTCCTAATGATTTTTAACTCATTTGATTTTTTACAAATTTTTAGTAGCGATTTTCTAGAACTTTAATTATTTTTTATGTTTTTTTTATAGCGATTTTTAAGTCATTTATTTTATTAAAAGTTGTTAGTGGTGATTTTTGAGATTTTTCCCAATAATTTTTAACAATTTTGTACAAATTTTTAGTAGCGATTTTCTAGATCTTCAATTATTTTTGTTTTTTTTTTATAGTGTTTTTTTAGTCATTTATTTTATTAATAATTGTTAGTAGCGATTTTTTAGATTTTTCCTAATGATTTTTACTGATTAAATTTTTTTATAAATATTTACCAGCGATTTTTTAACCTTTAATTTTTTATGTTTTTCTTTAAGTCATTTATTTAATTAATAATTGTCAGTAGCGATTTTTTAGATTTTTCCTAGTGATTTTTACTTATTAGATTTTTTTATAAATATTTAGCAGCGATTCTTTAGACCTTTAATTTTTTAATGTTTTTTATAGCGATTTTTAAGTCATTTATTTTGACAATAATTGTTAGTAGCGATTTTTGATAATATTCCTAATGATTTTTAACTCAATTAATTTTTTACAAATTTGTAGTAGAGATTTTTTATATCTTTAATTATTTTATGTTTTTTATTGCGATTTTTAGTCACCAATTTTTTTTAATAATTGTTAGTAGCGATTTTTGAGATTTTTTCTAATGATTTTTAACTCATTTAATTATTTTTACAAATTTTTAGTAGCGATTGTTAAATTATTTAATTATTTTTATAGCGATTTTTAAGTCATTTAATTTTTTAGAAATTGAAGATAGCGATTTTCGAGATATAAAATTAATGAGATTTTTCCTTTTAATTCATTTAATTATTTTTACAAATTTTTAGTAGCGATTTTCAAAATACCTAATTATTTTTATAGCGATTTTTAAGTCATTTAACTTTTAAAAAATTGTTAGTGGCGATTTTCGAGATATTTAATTATTTTTGTGATTTTTAGTAACGATTTTCAAAATACTTAATTATTTTTATAGCGATTTTTAAGTCATTTAATTTTTTTTAAATTGTTAGTGGTGATTTCCGAGATATTTATTATTTTTGAGATTTTTATAATGATTTTTAAGTCATTTAATTTTTTTTTAAATTTTTTGTAGCGATTTTCCAAATATTTATTTAGTTTTATGGACATTTTTGAGTCATTTAATTTTTAAAAAATTGTTGGTGGCGATTTTCAAAATTTTTCATTATTTTAATAGCGATTTTTAAGGCATTTAATTTTTTTAAAAATTGTTAGTAGCGATTTTCGAGATTTATCAATATTTTTGAGACTTTTCCTTTTAACTCAATTAATCATATTTACAAATTTTTAGTAGCGATTTTGAAAATATTTAATTTTTTAAAAATTGTTAGTAGCGATTTTCGAGATATATAATTATTTTTCGGGTTTTCCTTTTAAGTCATTTACTTATTTTTACAAATTTTAAGAAGCGATTTTCAAAATATTTAATTATTTTTATATCGATTTTTAAGTCATTTAATTTTTTAAAAATTGTTAGTAGCGATTTTCGAGATTTATAAATATTTTTGAGACTTTTCCTTTTAACTCGATTAATTATTTTTACAAATTTTTAGTAGCGATTTTGAAAATATTTAATTAGTTTACTAGAGTTTTTTTAAGTCATTTAATTTTTTAAAAATTGTTAGTAGCGATTTTCAAGATATTTATTTAGTTTTATAGCGTTTTTTAGGTCAATTAATTTTTTAAACATTGTTAGTAGCGATTTTAGAGATATATAATTATTTGTATAGCGATTTTTAAGTGGCTTAATTTTTTAAAAATTGTTAGAAGCGATTTTCAAAATATTTATTTAGTTTTATAGCGTTTCTTAGGACAATTAATTTTTTAAATATTGTTAGTAGCGATATTCAAAATATTTATTTATTTTTATAGAGATTTTTAAGTCATTTAATTTTTAAAAAATGTTAGTAGCGATTTTCGAGATATATAATTATTTGTATAGCGATTTTTAAGTCGCTTAATTTTTTAAAAATTGTTAGAAGCGATTTTCAAAATATTTATTTAGTTTTATAGCGTTTCTTAGGACAATTAATTTTTTAAACATTGTTAGTAGCGATTTTCAAAATATTTATTTATTTTTATAGATTGTTAAGTCATTTAATTTTTAAAAATTGTTAGTAGCGATTTTCAAGATATTTAATTATTTGTATATCGATTTTTAAGTCGCTTAATTTTTTAAAAATTGTTAGAAGCGATTTTCAAAATATTTATTTATTTTTATAGAGATTTTTAACTCATTTAATTTTTTACAAATTTTTAGCAGCGATTTTCTAGATTTTTAATTTTTGTATAGCGATTTTTAAGTCATTTATTTTATTAATAATTATTAGCAGGGATTTTTGAGATTTTTCCTAATGATTTTTAACTCATTTGATTTTTTACAAATTTTTAGTAGCGATTTTCTAGAACTTTAATTATTTTTTATGTTTTTTTTATAGCGATTTTTAAGTCATTTATTTTATTAAAAGTTGTTAGTGGTGATTTTTGAGATTTTTCCCAATAATTTTTAACAATTTTGTACAAATTTTTAGTAGCGATTTTCTAGATCTTCAATTATTTTTGTTTTTTTTTTATAGTGTTTTTTTAGTCATTTATTTTATTAATAATTGTTAGTAGCGATTTTTTAGATTTTTCCTAATGATTTTTACTGATTAAATTTTTTTATAAATATTTACCAGCGATTTTTTAACCTTTAATTTTTTATGTTTTTCTTTAAGTCATTTATTTAATTAATAATTGTCAGTAGCGATTTTTTAGATTTTTCCTAGTGATTTTTACTTATTAGATTTTTTTATAAATATTTAGCAGCGATTCTTTAGACCTTTAATTTTTTAATGTTTTTTATAGCGATTTTTAAGTCATTTATTTTGACAATAATTGTTAGTAGCGATTTTTGATAATATTCCTAATGATTTTTAACTCAATTAATTTTTTACAAATTTGTAGTAGAGATTTTTTATATCTTTAATTATTTTATGTTTTTTATTGCGATTTTTAGTCACCAATTTTTTTTAATAATTGTTAGTAGCGATTTTTGAGATTTTTTCTAATGATTTTTAACTCATTTAATTATTTTTACAAATTTTTAGTAGCGATTGTTAAATTATTTAATTATTTTTATAGCGATTTTTAAGTCATTTAATTTTTTAGAAATTGAAGATAGCGATTTTCGAGATATAAAATTAATGAGATTTTTCCTTTTAATTCATTTAATTATTTTTACAAATTTTTAGTAGCGATTTTCAAAATACCTAATTATTTTTATAGCGATTTTTAAGTCATTTAACTTTTAAAAAATTGTTAGTGGCGATTTTCGAGATATTTAATTATTTTTGTGATTTTTAGTAACGATTTTCAAAATACTTAATTATTTTTATAGCGATTTTTAAGTCATTTAATTTTTTTTAAATTGTTAGTGGTGATTTCCGAGATATTTATTATTTTTGAGATTTTTATAATGATTTTTAAGTCATTTAATTTTTTTTTAAATTTTTTGTAGCGATTTTCCAAATATTTATTTAGTTTTATGGACATTTTTGAGTCATTTAATTTTTAAAAAATTGTTGGTGGCGATTTTCAAAATTTTTCATTATTTTAATAGCGATTTTTAAGGCATTTAATTTTTTTAAAAATTGTTAGTAGCGATTTTCGAGATTTATCAATATTTTTGAGACTTTTCCTTTTAACTCAATTAATCATATTTACAAATTTTTAGTAGCGATTTTGAAAATATTTAATTTTTTAAAAATTGTTAGTAGCGATTTTCGAGATATATAATTATTTTTCGGGTTTTCCTTTTAAGTCATTTACTTATTTTTACAAATTTTAAGAAGCGATTTTCAAAATATTTAATTATTTTTATATCGATTTTTAAGTCATTTAATTTTTTAAAAATTGTTAGTAGCGATTTTCGAGATTTATAAATATTTTTGAGACTTTTCCTTTTAACTCGATTAATTATTTTTACAAATTTTTAGTAGCGATTTTGAAAATATTTAATTAGTTTACTAGAGTTTTTTTAAGTCATTTAATTTTTTAAAAATTGTTAGTAGCGATTTTCAAGATATTTATTTAGTTTTATAGCGTTTTTTAGGTCAATTAATTTTTTAAACATTGTTAGTAGCGATTTTAGAGATATATAATTATTTGTATAGCGATTTTTAAGTGGCTTAATTTTTTAAAAATTGTTAGAAGCGATTTTCAAAATATTTATTTAGTTTTATAGCGTTTCTTAGGACAATTAATTTTTTAAATATTGTTAGTAGCGATATTCAAAATATTTATTTATTTTTATAGAGATTTTTAAGTCATTTAATTTTTAAAAAATGTTAGTAGCGATTTTCGAGATATATAATTATTTGTATAGCGATTTTTAAGTCGCTTAATTTTTTAAAAATTGTTAGAAGCGATTTTCAAAATATTTATTTAGTTTTATAGCGTTTCTTAGGACAATTAATTTTTTAAACATTGTTAGTAGCGATTTTCAAAATATTTATTTATTTTTATAGATTGTTAAGTCATTTAATTTTTAAAAATTGTTAGTAGCGATTTTCAAGATATTTAATTATTTGTATATCGATTTTTAAGTCGCTTAATTTTTTAAAAATTGTTAGAAGCGATTTTCAAAATATTTATTTATTTTTATAGAGATTTTTAAGTCATTTAATTTTTAAAAATTGTTAGTAGCGATTTTCAAGATATTTAATTATTTGTATAGAGATTTTTAAGTCGCTTAATTTTTTAAAAATTGTTAGTAGCGATTTTCAAGATATATAATTATTTGTATAGCGATTTTTAAGTCATTTAAATTTTAAAAATTGTTAGTAGCGATTTTCGAGACATATAAATATTTTTGAAATATTTTCCTTTAACGCATTTAATTATTTTTACAAAATTTTAGTAGCGATTTTCGAGATACTTAATTATTTTTGAGATTTTCCTAAAACGTAGTGTAATATAATTAATTCAGTTAATAATAGTGTCTGTTTGCATTGAGTAATAAATAAATCTTGTTCTTATAAAAATAAAATGAAAAAAATAATTTTTTTAATTTTTTTTTGTTTTAACCCCCACGTCTACGTCTCTGCTATTAGTATGAGCAGAATCATGAGAAGTGAAGTAAGGAAGTCCATCTTGATTTTCTTGATGTCTGTGGCTGTTACAATAAATGTCTTACTAAGTAGATGGTATGTCCATGCGAGAGTGAACCAAATAAGAATCCCTCAATTTACATACACCGCGTACCTGCTTTGAATAATAACATATTCTATGAGAGAAACTACTGATCGAGGGACAAAAATCTCGATCTTGAACTCCACATGAGTCACAGTGTGCATACAGGACCGTATTATTAGAAAAAAAAAATTAATAAAAATATTTACTAAAAAAAAAAAAATCTCGCTTCACTCGGTTCCTTCCATCCCATTCCCACTCTTTAAAAATAATTATTATAAATTTTGTAATTTTCCGGCGCCATTATTATCAGTGTCTACGAAACCGACGAGGAGTGACGAATTTTATTTTTTTCTTCGATTCAAACAACGCTGTTCTTAATGGCTGCGAAATCATTTCCATGTTTACCTATTAGGAAACATTTAGCGGTAATTTAGCGACACGATTTACTGGCAATGAGAAAAGGGAGTGTCTAACCGACAAACGGGACGTATTTTTTATTTAGTTCCGATTATCATATACGAGCACGCACCGATTGTATTAGAAATATTAGAGGCGTAATACTAGTTAATGATTGAAATAAAATTTTAATACGATGTAATTTAATTTAAAATAAAAAATTTATTTTTTTTATAATAATGAAAAAAAGTGGGGCAAACAATAATTGTAAAAAAAACGGGGGAAAATGGAGCAAAGTACAAGAATGGCAGATGAAAAAAGTGAGACAAAACCCAAATAATTGTAAAGAAAGGGAAAAAATGTCAGGGAGGGAAAAAAGGAGGACCAAAACAATAATTGTGAAAATAGGGGAAAAAGTGATGAAAAAACACAAGTAAGAGGAAAAATGGAGCAAAAAAGTGGGACTAAAAAAATTAGTTGTAAAAAGAGGTGAAATTCAAAAGTGGGAAAAAAAGGAGGGAAAAAAGTAAGCCAAAAAACAATAGTTGTAAAAAAAGAGAGAAAAAAGTGGGTCAAAAAGTGAAAGTGGGAAGAAGGGGAAATCAAGTAATGCTAAAACTAACAGTTCAACGAGGGGGATAAAAAACAGTATTCTGAAAAAGTTGGAAAAAATTTTTGGCAAAAGAAACAAGTGGGAAAAAAGGAGTAAAAAAAAGTAGGATTAACGACAAGAGTTGTAAAAAATGGGAGGGAAATTTGAGACAAAAACAAGAGAGAGGGGAAAAAGTGGTACAGAAAATAATAATTTAAAAAATGGAAGAAATATAGGACAAAAAATAAGAGACGAAAAAAGGGGAGAAAAATAAAAAACTGGAGTGAAAATAAAGAAAAATAAAAGAGTGGCCGAAAAAAAAGGGGGATAAAAATGATACATATAAAAAAGGGAAAAAATGGGACAAAAACCAGAGAGGAAGAAAAATGGAGCAAAATATAAGAGTGAGAGGAAAAAAAAGAGAATGTGGGGCAAAAATCAATAAAAACGAGGAAAAATGAGACCAAAACAATAAAAGAAAAAGAAGGGAAAGTGGGGCAAAAACACAAGTGGGAAAAAAGGGGGGTACAGTAAGGCTAAAAAAATGGGGACAAAAACATGAGGATGAAAAATGGTGGAGCAAAAACAAAAATTGTTGTATAAAAATGGGGATGGAAAAATGGGGCAATAAAACAATGAAAAATGGAGTGAAAAATAGGGGCAAAATACAAGAGAATAAATGGAGCAAAAGGGTCGTAAAAAATGGGGAGAAAGTGATCAAAAAACACAAGTAGGAAAAAAAGGGAAAGAATAGAGCAAAAAACCATAGTTGTAAAAAAGTGGGACAAAAAACCTAGTTCTAAAAAAAAGGTGGAAAATTACAAAAATTGGGAAAAAGGAGAGAAAAAAGTGAGGCAAAAAACAATAAATGGGAAAACAAATGGGAGAAAAACAAGAGAGGAAAAAAATGGGAACCAAAACAATAATTGTAAAAAAAGGAGGGAAAGTGAGGCAAAAACACAAGTGGAAAAAAACATAGTTATTAAAAAATGGTGGGGAAAGTTAGGGCAAAATACAAGAGTGGGGAAAATTGAGGGAGAAAGCGGGGAAAACAATTATAGTTTTAAATAAAAAGGAAGAAAATATAAGAGGGAAAATAGGGGAAAAAGGTGAGGTTAAAGCTAATAGTTGTAAAAAATTGGAAAAAACAATAGTTAAAAAAAATGTTGACAAAAAAGACAAATGAGCAAAAAAGAGTAAAGAAAGAAGTCAAAAAAATGGAGCAAAAACAAAAAATTGAGAAAAAAAGGAGGAAAAATAGAACCAATAGTGGCAAGAAAAAAGGGAGAAGAAGCTTGCGTCGCACCATTTCCTCCACTCCCTAAAAAAATAAAATATATAGGTAAATCGGGAAAAAAGATGCAAAAAAAGTGAAAGCGAGGAAAAAAATTTAAAAAAAATAAAGCTAAACATAAATGTGAGAAAAAAGGGAGGAAATAGAACAAAAATAATAGTTTTTAAAAAAAATTGGAAAAAAATTGTTGGCAAAAAAGGTAAGTGAGAAAAAAAGGACAAAGAAAGTAGTAAAAGACAATAGTTATAAAAAATGGGGAAAATGTAACAAAAATAAGAGACAAAAAAAAGGAGAAACAAACAATAATTGTAAAAAATGGTGAAAAATAAGACAAAAGCACGAGAGGGGAGTAGGGCAGCGTCTATCTGCAGAACCGTATAGAAAACTACTTTAAGGACATATCTCTACTGGTGGGAGACAGCGTAATAAATATTAGCCAGGGAGTTCCTCAAGGCTCGGTCCTGGTACCGTTGCTCTGAAACATCTTATACAATGGCATTCTTGAAATTGACCTATCGCATGGCTGCGAGACCTTGGCATTAGCAGACGACCTAGCCGTGATTGCTCGAGCAGACGACCCAAAAGACTTGGTGGCAAGAGGAAACGAGGCCTTGGAAGCAGTTAACTAGTGGCAGAGGCAAAAGACGAAGGCCATAATCCTAAAAAAGAAAGGGAGGAAAGAGCAAGACAGCAAGGTATAGATTGAGTTTCCAGGCCCCAACCCTGACGTAGGCCTTGCAAGGCGATCCCAGGGTTAGAGGTTAGTGGACAAAGGAGGTGGTTGTTAGTGGGTATTGGAATTCGGGAGTCCCACATTACCAAAAAATAGAAAAAAAAACAGGTGGGTCAAATGGCTGATATAGGCCTCGGGGATGACCGTTCTTCTGTCGTAGGCTCGGCCACACTAAAACCCTGATTTTTTTCCAAACAACTCAGCAAATCCTATTCTCACATCATGTAGATATGCTCGTCATATCGCTTGACCTTTAGGTACCAGGCTTACATCCAGTCTCCAACTGAGCCTCCGGAATACCTTCCAGGGTATTTAGCCTTACCCCTGAATGCTTGGGCTCTTCAGAGGTGGACCAACACTTCCCTAGCAATTCTTGGGATCTAGATGAATAAAAATATTACAAAACCAAGTACAAACATAACAAATACTGAAACAGGAGGCGAAGAAGTAAAGCTACAAGACGCCCAGGTAAGTAAGAATGAGGCAAAGACAGAGGAGACAAAGACACTCCAGTTATGGCGTTCACAACGAAATAGGGTAAATAGAACACCTCCAAAGAGGTACGAGGGTAGAAAATGAAAACGACTAGCTCATCTAGTTCAATGTGATGTTGGACACGCAGTATATTCAGGAGGGAAGAAAAACGAGAGATGTTCCAACGACAACGTCTTCGACAGCTCTTTGCTTGCTATAACGAGAAAGGAAGGAGCATAAGGAAAGACGGACGAAGAAATCATTCTGATTGAGGATGAACAGAAGGAGAGAAGAAAAAGGGGCAGGTCTTCTGAGAAAATCGATAACGAAGAAAATGTGCTCTTCAATATTATGATAAGCAGTAAGGGAAAGCAAAAGGGGAGCAAAATGGAAGACAATAAGAAGGCATCCTTCGATATTATTGAAGGGTTCTCCAAAAGCTAGTAGAAGAAAACACCAATACCAAAAGGAAGATAAAGGAGAAAATGAAACTGCCATAGATTCCACCAAGACGGAAACCTGCGCAAACAGAAGAGCTACCAACCTGCGATGCAGGAAAACAAATTGATGGAAAGTTAGAATTGACTAGGACATCAACAAGGAGGAAAAAGAAGGGACATGGGAGAACACTAAAAGATTATGGGAAAAGGATGTGTACGATAAAAAAATATATAGGGGTAACTCAGTATCAGTGATGCAAACACCAAGATAGTTGAACAACGAGTTATGTAAGAGGTAATTGGGGTTGGGGAAAATTAAAAAAGAAGCGGAGACTAAATGGAGAAGAATATTACAGACTTTTGTATAAAGTATTCATCGTTTAAAATACAATGGTAGGTATAAAAAATATTATTTTAATTCACTGGTACTACCCATGTTACTCGGTGATAGATGGTACCATTAATGTACCTTTATGGAACCGTTATTGTATATTCGTCTCCTTGTTGGCGCTATCTGATGCCTCGGAAACTATTAGCTGATTATTTTCTACTGGATGTATACAAATTACTGTTGCAGGTACGACCACGGTGTGAGCTTTTAAGGTACTACCTTATTCGTGATCGGTGATGATTTTGCACTTGTAGGTTCCAGTGGAGTACGATATTTATATGTTTCTTTAAAAATTTATACCGAAATTTAAATTATAATAGAAAAATTTTAATTAAAATTTATTAATTTGGATTTATTTAACAATGTGAATTAGAAAATCATGTCAGCCAAATTAAAAAATAAAATTTTAATTACAATTTACCAATTGGAATTAAAATTTAAATAATTTGATTAAAATTTAAATATTTTAATTAGAATTTAAAAAAATAAAATTAAAATTTTCTGAAGACGTTTATTGAAGTTTGAAAATTTGAATTAAAATAATAAAATATTAATTCAAATTTAAAAATTTTAATTTACATTTGAAACTTGGAATTATGAATGAAAATTTAGATTTAAATTAAAAAACTAGAATTAAAATAAAAAAAACTTGAATTACAATTAAAATTTGAAAATCATAAAGAATTATGAAAATTGGAATTAAAATTTAAAGTGCAAAATTACAAGAATTTGAATTAAAATTTGTAACTTGGAATTAAAATATAAAAATCAAAATTAAAATTCAAATAGTTATTAAAATTTAAAAAAATAGAATTACAATCAAAATTTGAAAATTGGAGTTAAAATATAAAAATCAAAATTAAAAATTAAAATTTAAATAGTTTTATTAAAATTTAATTAAAATTTTAAAAACTAAAATTTAAATTTCCAAATACGTTTATACAAGTTTGAAAATAGGAATTAAAATTTAAAAATATTAATTAATTCAAAGAGCAGAATTATAAGAATTTTAATTCAAATTTGAAACTTGGAATTAGGAATGAAAAATTTCAATTAAAATCTACTAAATTGGAATTAAATTAAAAAAAATAGAATTAAAATTAAAAAAAAATAGAATTAAAATTAAAAAAATTAGAATTACAATTAAAATTTGAAAATTAGAAAGAATTATAAAAATTTTAATTAAAATTTAAAGTAAAATTACAAGAATTTTAATTAAAATTTGTAACTTGGGATTCTGACAGAAAAATTTGAGTTAAAATATAATAATTTGGATTTAAATTTAACAATGTGAATTAAAATTTCAAGTTAAATTAAAATATAAAATTTTAATTAAAATTTAAATATCAGAATTTAAATTTAAAAAATTTTATTAAAATTTAAAGATTTAAAAACTAAAATTAAAATTTTTTAAATACGTTTATTAAAGTTTGAAAATTGGAATTAAAAGTCGAAATAGAAATTAAAAATTTTAATTAAAATTATTAATTTGGATTTAAATTTAACAATGTGTATTAGAATTTCAAGTCAAATAAAAAATAAAATTTTAATTAAAATTTTAAAAACTAAAATTAAAATTTTCCAGATATGTTTATGAACGTTTTATATAATTTTTTTATTTTGATATTTCAGGTCCACTAAAATTTAAAAATTGGAATTAAAATTTAAACAGACGAAATTTAAATTGAAGATTTTAATTAAAATTTAAATTAAATGATAAAAATATTAATTAAATTTAAAGATTATAATTTTAATTCAAATTTGAGACTTGGAATTAGGAATGAAAATTTTTAATTAAAATATACTATATCGGATTTAAATTAAAAAAAAATAGAATTAAAATTTAATAAATAGAAATACAATTAAAATTTGAAAATTGGAAAGAATTACGAAAATTTTAAATAAAATCTAAAGAGTAAAATTACAAGAATTTGAATTATATTTACAACTTGGGATTATGACCAAAAAATTTTAATTAATTTAAAGATTTTAATTAAAATTTTAAAATCTTAAAATATTATCAAATACGTTTATAACAGTTTGAAAATTAGAATTAAAATTTAAACAATCGAAACAGAAATTAAAAATTTGAATTAAAATTCGAAAATTTGAATTAAAAAATAAAAATTTTAATTAAAATTCAAAAAATAGAATTTTAATTTAAATTTGAAATTTGGAATAGGAATGAAAAATTTCAATTAAAATCTACCAAGTTGGATTTAAATTAAAAAAATAGAATTAGAATTAAAAAAACTAGAATTACAATTGAAGTTTGAAAATTGGAAACAAATATGAAAATTTTGATTGAAATTTAAAGAGTAAAATTACAAGAATTTAAATTGAAATTTGTAACTTGGTATTATGACTGAAAAATTTTAATTAAAAAATATTAATTTAAATTTAAATTTAATAAAGTGAATTACAATTTTAAGGAAGTCTAATTAAAAAATAAAATTTTAATTAAAATATAAAAATCAAAATTAAAATTTAAATATTTTTATTAAAAATTTAAAGATTTTAATTAAAATTTTAAAAACTAAAATAAAAATTTTCCAAATACTTTTATAAAGTTTAAAAATTGGAATTAAAATTTAAAGTCGAAATAGAAATTAAAATTTGAATTAAAATATAAAAATAATAATTAAATTCAAAAAATAAAATTACAAGAATTTGAATTGTAATTTGTAACTTGGGGTTATGACCCACAAATTTTAATTAAAATTTAAAAATTGGAATTAAAACATAAAATGAGAATTTGTTTGATTAAAATTTGAATTAAATTATAAAAATATTAATTAAATTTAAAGATCGTAATTAAAAGAATTTTAATTCAAATTTGAAACTAATATTAAAAAATTTCAATTAATATTTAATAAATTAGTTTAAATTAAAAAAATTGAATTAAAATTTAAAAAACTAGAAATACAATTAGAAAAAATTAGAAAAAATTATAAAAATTTAAAAAGTAAATCGAATTGAAAAAAAATAATTTAATTAAAACTTAATAATTTAGTAAACTATTGAACCGATTTTAATCAAATTTTCACCAAAAATTATTCGAACCCTAATTTAAAACTGATTAATTTTTGACGCCAAACGAGACGCGTTAACGGTAATTACAGCGTTGCCAAATTTAAAAAAAATCATAAAAGTAATTAAATTTTATTATAAATTTAAAACACTCGGTATTAAAATTACATTTTACTAAAAGGTTATAGATAAACATATAACTACAAAAATACTTTTACCAGTGGCGCACAGTAGTAGTATATAAATCTATAATTTAATTTTTTTTTAAATTATATTTGGTTTTTTCCTGTATTATATTTAAAAATTTAAAAAAAAATAATGATTTTAATTTAACTTTTATATAATACAAATTTTTTTATTAAGAATAAAATTTTCTGAAAAATTGATAATAAAAATTTTGTTAAATGTAGCAGAATTTTTTTTAAACGAATTAAATGAAAACTATTAAACCAAATTTTCACCAAAAATTATTTTACCCCTAACTTAGATTTAATTAAATTTCGATGACCAATGAGATACATTAACAGTAATTACAGCGTTGCCAAAATTAAAAAAAAATCATAAAAAGTAAATAAATATAGTAAATTAAAAAACACTCAGTATAAAAATGACTAAAACGGTACAGTTGTACATACAAGTTGTTCAAAAACCCTTTATCACAGCAGGTACCCTTGCAAATAAATGTCTCAGTCTCATTGTAAAAAAATAAGGGGTTCGTTACGTACAATCGAAAATTGCAAATGACTTTTTTGTCCGTTTCCTTCTATTCTTTTCAAATCGCTCCGACCAAGTGGTTTTAAGTGTAACTTGATATTTCTACATGGATACACACAAAAATTAACGAGAAGTCCCACTGGGCTTGAGAAATTTTTTTAAGTACTTGAAAGGCAAAAAAAAATTGAAATTTATATTTTTACTTTCTCATTACTTTACCAACATAAAGCATTTCTTGTCATTAAAGTTTTAAGTATCAATGATCTTATTTATATTTTTTTTTTAATTGAAATTTGTAACTTGGGATTATGACTGAAAAATTTTAATTAAAATATATTAATTTCAATTTAAATTTAATAAAGTGAATTAGAATTTCAAGGCAGTCTAATTAAAAAAAAAAATTAATTAAAATTTAAAAATTGGAATTAAAATATAAAAATCAAAATTAAAATTTAAATAGTTTTATTAAAATTTAAAGATTTGAATTAAATTTTTAAAAACTAAAATTAAAATTACAAGAATTATATAGAATTAAAATTTAAACAATTAAAATGTGAAAATTGGAAAGAATTAACGAAATTTGAATTAAAATTTAAAGAGTAAAATTACAAGAATTTGATTTAAATTTGCAATTTGGGCTTATGACCGAAAAATTTTAATTAAAATTTAATAATTTAAAGATTTTTATTAAAATTTTAAAAACTAAAATTAAAATGTTCCAAATGCGTTTATAAAACTTTCAATTAAAATTTGAAAATTTTAATTAAAATATAAAAATATTAATAAAAATCCAAAGAGTAAAATTACAAGAATTTGAATTGAAATTTGTAACTTGGGGTTATGACCCACAAATTTTAATCAAAATTTCAAAATTGGAATTAAAACATAAAAATCAAAATTAAAATTTAAATAGTTTGATTAAAATATAAAAATTTTAAATTAGAATTTTAACAATTAAAATTTTCTAAATACGTTTATAGAAGTTTGGAAATTGGAATTTAAACAGCCGAAATAGGAATTAAAAATTTGAATTAAAATTTGAAAATTTGAATTCGAATATAAAAATAGTAATTTAAAATAATTTAAATCAAATTAAAAAAAAAAGAATTACCTACAATTAAAATTTGAAAATTGGAAAAAATTATAAAAATTTTAATTCAAATTTAAAGTAAAATTACAAGAATTTTAATTTAAATTTGAAACATGGAATTCTGAATGAAAAATTTGAATTACATTTTAATCATTTAGATTTAATTAAAAAAATAGAATTAAAATTAAAAAAAATGAATTACAATTAAAATTTAAAAATTGGAAAGAAAATTTTTGTTAAAAGTTAGAAAATTACAAGAAATTGAATTTAAAATTGTAACTTGGCATTAGGACCGAAAAATTTTAATTAAAATTTAATAATTTCGATTTAATTTTATCAAAGTTAATTAAAATTTCAAGGCAGTCTAATTAAGAAATAAAATTTTAATTAAAATATAAAAATTGGAATTAAAATTCAAAAATCAGAATTTAAATTAAAATATTTTTATTCTAATTTAAAGATTTTAATTAAAATTTAAAAACTAAAATTAAAACTTTCAATTAAAATTTGAAAATTTTAATTAAAATATAAAAATATTAATAAAAATTCAAATTTGAATTGAAATTTGTAACTTGGGGTTATGACTCACAAATTTTAATTCAAATTTAAAAATTGGAATTAAAACATAAAATGAGAAAATTTTACGTTTTGTCATATGAATCTTTTACTTTCTCACTACTTTACCATCATAAAGCATTTCTTGTCATTAAAACTTTTAAGTATCAATGATCTTTTCCATATAAATTTCGTAGGATCCCTCTGTATATATTGATATTTAAAAATGTATATATCTTACTAAATAAATAAATAGTTCAATGATAGGTTAATCGGTTATATCTACATTCCCTTGACTTAATAAAATTCTATTTCACAGTCTAAGGCAATAACTCTCATCAATTTTAACCGCAGACACTTTACTCGACGGCACTCTTTTATCACTTCCAATAATGGCAACAGAAAATAATAATAAACATAATAATAAAGTATATACATAGGTGGACAGAGATGGACTCGCTTTTCCAAACATACAGTATTTTATCATTAATTTTTATTATACAAAAATTTATTTTACTTTAGATACTTGGAATAATAAAAAACGGTCACTTTCTATTTTTTCAATATTATTATTTTTTATCTTGTTTACTCAAATTACATTTAGTCAGCGATTTTCTTATCATTATTCTAAGAATAACGTATAGTCAGCGATTTTTCATAATAAAACATCTATTGTTTTAATTACATATAACAGAGAATGCGAAATATGCACTTAAAACAGTTTCCAACGTTACCAAAAAAAAACCATGCGCAGTAACCATGGTAAAAGGGCACTGGCGTTTAGGCTTGTTATTATTAGTCATATTTTAGCAGAAAAAACGATGTTCGATTTGAAATAAAACAGTCATAACACTTAAAGAAAAAAAGAAATGCACAATAGCCAGCGTGTTATTGTTTTATTATTTTAGAACAAAGAATGTAATATGACAATTATTTATTAACTTATCTTATTTATCAATTAGGCAGGAATATATAAATAATAAACGTTTTTGTTTATGAAAGCTTCAATTAGTTTATTATTTCTTATCTTATTTACTCGCAATACAATAAAACTACTATTACATAAATTACGCATAGTCAGCATTTTTTTTTATTTTGTTTAGTTTGAATACAATAACATCATTATTCTAAGAATTAAATAAATAATTGATGAAGAATTGAAGAACTGAAAAATCACTGAAAAGTACCTGAAAAATAATTGAAAAATAATTGAAAAAGGAATGAAAAAGAACTAATGAAGAACTGAAAAAAAAACTGAAGATAAACTGAAGAAGATGAAGAACTGGGCTTAATGGAAACAACGTAGGGCAAATATTTTGTTATTTTCTTACATTTGTTTGTATAACAAATATTTCGGCGTTTTCTTACATTTCTTTGTTTGTAATAACAAACATTTTATTACTTTTGTTTGTAGAACAGAGATATTTTGTTACTTATATTTGTTCGTCTGTAGAACAAATATTTTGTTATATTCTTACATTTGTTTGTATGTAGAACAAATATTTTGTTATTTTCGTACATTTGTTATTTTGTAGAACAAATATTTAGTAATTTTCTTACCTTTGTTTATTTATGGAACAAATATTTCGTTTTTTTAATTACATCTTTTTGTAGAACAAATATTTTTTTTACATTTGGTTGTTTGTAGAACAAATATTTTGTTATTTTACTATATTCGTTACTTTGTAAAATAAATATTTCGCCATTTTCTTACATTTGTTGCTTTGTAAAACAAATATTTTGATATTTTCTTACATCTTTTTGTAGAACAATAATTTTTTACATTTGTTTGTTTGTAGAACAAATATTTAGTAATTTTCTTACATTTGTTTGTTTATGGAACAAATATTTTGTTCTTTTCCTTCATATGTTTGTTCATTGAACGAATTCTTCATTATTTTAATACATCTTTTTGTAGATCAGATGTTTTTTTACATTTGGTTATTTGTAGAATACATAATTAGTTATTTTTTACATTTGTTTGTTTATGGAACAAATATTGTGTTATTTTCTTACATTTGTTTGGTATTTTCTTACATTTGTTTGTTATTTTCTTTCGTTTGTTTGTAAAACAAACATTTTGTTACATTTGTCTATGGAACAAATATTTTGTTATTTTCCTACATTTTTTGCTGCGTAGAACAAATATTTTGTTATTTTCTTACATTTGGTTATTTTTATAACAAATATTTTGTTATTTCTTAATTTTATTTGTTTATGGAACAAATAGTTTGTTATTTTCTCGAATTTTTTTGTTTGTGGAACAAATATTTTGTTATTTTCTTATATTTTTTACTTGGTAGAATAAATATTTCGTCATTTTCTTACATTGTTGCATTTTATAATAAATATTTTGTTTTTTACATTTGTTTGTTTATGGAACCAATATTTTGGTATTTCTAATATTTGTTTGCTTATAAATCAAATATTTTGTTATTTTCTTATATTTGTTAGTTTTTAGAACAAATATTTTGTTATTTTTTTTGTTTATGGAACAAATATTTTGTTATTTTCTCAATTTTTTTTTGTTTATGGAACAAACATTTTTCTGCATTTGTTACTTGGTAGAACAAATTTTTCAACATTTTTTTACATTTTTGCATTTTAGAATAAATATTTTGTTATTTTCTTACATTTGTTTGTTTATAGAACAAATATTTTGTTATTTCTTAATTTATTTTGTTTATGGAAAAAATTTTTTATTATTTTTCTGCATTTGTTACTTGGTAGAACAATTTTTTTTTCATTTTTTTACATTTTTTGCATTTTAGAATAAATAATTTGTTACATTTGTTTGTTTATAGAACAAATACTTTGTTATTTCTTAATTTTTTTGTTTATGGAACAAAAATTTTGTTATTTTCTTACATTTGTTACTTGATAGAACAAAGTTTCGTCATTTTTTTTACATTTTTTGCATTTTAGAATAAATATTTTGTTATTTTCTTACATTTGTTTGTTTATAGAACAAATATTTTGTTCAGTGTAAGTTGACTGATACATAAACTTTACAAATATTGGATTGATATTTCATGACGTGTGAGCAATCCAACCTAACTTTTCTCTACTCGTACTAAAACCTTGCGCTCACCTCACCAACACATCTGGAGAGAATATTTTAATCGCGAACCGGACCGGGCGGTAGTAACATCTCGTATTTGTATTAATTTCTTATAAAACACGACTTTTGAATGACAGCAGATATAAAAAGAAAAATATCTTTTTTATTAGTATTTTTTCTAAAAAAATATATTGTTTTGGGGCGAGTCCTGGACAAATATAAGTAAGGGAAAAGCGCAAATGTACTGGAGTCGCTTCCTTTGATCTGAAGGTGATATAAACATTGTGAAGTGTCAGTTAGTCTATTCGCATATGATTACAACTCCATCGATTCAATCTACCTCATTAATATGGATAAGAATGTTTCGAGACTTAAACTTGAAGACGTGTAAAAATATTTAACAAGAAATTTTCCTATTTTTACGAGGGTAGTTAGAGATGTGATTTCCTATACAAAATAAAATTTCTTTTTGGTTAACAATTGTCCAATTATCTCAGTTTGTAGCTTAAAAAATATTTTTTAACAATTTTTGAAACTAAAAATTGTCCAATTAACTCAAATCGTTGTTCAAACTGTTCAGAAACGATTTTTAAGCATTTTTGGAACTACAAATTGTCCAATTATCTCAGTTTGTTGTTCAAACTGTTCAGAAATAATTTTTAAGCATTTTTGGAACTAAAAACGTGTCCAATTATCTTGGTTTGTTCTTCAAAATGTTGGAAATTATTTGGCAGCCATTTTTGGAACTACAAATTGTTCAATTATCTCAGTTTGTAGCTTAAAAAATATTTTTTAACAATTTTTGAAACTAAAAATTGTCCAATTATCTCAGTTTGTTGTTCAAAAAGTTCAGAAATTATTTTTAATCATTTTTGGAACAGAAAATTGTCCAATTATCTCAGTTTATTTTTCAAACTCTTCCGAAATTATTTTAAAGAATTTTCAGAACTAAAAATTGTCCGATTATCCTATTTTTACGAGGGTAGTTAGAGAAATGATTTATTATACAAAATAAAATTTCTTTTTTTTTTTAAAGATGGATTTAAACGTGATAAATTTCCCGATAAAGTGACAGCAATTTTCGGTAAGATTTATTAAACGAGCCTTCTTAAAAACAAGTCTTAAATCATTTCGATGTCGCATCCTTGGAAAATATATCGCAATGATTTGATTACATTGTCGCTAAGAATTAAGAGAAATTTTTTCGTGAAATTAATAACCGTAGATTGTGGACAATTTTTAAGGAGATACGTTTACACGGGAATATGGAACAAAAAATGGAAGGTCAATGCGGTGGCACGGACGTAACATAAACCTTCCTTTTATAAAACAAAAGGTCGTCGATTGCCATGAAGAAGATTCGCATAACTCTTTGTATCTTTCTATACTGGTCTGAGATCTGTGACTGTGAGATATTTATATAGACCGATAATATTATTAAGAAAATCGGAACGCATCAAAAATAATGTTCAATTATCTCAATTTGTTGTTCAAACTGTTCAGACATTATTTTTAAGTATTTTGGAACTAAAAATTGTCCAAATATCTCAGTTTGTTGTTCAAATTGTTCAGAAATGATTTTTAGACATTTTTGGAAATATAAATTGTTCAAATATCTCAGTTTCAAGCTCAAAAAATATTTTTAACACTTGTTGAAACTGAAAATTGTCCAATTATCTCAGTCTATTGTTAAAAATTATTTTTAAGCATTTTTGGAAATAAAAATTTTCAAATTATCTCAGTTTGTTATTCAACCTGTTCAGAAATAATTTTTAAATATATTTGAAAATAAAAATTGTCTAAATATCTCAGTCTGTTCTTAAAATTGTTCAAAAATGATTATTAGACATTTTTGGAACTGAAAATTGTCCAATTAACTTAGTTTGTTGTTCAAACTGTTCCGAAATTATTTTACAGGCATTTTTTTAAACTACAAATTATCCAATTATCTCAGTTTGTAGCACAAAAAATATTTTTTAACGATTGTTGAAACTAAAAAATTGTCCAATTATCTCAGTTCATTATTATAAATGTTCAGAAATTATCTTCAAGCATTTTTGGAATTGAAAATTGTCCAATTTTATTAGTTTACTGTTGAAACTTTACAGAAACTATTTTTTAAGTATTTTTGGAAATAATACTTGTCCAATTATCTCAGTTTGTCGCTCAAAATATTTTTTTAACAATTTTTGTCACTGAACATTATCCAATTATATCAGTTTGTTGTTCAAACTAGTCAGAAATTATATTCAAGAATTTTTGAAACTGAAAATTGTTCAATTATGGCAGTTTTTTGTTCAATCTGTCCCGAAATTATTTTCAATCATTTTTGGAATTAAAAATTGTTCAATTATTTCAGTTTGTTCAATTTTTTGAGTTTCTAGCTCAAAAAATATTTTTAACAATTTTTGGAACTGAAAATTGTCCAATTATATTAGTTTATTATTCAAACTGTTCAGAAACTATTTTTGAAGTATTTTTGGAAATAATAATTGATCAATTATCTCAGTTTGACGCTTAAAATATATTTTGAACAATTTTTGTAGCTGAAAATTGTCAAATTATCTCAGTTTGTTGATCAAACTGTTCAGATATTATTTTTGAAACTGAAAATTGTTCAATTATGGCAGTTTTTTGTTCAATCTGTCCCGAAATTATTTTCAATCATTTTTGGAATTAAAAATTGTTCAATTATTTCAGTTTGTTCAATTTTTTGAGTTTCTAGCTCAAAAAATATTTTTAACAATTTTTGGAACTGAAAATTGTCCAATTATATTAGTTTATTGTTCAAACTGTTCAGAAACAATTTTTGAAGTATTTTTGGAAATAATAATTGTCCAATTATCTCAGTTTGTCGCTCAAAATATATTATGAAAAATTTTTGTCACTGAAAATTGTCCAATTATCTCAGTTTTTTGTTCAAACTGTTCCGAAATTATTTTTGAAACTGAAAATTAACTCAGTTTTTATTCAAACTGTTCCGAAATTATTTTTGAAACTGAAAATTGTCCAATTATGTCAGTTTTTTGTTCAAGTTGTGCCGGAAATATTTTTGGATCTAAAAATTGTCCAATTATGTTAGTTTTTTGTTCAAATTGTGCCGAAATTATTTTTAGAACTAAAAATTGTCCAATTATTTCAGTTTGTATAACGATAAAATTTTCCTGTACTATAAATCCGAAATGTCTGAGTGTCACCGCTGAAAATCACGGAGAAGCAGGACAATCGAAAAACGTATGACCCCCGAACTTTAGTACCGGTGTGCGGTACCACCACACCATCTCTCGGTATACCACCAACCAGTCATCGGTTAGAACGGTACCGTTACCGCGTGCGTTATGGTACCACCACAAATCCATATCCACATGTCCTCGTATCTCACAAAGAAATATAAGGTTAACGTCATCGATGCGGTGGTACTGTGTTTCGGTACTAATCTGATGCTTAACATTATGGACGAACGTCCATCTTGGACCGGATGGTAGTAAATTTTTTCGGGAAAAGAAAGACGCAAGTACTGCCTCCTTGACCTCCATTACTTTTAATGCGATCGCAAATTTTATTCTAGTACCTCTTAATGGTACTTAACGAGATGCGTTTTCGATTTAAATTAATTTATATAGAATGTTGATACATTAAGACAAATTTATCTTCCTAAAATTTAAATATATAAAAATATAAATATGTAAGTAAAAATCATAAGTAGTAGGTATGTCAAAAGAGCATTAGCTATTTTTTTTTGCTTTATCGCTAATTTACGGGGGAATAAATAAAATACCATCTAGAAAACGTGTTTTAACTAAAATATACTGTCTTCGATAAAGATAACTCGTGGTGCAACAAAATAATGGCAATATATACAGTGTTTATCATGATACAAATGTAATACACGGTTAGATATCTATCCGGTCGCAGGCCGGGAATATTTCACATTAGTTGGCGTGGAAAAACAGATGAATGCGAGAATGTGTAAAATAAGGACTAGGAAGGAATTTACTTACACAGGATCATGTTGTATATTAATAGTTGGCTACGAACGAGCACGATGTGAATTTAATCGATTTACTATTCGGATTATTTATATACAGAGAGTTTCAAATATATTTTTATTATTATTTATTTTACGCACCTCGTATATTTTTATTTTTAGAATTATTTTTTAGTACATGTTTGCTTTTTTTATAAATACTAAATTTTGATTATTTAGAAAATGGAACGACTACAAAAGACAAAGAAATCAGGAAGGCCAGGAGACAATCCTTTACGACAATATTTTACCATGACAATCCTTCCAGCGACAATCCTTTCCATAAAATTCTCTCCCAAATTATCATTCCCGGACAATCCTTCCCCACAACAATTTTTCAGTTCGACAATCTTTCCTCATTATAATCCTTCCCCGCAAAAATTCTTCCCCACGACAATCCCTCCCCATGACAATCTTCACCCGCGAAAATCCTTCCTCGATAAATTTTTTCCATGACAATTCTTCCCCGCAACAATCATTTCCGGAAAATTATTCACCAAATAATCTCTACGAAAATCCTTCCCCATGACAATACTTCCCCTAGGCAAAACTTTCCGGAAAATCTTTCCACAAATAATCATTTATTCCCGTACAATTCTTCTCAACGACAATGCTGGCCCACGACAATACTTCCCCGCTACAATCCTTCCCCCATGACAATCATTCCCAGCGACAATTCTTTCCGGAAAATTCTTCCCCAAATAATCCTTCCCGTACAATTCTTCCCCGCAACAATTATTACTGGGAAGAAAAACTCCCAAATCATCATTCCCGGACAATCCTTCCCCACGACAATCCTGCATCAATTGTTTCCCACCTTTCTCCATGATAACCCTTCCCGCGACAACCTTTTCCGAAGGATTCTTCCCTAAACAGTCATATCCGGATAAATTTTCCCCATGACAATCCTTCCCCTCGACAATCATTCGCCATAACAATCTATCCCCATGACAGTTCTTCCCTGCGACAATCCTCTCCGGAAAATTATCTCCAAATAATCATTCCCGGAAAATCCTTCTCCAGGATAATCCTATTCCAGGACAATCCTTCTCCAGGACAATCCTTCTGCAGGACAATCCTTTTCCAGGACAATC